>CM052889.1:58403794-58423543 GCA_028534135.1 Potos flavus | reverse complement strand
CCGACTCCCAGCCTGGGGCCTCCCATCTGATGGATGGGGAGACTGAGGCCAGCAGAGGACAGGGCCCGTCTGAGCTCACACAGGGGTGCTCTGTGTGGAGAGCTGCCCTCTGCCAGGCACCACACATGCTCACATGGGGTGACCTCCCTCTATCACCCTGTGGCCCCAACTCCCTTTCAGGGGTGCATAAGGGAGGCCCAAGAGTGGATGTCAGGCTGAGCCAGGACTGCAGACCCCAGTGACAGTCCCTCTACCCCACAGCCGAGAGGAGGGAGGGCCAGCAGGCAAAAGGCCTCGAGGAGACTCTGCAGTGGGAGCCCAGGCCCCAGGATCAGGCAAGCAGGGGTCCCCATCCACACACAAGCCTTCTCCGCCCTTGACTTTGGGTAATTGGTGTCCCCTCTGTGGACCTCAGTTTCCTCATCTGTACAAGGGGGAGATAATTCGCCTCTCCCCCACAGGGTGGGTGTGGGGATTCAAGATGATGCCTGTGACATGCCTGACTCAGGGTGACCCTCAGCAACCACCAGCAATTGCTGTCACCTCCTGGGCTCTGGCCCAGGGGACACCTCTGACATGCTGTGTGACCCTAGGCATTTCCTTTCCCCTCTCTGGGCCCCAGCCTTCCTGTCTGCTCAAGGAGAGCTGGGTGAGGAGCCCCAAGGGCCAGAAACTGGGAGAAAACTAGGATTCCTGGATGCAGGGTTTGCTCAGCTAGGCCCTGGATCTGCAGGGCAAGTGAGGCACAGAGTGGAAGCTGGGTGGGGGAGAGAAGTCAAGCGAGGGATGCTGAGTGGTGGCCCTGCCTGCAGCTGGCCACCCCTGGGAACCCCCAAGCTAAAGTTAACCCCGCGCTGGCTGAAACCAGAACTCAGGGTAACCAAAAGAGAGAAGTAAGGGGAAGAGAAACCCAGCCTGCAGCCAGCAGGGCGTGGGACGTGTGACAAACAGGGCCAGGTGTGGCTGGGGACTAGGACAGGGGCAGTTTCAGGGCCGTAACCGGATGTTTGTGCAGCTCATAGGTGGGGGTAGCGAAGCCCTCCCAACCCGGCCCCCTTGAGCCCTGGCCGGGTCATGGTGCTGCCCCCTAGCTGCCTCCCCGAGCTCCACCTTAGTCCTGGAATCTTGGAGGGCCAGGCCTCAAGGGATCTCAGAACCCGCCAGTGGTGGTCCTCCACTGCCAGTGGGGCCCCAGGGAATGGAGGAAGGGATGACCAGGGTCACAAAGGGAATCAGCACACAAAGGAGGGCCAGGGCTCTGGAACTCCAGTCCCCGGTCCTCCCACCAGCAGGATGAACAGATGAGTGGACCAGTGGGTGAACCCAAGCATTCTGACTTCCCAAGACCCCATGATTCCAAGGGGACTCAAGGAGACACAGTCCAGCCTTTCTGAAGGAAATTCATCCCCTATGTTTATGACCTGTTAAAGCACTCCCATTTGATCCTGTAGTGCTGCTGGTAGAAATTCATCACCAGGATGGTGCACCCTGTGGTGGGTTTCTGACAGCCCTATGTTCAGACAGCCTAATGTTCACAGCTCTGAACAGCCTCCAATAAGTGCTGTCAGCCACTTCCACAGTTGGGGACAGTGGGACACAGGCAGATGATAAGAAAAGGTCTCGTGGTCTCATCCGAGCCCATCCTTGTGAAAAGGACATGACTGTACACAGAGAAAAGTCTGGAAGCATACACACCAGCATACCAACAAGAGTCCTCTCTGGTAGTGAGAGCAGATGTTTGCTTTATTTTCCTCTTTATTCTTTTATGTATTTTCTGATTTCTCAAAGAATATGTGTTACTTTTATAATCAGAAAACAAAACAATAAACTAATTCAAGATCAATGATCCTCTAAAAATGGTGTCTTGGAAGACCTGAACAGCATCTGAAGTCTTCAACATGCTGTTAGCCCAAAGGGTGCAAGACAAGATGTGAACATATGTGAGCATGTGTGTCTGCCTCTCTTTCCATAATTACACCCATATCTGTATTTCTGAGCTGGAGCCAGCTGTGGCTGGAACTACAAATAAGCTTGGTTTCCATTTTGCACATTTGACTTTTCTGATTTTTCTACAAAGGTTATGCATTTATTGTGTGATTCTGAAAAACAAGTTTTTTTCTCACTTAAATAAGCATATTTATTCCAATCACTTCACATCCAGCACGGTTTGGGATGACATGAATGGAGAGACAGAGAGCTGTCCCTCTTGGGCAGTGGTACAATGGGCGGAATGTAAATGGAAAGAGGTCATTTCAATACTAACATAGATTCTCATCCCTAAACCTCAGGTCCTGTCCACATTCATGAAACTCTGTCCTAGCTCCAGCTCCACACAGAGACAGGAAGCAGAAAGGAAATTGCTGGACCATTAATAAAAGAAGGTATTCCAGAGGTGGTGAAGAATTAGCAGCAGGCATTTGGCCAGGAAGATTGGAGGAAAGCAATGCCTTTTAAAGGCAGTTGAAAACAGAAGAGTGAGCAATCGCAAACCAAAAGTTTAAGCAATTTCTGCAAATAGTAATAAAAACAAATAAAGCAAAATCTTCAAATAAAGCAGATTAGTGTGGGGCAAGGTTAATCCAGAATTGGCAGATGTGAAGGAAAGAAGCACTCTCTGAAGTAGACCGGAATAAACTTCGAGAGTTTTCATCTGTTCCTTGGATAGGAAGAATTATATGGGAGGTCAGAGTTTGGTACACACAGGTGGGAAGACCTAGGCTGACAAATTTCTCTGCCACACAGATGACAATGCACCTCGGCAATTACTCCATCTCCCCATATTCTGATCTAGTCGATATTGATCATATTAGTTGCTACCTCCTATGTCCATTGTGAGGAATGCACAAGAAAATGTGCACAAATCCCTTCTCAGAAAGCCTGCTTCAGTGAATCACTGAAATAGGTTAGAAATTGCTACTGGAGCCTCACTCTACAGTACCCATACTTTGTTAATTCTGATCTTGTTTATATTAGTAATATAGTAAGTTGTATAGATGTCATTTCTCTTACATTCTCAAAAAAAAATTGAAAGAAACTGTCCACTTAAGGGGCACCTGAGTAGCTCCATGGGTTAAGCATCTGACTCTTGGTTTCAGCTCAGGTCATGATCTCAGGGTCATGATCTCAGGGTCTTGAGGTCGACCCCTACGTCAGGCTCCTCACTCAGTTCGAAGTCTATATGAAATTCTCTCTCCCTCTCCCTCTGCCCCTCCCACTCATTCTCTCTCTCTTTCTCAAATAAATAAATCTTTTTTTAAAAACTTCTCCACTTAAGGTCATTGCCACCCATCTGTTCTTTAAGTTACGATAAGGACTGCCACCATGCCTTGGCTGTTCACTCCTCACTTTCTCTCCCAGAAAAATACGAGTTTTTAGCCCACCTTTTAGTCAGGGGCTAAAACGACCTAGAGTGACCTAGAGCCCAAAAGAGCAGGAACTCAACAGCCACTACTCCAGTCTGCCTGCCCCGTCTCAGCTGCCCCTGCCAGGACCCTCACTGACAAAGGGAAAGATACTGCCCCCAAGAGATGTGGCTCCTTCCCTGGTGAGCAGACTGTTCGTTTAATCCCCAGCTCAGTGCCTGGGAACTGCAAGGATCTCAACATGAGGGAAGAAGGAAAGAAGGAAAGAAGAGATGGATGTGTGTATTGAGTGGATGATTGATGAATGGGTGGATGGGTGGATGGAAAATTGAAGGATGGGTAGATGAGTAGGCGAAGTGATGGGTCATGGATAGGTCAGTAATTAGATGGGTGAATGGATGGACAGATGGTGGGTGGGTAGATCCTAACCATAAGAAACACAGACCCTTGGTACCTGGCAGCTCTGTGCAAACTGAACCCAACACTTGGGTTCTGATGCTGATGCTGACTTGAGGGTGACCTTGGAGCTGTCATTACCTTAATGTCTCTAAGCCTTGTCCCCTCACAGGCAACCAAGATGTGGGTCAGTACCTGCCCTGCCCACCTCACCAGTTCAGCTGCTGGGAAGTCAACTGAAAGGATAGACAGGTATGAAGGTGCTTTCAGAACTCTAGAGGGCTTCCCAGGCGCACTCTCGGTGTGGAAGGACCTTGCAGGTCATTGAGCTGACTCCCCCTGGAGTTGGATCGCAGCTTGTGGGAAGAGCCTGAGGTTGGAGCCCAGCCAGACCTGGGTTCTAGTCCTGACTCCACCACTCTCTAAGTTCATGACCTTGAGCAGGTGACCCTCTTCTCTGTGTCCTCCTCTGTGATGTGCAAGTGATGACAGTGACAGTCATCCCTCAGGGCTGTGTAAGGATTCAGGGGGATAATTTTGGAAAGTGCTCAGTCCAGCAGCTGGCAGGGGTAAAATAGTGGATCTGAGGTCTGCTGTCTGGAGTCACAAAAAAGAGGCTCAACTGCCCGCTCCCCATGGTAGGATGCCCTGGAGGCCCGAGGTATCCTAGGATATCTAACTCAGGAGTTCACAAAACCCTGAAATGTATCTGTATAAATGTGCATTGTGGGGCTTTGGGCAGAAAGAGGCCATGACCCTCTGAGAGTTAACCACACTGATCTAATCTACAAGCCTCATTTAGGAAACTGAGACCAGAAGCTCACCCAAGAGCATTTTGTGGGTCAGGGGACAGCAAAGCCCACAGGGATTCAGTCCACTGTGAGAACTTCCCTGCCCAGGAGCAGGGCCCTGCCTTGGAACACAGGCCTGAGATAGTATTACTGCCACCTGGAAGCAGCGTGCACCAGGCAGAGGCTTCCAGGTCTAGGGGAAGCAGGGATAGAAACAACAGGGGCAGGGCGCCTGGGTTGCTCAGTCTTTAAGCGTCTGCCTTCAGCTCAGGTCATGATCCCGGGGTCCTGGGATCGAGCCCCACATCGGGCTCTCTGCTCGGCGGGAAGCCTGCTTCTCCCTCTCCCACTCCCCCTGCTTGTGTGTTCCCTGTCTTGCTGTGTCTCTCTCTGTCAAGTAAATAAATAAAATCTTTTAAAAAATTTAAAAAAGAAAGAAACAACAGGGGCCACAATTTAGATGCAGCAGTAAGACAGTGGGAGAATTTCAACTTTCTTTTTAAATTTGTCTCTCAAAGTTGTTATAAGAGGGCTTGAACAACAAAGTAAAGTTGAGAGAGAAAGAGGTAGTGGCTTGCAGAAAAATAACTTGACCCACTCCCCAGGGGACCTGCAGTTTTAGTTCATGAGCTCATATTAACAAAAACCAACAAAACTAGAGTCTAAAACAAAAAGAGTGTGATGGGGAGTCGGCCAGAGGATGTGGAGCGGAGAATCCAGGAAGGGGATTGCTGAGCTTGGAAGAGATTTCTCTCCTACTTCAGGGCCATCCTAGCGGACAGATTCGAGCACCTCTGGCTGCAGGGCGGGGCGGGGGGTGTCCAAACTCCAGGCCCAGGTGAAGGCAACAGGATGTCGATGCACAACAGGGACACAGGTGTCAGCTCGGCCTAAGGAAGAATCACCTTGTTTGTTTTCGGAGTTCCTCTGAAATAGAGTTTACTGGTCTTGGTCTTTAGTTTTAGAATAATAAGTGCTCACTATCAACAACCTGAGAAGTTCAGAAAAACAAACCAGAGGGGAAAAAACCACCCTTTGTACGGCACCCAGAAGAGCCCCAGCTGATATTTTGATGGATCTCCTTCTATTTTTTTTTTTAAGTTTAAAGACTTTATTTATTTGACAGAGAGAGAGACAGCGAGAGAGGGAACACAAGCAGGGGGAAGTGGGAGAGGGAGAAGCGGGATGCAGGGCTTGATCCCAGGACCCTGGGACCATGACCTGAGCTGGAGGCAGATGCCCAACCACTGAGCCACCCAGGCGCCCCGGATCTCCTTCTATTTTAATCCTGTCTTCATTGTAAACTGTAACAACCACAAACTAAACAAAATGCATCTGTAAGTTTAATAAGTAACAACAGCAGTGGCGATAGCTACACAACATGGTGAGTGTTCTAGGCGACCCAGTTGTTCATTTTAAACGGTGAACTCTCTACAATGTGGACTGTTCATTAATCAGCCTCGTGGGCTCTGAACGTGCCCAGGACCTCAGGGGCCCCTGGGTCATCCGTCCCTTTACTCTTTCCCATAGTTTTATGGCCTCTCTGTGCCCTTGAACCAACTATTTCTCAGCTTCTCCTAGTTTTGAACTTCCCATAGATCCAGTGAGACTGCATATGTTTTCTCTCTCTCTTGACCCAGCGTCTGTGCTCTCCGGCCCTGCTGACCTGATGAGCCTCCTTTGTTCGGCTGGGCTGGCGCGGATGAGCCACCACCTGGCAGCACCTGGTCCTGGGCGACACTGGGCAGGTTTGCCCCCCACCCCTGGAGCTGGCCGCCAACACCTGTGGAGCCCAGAGTGAGGCTTTCTTTGGGGCCCTGGCACCGGGCAGTGCATTGTTTTAATTTGTTCTCTTTTTTTAAATGGAAACAGCTTAGTTTTTTTCCTGATTACAAAAAGAAATTCAAAGCTTCTTTTAAAAGAAAACAGAAGGAAAGTATAAAGAAGTGGCCAGCACAGCCTGGAGATTGTGCTGGTCTTATCTGGTGTACATCCTTCCAGGCTTGACCTTGCATTTCACATGGACAACAATTAGATGATAGATGATAGATGATAGACGATGGACAAGAGATGATAGACAGATGATAGATGATTGATAGACAATAGATGAGAGCTAGATGGAGACCTTTTGTCACCGAACAACATAGCCACACAGGGGTGGGGAAACCTGGGCGTGCATCACACTTGTGAGCCCGAGGTTCTAATGACACTCGGGCAGACTGTCCTGGGTCCCACCAGGGCCACTGTTCCATATAAGAGGCACCCAACACCCCAGCCTCCATCCCTGTGCACCAGTCCCACCATAGACTTCTGGTTGACCATGGCCACATGGATGGGAAGGTCATGCCTGTCTAAGGCTTTGGAAGCATGTTACAGACTGACTTCCAAAAAGGCAGCACATACCCTCCCCACCCCTCAGAGCCCAGAAGTCCCACCTGGATCCTAAGGAAGGGACAGCCGGGGCATGGACAGAGACGCACCTGAGGATGCTGCCCTCCCACCAGTCCCACTCTGACCTCAGCTCTGCCCTGAGGCAGGGGCAGAGGGGGGCTCCGAGGCCTCTTCCCAGCTCCTTGGGGCACCCACCACAAGGTGGTCCCTCCTCAGGAGGTCTCAGATCCCTCTCCCCAGTGATCACTCTGTGTCTCCTTGGCAGCACCAAGCCCCAGGTGGGAGGAGAAGGCTCAGGGTTGTGAGCTCAGCCTCTGGATGCTCTGAGGGGCCTGGGAAGGTATGAATGCTGGGGCGGGGGGCTGTGGGCCAGGGGCTGTGGAACCTACATGTGTGGGGCTCTGGGAAGGCACCAGAAGTCCCGCTGGTGGTCCTCACAGTCAGGGCCCAAGGAGGGGATTTGGTCCCCTCTGCCCCAGATAACACACGGCCCCTCCGTTTCTGAGGCCAGAGGCCCATCTGGCCTTGGGGCAGCTGCCCCTGATGTGGAGGTTGGAGGGGAGGCCTCCAGCATCAGGGCCTGATGCCTCCACCCTGGTTGGAGGGGCAGGGGGGGGTTTGTAGAGCCTAGGCTTTCAGGCCCACCAGGGGTCCTGGCTACCCTAGGAGCCAGAGAGGAGTTGGGGTTGGGAGGTCACTGGGGAAGCCCAGAAGCAACCTTAGAGACTGGGCTCCACACACCCAGCTTTGCCTGCTCGTGGCAAAGGACCTGCCCGGGTCACACTGTAAGCTTGGCCCTCAGACTCAAGGTCAGTGCTCTCTCCCACATGGCCCTCACATGCCCTTGGCCCTGAGGGGGCCCCCCTGTCCTCTGGGCTCCAGCTCTGTGACCTGTACCCTGAGTCTCAGCATAAATTACTCTGGGCTGAAGATCCCTCAAGGTCTGCAATCAAGTCCAGGAAGTCAGCATTCCCCATTCCAGGCCTCCCAGCCTCAGGCTCCTCTCTGGTCAACAGGCCCCAGCCTGGCTTAGCTCATGCAAACCCCATGCCTGCCTGCCTTCCTCTGGGCCTGCAGCGCTGGGGCACATTCAAGACTGAAAATCACAGCCCAGTCTCTCAGCTTCTCACTCAAGATCCTGCCAGCCAAGATCCAGGCTCAGGGGCAATGCCCACAGGGGGCCCCGTGTGATCTTTCTGTAAGCGGGTCTCTGTCCCACCTTGAGCAGCCAGCACACGAGGGGGCCACAGGAATGGTGTCTGGTGCTTATTTGTTGTGAACACAAAGGCTGCATGGCGTCTGAGAAAAAAAGCAGTCCCCTCCTACAGGCCTTCCTTCCAGGCCTCAAGGAGCAGAGTGACCACACCACCTCACACCTCACATCTCAGGTCCCTTCTGACAAGCCAGCCCCTCCCCGCCCAGCACTCCCCCAGCCCGAGGGGCCTCAGTGCCCCCACAGAGAGGAGCTCAGGCCTGCCAGGAGCTGACCCCAGGAGCGGGATGGCCAAGGGGTTGGGAGCCCAGCCAGGTGGTCACCGTGCACTGTGCCAAGGTGTCACCCACACGGGGGACGTCACCACCTCCCCTGACTGTGGTCCGTGGGCCGTAAGGGAGGTGTCCCGGCTGCATTTCTGGTCAGCATATCCCGAGTACCCCTGTACAGTGCAACACACATACACACATGCACGCACAAGGCACACACCCTCACGCTCATTCGTGCTCCCATTCACGGTTACACAGGTGCAGGCACCAGAGCGCCGACTGACAGCGCCCTCTAGTGGCTGCCGTTGTCACGTCTCTAAAAGGTCACACTCAAACCAGTAATAACCACAGGGAATATTCATCAGAAACCCCAGACGCCCAAGTCTGGGAAGATCATTCTGTCCTTTCACAGAGGGAGATGTGATTTGTCCAAGGCTACACAGCAGGTAACATGGAGCCCTGGCCCCTGACTCCCAGGCCAGTGTTCTCTCCCCCTCCCATGAGACCTAGGTGCTCAGATTCCAGTTCATTCCAATTCCCGGAGTCCTGCTAGAGCCCAGACACTGGGTCTTCTCCCAAAAGAGGGACTGGGACAGAGGAGTAAGGGTCTCATACTCTCACCTCCCTCACACATAAGTTGCATGACCCGCCATGAGGGAAGAAAGTATCTTGGGGAAGAGGAATTTCCAGACTATAGGGTCCCTAAAAGCAGTCTCCTCTGTGCTAGATGGGAGGGAATTGGAAGGGAGGGGAACACAAAAATACCAAGAACGCTGACATAGACCTGCCACACAGAAGCAACACATGCTAACCTGTGGTCAACTAGCTCCCATCTTTTACTAAGAGAAGAAAACCAACTGGTCATGCTGGACTCCCCTTGTTTCCACCCCCAAGTCCCATGCTTTCCCTGCTTCCTGGAAAGAAAACGAGCACCATTCATTCCCCAGGTAGAAACTGATCTGCTCCAAAGCCTGGCATTGCTTTCTGCCCTGGGGACAGGACTGTGGCCTCAGAGACCAAGTCCCTGAGCAAAGTTCCCGTGAGTGGCAGAGGCTAGAACAAACAACACATTCTGCTGTAATACATGGTGTGATGAGTTCCTTAGAGAAAAGAAGGGGTTAAGGGGGAGAGAGTGACAACTGTTAGTTTAGATGGATGGTCAGGAGGGGCCACCCCTGAAAGTGGAGTGAGAGGACCAGCCCAGGTAGGTGACTAGGGAAGAGTGCTCCCTGCAGAAGGAACAGTAAGTACAAAGGCCCTGGGGTGGGATGTGTCTGACAAATTGCAGGAACAGCCAGGAGGTCAGTGTGGCCCCATCGGAGGAAGGGCAGGAGGCAGAGAGGGAGCCAGTTTGTCCCTGGGGCCCTGCAGCTTATGCTGAGCACCTTGCATTTTATTCCAAGTTCTCAAATGTACCCAAACATCACGTGGACATATCTTGCTCCTTCTAACTTCCTACACCGATAAGGACTGGAATCTAACCACCCTCGGTAGATGGATGAACATTGGGGCAGTTCCGGTTCCTCCTCCATAAACACTGGCCCGGGGAACCCTGGCGCGACCCCGGTGCACACACCAGCGCTTCTCAGGGGCGCACACCAGACCTGGAACCGCAGGAACAGAGGGCGTGTGTATTCCTGCAACTACGGGGACACGGGGCGTCCATGGTCACTTTTATTCTGAGCTGCAGCCGTCTCTCATTTGCAGCCTGGAGACGGCCACGGCCGCGTTCCCCATGTTCGCGCCCTTCCTTGGATTGTTGATGGTTGCTACCCCCGCGTTGCGCATCCCACCCCCACCCCCACGCCGCGGCATTGAGAACCCGGATAAAGCCCCCTGGAGTCAATGGGCGGTCACTAAGTCCCGCCATCCTGGTCCCCATTCTGCCCCGCCTAGTGTGACCTGGACTCTCGATCCTCGGTTTGCCGTGGCGTCACTCGGAGGTCCCTGAGCCCACCCCACCATCCTAGTCTCCGCTCGTCTGGGTCTGCGCGCGTGCAGGAGCCCCTCCCTGCTCTTCTAGCGGTAAGACAGAGACCCCTGGTGGCCGAGGAGGGTGAGGCGAGTCAAGGAGCCCAGGCGAGATTGATGGAGGCTAGGGCCTGACGGGGTGAGGCGGCCCCTGGAGAGAACAAGGAGCCCCGAAGCACCTCCCTGGGACCCGCACTCTGAGCAGAAGCTGGGCCAACGGTGTGTCCATAGCAGGGGCCCCACCCGGTCACCTCCTGGGTTGGGGAAAGGAAGACCCAGGTTCTAGGTCCTCCAGGACAAAGAGGGAGAATTCTGAGTGGGCAATGGAGGGAAAAAGGTCCTTCTTGATTGTAACCTTGAAGTTGCCCAGATGACTAAGGGAACATTCATCTCAGGCAAGAGGATCCGAGCTGCTCTTAATTAGAATAAGCTTCCCTGACTTCTTCCCCCCCCCCCAAAAAAAGGTACAGGTGTTTTGCACCTTGAACTAGTTCTCAGGGGAATTTACCAAGCAATTTGGAAAAAACTGATATCTTACCACATCGAATCTTTCAATCCATCAATATCCTCTCTCTCTTCCATTAATAGGTTTTAATAATTCTCAATGAAGTTGTATGTAGACTTTTCCCCATAGACAAATGACTTGGACATCTCTTTAGATTAATCCCTAGTTAACTGATATTTTTAATACAGTTGTAAATTGTATCCTTCTTAAATGTCATTTTCTATTCATTGGCTGATATATAGAGATGTAATACATTTCTATATTTGAAATCGGATCTGGTAAATTTGCTACATTTTTAATAGGATTTAATTTATCTGTACATTCTGTGGGACTTGCTACATACTTAAACATACCATCTGTGAATAACAACAATTTTGTTACTGTTTTCTCAATCCTTATAAATTCCATGTCTTTGCCTTGCTTACTCCCCCTGCTGGTACCATGACACAGGTGCAACAGCAGGGAGAATAAAGGGCATCCTTGTCTTGTCACAAAGCGATGTTTTTAAACATTTCAATATGAAACACGATGCCTGCTATAATTTTCTTTAAAGATTCTCTCCTAGATCAAGAAAGTTCTAAGGGTGCCTGGGTGGCTCAGTTGGTTGAGCATCAAACTCTTGATTTCCGCTCATCATGATCTCAGAATCGTGAGATTGAGCCCTGCACTGGACTCTGCACTCAGATCAGCGGAGAGTCTACTTGAGATTCTCTTTCCCTCTGACCCTCCTCCCACTCATGCATGCTCTCACTGTCTAACTCTCTCCAAAATGAATAAATAAATCTTAAAACAAAGTTCTGTTATATTCTTTGTACGATGGGTCTTTTAAAGTCATTTGTTGGATTTTATTCAAAAGAAAAATGCTTTTTCTGCATTTTATTATGTGGGTTTTTTATTGTTGGAAATTTTTGCTGTCTTTCTATAGTTCTTGATAAATTCACCAGGTCATTTTCAATTTCAGTCGTATCATAAAGCAACCAACTCTCTGCTATCTTATTTCATCATACCCATTGAATATTTATTATCCATTTCTTCAGTATTTGCTCTCCCCTTTCTGTCTGCCTCCATTCTATTCTTCTTTGAGATTATTTTATTCTGTCGTAGCTTCGCAGAATATATGCTAATTTTCACGCTTTTTACTTTCTATCAAATTTCAATATACATTTTAAGGTTATTCATTTCTCTCTGTGTACTACATTAACTGTATCCCTTAAGGTTTGTATGTAGGGATTTCATTATTGTTCAGTTCAAAATATCATCTTAAAATTTGAGTTCTTCTTTAAACCACGGGGAGCATATTTATTTATTTCTGAATATAGGAGGATGTCCAAACATCATACTCAGTGGTAAAAACTGAGAGCTTTTCCCCTAAAATCAGGAACAAGACAAGATGTCCATTCAAAACACTTTCATTCAACATAGTACTGGAAGTCCTAGGTAAAGCAATCAGACAAGAAAAAGAAATTAAAGGCATCCAAACATATAAGGATATCTAGTATCTCCTTGTCATTTCTAGTATTTTGCTTAGAGAACATATGCTGAATGATTTCAGTCATTTAAAATTTATTTAGGCTTGCTTTATGACCCAGTATGTTGCCAGTTTTTGTCAGTGTCCCTTTTCTGCTTAGAGGGAATATACATACTGTAATTTTGGATTCATGTCCTATAAATAAATCCATTAGGTCAAGTCATTTAAGTCTTCTGATCTGGTATCTTTTTCTTCAAGTTATTTCAGTTATTTTGAGTTATCACCTAGCCCACCATTCCTGGAAATGGAAGCTCTTCTCTAAATGACTTCCTTCAAGCAACATTCACTTGTGAAATGTGTACCAAGCATTTATGTTGTACAAGAGTAATGTCTGGGCTCCTTACATTTCCAACACTTCAGTTGCCTTTGTATGATGGAACTTCTTGGCCTTTTCCCTGCAATATTTGAAGCTGGGGAAGAATTACTGGGTGACTCTCCATGCTTCCAGAGCATGTGTGCAGACCTGTTATAGGTGGTGTCAGTCAGTGATCCTGTGGAGCACACCAAAAATTGGCCTCAAACAAGGGAACAATTATTGGTTCATGTAACTGGGAATCCAGACATGGGACATTCAGGGCTGCCTAAACCCAGAGGTCCTGGCCCTGTTCCTCTAGGATTCTCCCTGCTCTGCACTTGCCCCCACATTGGCTGACTTCCTTCATGATGGCAAAACAGCTCCAGCAGAGCAGGACTTCATCCCTGCATGTGACACATCCAAAGAAGGAGAGGTCTTGAGCCTGGTTTTTTGATGGGTCTGCACCATATGCTGGTACCACTTGAAAGTAGCCAGCTGCAGCACTACGGGCCCGATCAGGGGTGACCCTGAAGGACAGCAGTGATGGACAGCTCTCCCAGGAACAGAAGACTGAGAGGTACATTTCAGGTCTACTTGGCCTGGATTGAGAGATGGCAAGAAATATAGACCCACAGGAGTTCGCAAGAGTTACCAGTGGTTTGGTTGGATGGTCTGTATTATGGGCTAAATGTCTGTGTCCACCCCCAATTCATATGTTAAAAGTCTAACCACCAATATGATAGTATTTGGAGGTGGGTCTTTGGGAGTTAGGTTTGGGTGAAGTCATGAGGAGACACTTGTGATGAGATTATAAGGAGGTAAAGAGAGAGTTTGTTCTCTCTCTCTCTCTCCTTTCCCTCCACACACACATGCACATACCAAGGAAAGGCCATGTGAGCATACAGTGAGAAGGCAGGTGTCCGCAAACCAGAAAAAAGGTCCTCACCAGTAACTGAATCTGCCAGTACCTTGATCTCAGGCTTTCCAACATCCGGTAAGACATAAATGTCTGTTGTTTAAGCCACCCAGTCTACAGTATTTTGTTACAGCAACCAAAGCAGACTGAGACAGTCAGAGACTCACAAGAATCAACAGCAACTATTTGAAAATTAATGACAAGGAACGAGTGAGAAGAGGTATAGGGATAGGCCTCTTGGAGTGGACAGCATGTGAAGCCAGTCCCATCCCATATCAGCAAGTGACATGTGAACGCTCTCTGCAGAGGACAGCTCAATAATCATGTGCACAAAATGGCACACTTCACAATGTCAGTCAGGTTCATTCTCAACCAACCCAGTGTTTGCTCAATGGGCTTATGAACAAAGGGGCCAGGATGATAGGCTTGGAGGCTGGGCATGAGCTCATCTATCAAGGGTGACCTGGCCACTGCTGCCACCTAGTGGCTAATTTGCCAAGAGCAGAGACCAACACGGAACCCCCATGATAGCACCTTTCCCTGGGGAACCAGCCAACCACCTGGTGGCAAGTTGATTCCATTGCACTTCTTCCCTCCTGGAAGGGGCACAAATTTTTGATATGGATTTGCCTTCCCTGCTGGTAATCCTTCTTCCAGTAACACCATCCCTGGATTCTTGGGATGCCTTAACTACCGTCATGGGTATTCGCCCACAGCAGTGTCTAATCAAGTAAATTATTCCACGGCAAAAGAACCGTAGCATAGAAATAATTGGTCTTAACTCATACCCCATCATCCAGAAGCAGCTGGCCTATTTAAAAGGGGGAGTGGCTTGGGGGCACCTGGGTGGCTCAGTCCGTTAGTCAAACTCGATTTCGGCTCAGGCCTCCATCTCAGGGTCATGAGTTCAGGCCCCACACTGGGCTCCATGCTGAGTGTGGAGCCTAAAAAAAAAAATGGAGTGGCTTACTAAAGATTCAGTTATGGCACATGTTGAGAGATAACACCATGAAATATGAAATATGGGCTTCTGTCTTATAGGATTCAGCGTATGCTTTGAATCAAAAACCCTTTTATGATGCAGTGTCTCCCCAGAGCCAGAATATGCAAGTCTGGAAATCAAGGGATAGAAGTGAGAGTGGTGGGAGACCACAATTAATCCTAATAATCTACTCAAAGAATGTTTTCTTCCTGTGCTGGCAGCTTTGAGTTCTGCTGTTTTGGAAAATTGAGTTCCCAAGAAGATAATGCTTCCACCAGGGCACACTACAATGCTTCCATTAAATTAAAACCCAATAGGCAAAAAAGGGGCTACTCTACTAGTTGAACAGATTGGTCTGGATTTCTAAGGAGAGATCGGATTGGTGCTACATGGTGGGGGCAGGGAGGGCTTTGTCTAGAACCCAAAGCACTAAGCATCTTAGTACTTCTCAGTACTCAGAGCCTTTAAGAATGAAGGTTTAGATCTCCCTCTCAACCACCGGGTGAAGATCCATCACCAGCTGAGGTTCTAGCTACAGACAAGAGAAATATCAAATTGGTAGAGGAATAAAAGTCAGATATCAACTATGGCCTCATGACTAGGGTCACCAGACTTAGCAAATAATGTCAATGCCTGGTTAAATTTGAATTTCAAGTAAACAACAAATAAGCCTTTTAGTATAAGTATATCCTGTGCAATATTTGGGGCATACTTATACTAAAAATTATTCAATGTTTGGGCATCCTGTATTTTATCTGGCAACCTTATTCATGACCAATGGAAAAAACTTTCAATTTTTTTTTTTTTTGCTTGTTATATGTATGTATTTGTATTAACCATTTTCTCTTTCCTGCTTCTCATTAACATTTTATATACAAGTTGTTGGAGGTTAGCAGAATATTCAGTGGAATTGTGACTGATTTTGAGGAGAAATTAATATAATTAGCTGTGGAGACAATGTCTCTTGGGAGTGTATGTCTCCTCATTTAGGAGAGAGTATAGAGGTAATTGCATCTTAATTAGGTGGAAAGTTGTTTTGCCAGCTGGTGCAATGCTAAACATTGCCAATAAGGGGTGCTGGAGGGATGCTTCAAACCCATAGCAACAAAAGGGTACCTCACTCATTTTCCAGTTTTCCTTCCTTTTTATTGAGTACAAATGTCGGTGGATGGATGTGTAGATGGCCCAGTTTCACCTCAGCAGCCCTGAATGACCAGCTCCAGCCTCACACTTTCTGGCCAGGGTGGGCCACTTCCATATACCATCCCTGGCTCAGGCCCTCTGCCAAGATTCTGGCTTGAATTGCCTGAGACCAGCCAATGTTACACAACCCCCCCTCTCAGACTACATCTTTGTAGTCTGATGAAATACTTATTCATTCATCCGAGTATTTAATGATCATTTACTATTGCCACACAGTGTTCTAATAAACATTTGTGAATGAGTCTTTGTATAAATTTACATTGTCTTTTCTCTTGGGTATATCCCTAGGGATAGAATGACTGGATAATATGGTAGATGTAGCTAGTAGCTTAACTTTTTTCTAGGGTGGGGAGGGGAAGAGGGAGAGAGAGAATCCCAAGCAGACTCCACCCCAGCCCATAGCCTACCATGGCGCTCAATTTCACAACCCCGAGATCAGACCTGAGCTGAATCAAGAGTTGTACACTTAACCAAGTGAGCCACCCAGGTGCCCCAGTTGTGTTAAGCAACTACCAAACTATTTCCCAAAGTGGATGCATAATTCTACGTTTCCATGAACAGTGTGACAACAGAGATGACACAGAAATGAACACAACAAAGTCTTTGCCTTGTATTTAAAAGAGGGGGAGAGATCATACACAAATAAACTTATAAACATAAATAACAACAGGTCATGTTAGGCCGTGACAAGAAACTTTAATTTGTTTTCGAATTTTAAAATTTAAATGAATGGATTTAAGCCACACATATTATTTATTTTTTTAAGGATTTGTTTACTTATTTTAGAGAGAGAGAGTGCACAAGCAGGGGGAAGGGCAGAGGGAGAGGGGATGCAGGTGCCCTACTTGGCGCAGAGCCCCATGCAGGCACTCAATCACACAACCTTGAGATCACAACCTGAGCTGAAACCAGGAGTCAGACCCTTAACCAAGAAGCTACCCAGGTGCCCTGTACATCTTAGTGAACTACATTTTTTTCACTCAACATTATGTTCTTGAGATCTAGCCATGATAGTAATATAAATAGATTTAGTTGATGCACCATATTAATGTACCACTATATATGTACAGCTGTCCATATATACATTTTTTTACAAATATATATACCTTTGGAGGGGTGCTAAATAATAAGATCTTCATTGTCACACAAACTAGAGCAACATAAGGTATTATTCTCTAGGTTGCATGATTGGGGGCCAGAAAAACTGTCACAAGCATCACATATACATATCCCTATATACATATGTATCACTATACACATATATACACATAGGTATATATACTATCCTAGTAAATATGGTATACACTATACATATATATGGTATATACTAGGCATTTAGGTTTCCAACTTTTTGCTGCTACAAATAATGCAGCAATTAGCAAATAATGGCTATTCCAAATATACCCAGAGGTGGAGCCACTGAGTAAAAAAGAATGTGTGCTTGTCAGCTCTACTGCTCCCCCTTGTGGCTGCACTAATTCACACCCCCACCAGCGGTGTGGGGGTCCTACTTCCCTAAGTCTTTGCAACAGAAGATATTGCCAGGCTTTCTCATTTTTATCCCCATCCTCTTACAACAACCTTCCCTTATGGCTCTGAAATAATGCAGGCAAAATGCCTTGTGTGCTAGAAGCCAGGTAAGGCCTCCACTGCAAGAACATGTCGAGTCTCCCTCTTCAGACTGGGTGAAGGTGAGGGACTCATTGACTCTTGTTTTCTCCAAGCACACCTAACATGGTGTTTCACACACAGTAGGGTTCTTTTCCAGTTCTGCCACTAATAAACTCCCCAAGCCTCAGTTTCCCAGTCCGCGTCTCTAAGCGTTCACTATATCAGTGGTGTGCTGGTGAATGTTGAACAACCAACTCAGAGTGTGTATGTTGGCAGGGGGGAGAGGGAGCACCAATTTGTAGCATTTGCTATTTCCATGGTACAACTACTCCCACCATGGTTGATTTTGAGCTACTAAGGTGAATCACAGAAGAAATATGTTCTCATAAGCTGGTGCAAGCAGTCTCCCAACACACCACTAACTGCCGACACCTGGTGCTTCGTTCTGGGCTCTGGTTGGCTCCCTGTGCTTCTGTACGAGCAGACAGCGACATCTGGTGGTAGAGCCAAGCAAGTCCCAAACCACACAGACAAGGGTCTAGAGTATGGGAAAAGAAATAGGAAACCCCCCATCTCCACCCCCACCCCACCGCCCAAAGTTTTCTCCCCTTTGTCTTGCTCGGCCCAGGGGTCCACCATCTCCAGAAAAGACTCAATGCCTAGGAGGAACCATGATGGGGACCCCTGCAGGTCTTCCTTCCTGTTCGGTGGAAGTGGCTCCAGGCGTTGGAATAAGAAGTGACCTTATAGAGGCGCCTGGGTGGCTCAGTGGATTAAAGTCTTTGCCTTCGGCTCAGGTCATGATCTCGAGGTCCTGGGATCAAGCCCCGCATCGGGCTCTCTGCTCAGCAGGGAGCCTGCTTCCCCCCTCTCTCTGCCTACTTGTGATCTCTCTCTGTCAAAAAAAAAAAAAAAAGTGTTAAAAAGAAGTGATCTTATAGGGCGGTAAATTCCCACATCATGCCAGCAGATCACCACTGCAGACTAGCAGCCTATCCCCGATGGTGAACTACCAGAACAGCGTATCAACGAAAGCAGTCCCCACAGCATCCCTAAATAAGTGTCACCCAGCTAGCATACCCGGAAGCATTTGTTCATGAGGGGTCTTCCCTCCTGGGACCTGGAATTTGGCCCCGAACACCAGTGTTTTTCTTTGGTCCAAGAATTCCCCGATTTCATGTGTCACCCTTGGCTGCCAGATCTCAGAGCCTTATATCCCCACCTGTGATAGGATAGGTGAAGAAATGAGGGTAGCCTCTGGAATAGGAAAACCATTACACCTAACTCTTGGCCACCACAATACCCAGCAGATTGCTGACCCCTAAAGGTCGATATTTGAATCCCTTCAGTAGTGTATTCTGTTTTTTTTTTTCGATAGTGTATTCTTCTAGAAAGCTTCTGCTTAGTCCAGTACTCCATTTTTTCCCAGATCCCTGGAAGGGTGGGGATTATTAATTCAAACCTAAATCCCTTGCTATCTCTACAGACCTGCTCTGGCTGCATCCCCAGGCAGCTTAACTGTCTCCCCACCCCAGGAGCTACTCCTGCAGAGCTGTCCAGTCCATACCACCCCCCCACACACATACCCACCATTGCAGCAATGGTGAACCCCTTCTAGGGACCAGCTCTGGACCACACGCTGTGACACATTTCCTTCCCTCTGGCAGGCTGTACATCTCTGCAAAGCCATGCCCTCTTGGGAAAGGTCTGGATCTCAGCCCTGTGTGGCATCCCTCTCCTAAGCCCTTAGTTTATTCATTGGACAGGCTCGCTTCACCTAGAAGTCGTGGGTAGTAAGTACATGAGGGCACCTCTTGGAACCTTCTTTCACCCTTTTGATGGGTTAACTCCTTATAGTAAACATTTCCTGATCAAATTACTAGTGCAGTTTGTCTTCTGACTCGGCTCTAATTGACGCAACAACACGACAACAGAAGATGGCCTGAAAACAGAGTCATCTCCAAACTGTTGCTATCGTTGATCTAAAGGCCAAAACCAAAATAAAAAAATACTTTCTTCCAGAGGGAAGTGGGAGGTGGGAGAGGGGAAGTACCATGAAAGAGCTGGTTCAGGATATGTAGAGACCCCTCACTCATCTGTGACCCCATGTAGTCAGATAAAACCTAAAGGAACCTGGGCACGGTGGGGAGTAGGAAAGATTTTGAATTCAGACATAACTCTCCCCCCCCCCCAGCGGTACAGGTGGAAATCAATTACCATTATCTAAAAAGAGAAATCTACTTCATAGGAGATAAGGCTGATCATTTTGGGGTCATCTTTACCAAAGCCTTCTTGAGAAAACTGCCTTCCTGCGGG
>CM052889.1:58326662-58403294 GCA_028534135.1 Potos flavus | reverse complement strand
GATGGGCGAGCCTGGTGGTGGGTATTGAGGAGGGCACATATTGCATGGAGCACTGGGTGTGGTACATAAACAATGAATCTTGTAACACTGAAAAAATAAAATAAAAGTATTTGGGGGGAAAAAAAATAAAAGTAAAAAATGGTAGAAAAAGATATACCATACTAACACTAATCAAAGAAAGGTGAAGTGGTTATATTAACATAAAAATAGATTTCAGGTCAAATAATATTGCCTGGTATAAACGGAGTCATTTCATAACAACAAAGGGATCAATTCACCTTAAGGACACAATGTTTATGCATCATGTTATGGCAGAGCTATGTGTTGGGTATATAAAAAATTTTAAATAGAGTAAACAATATTAAGAGGAATTTTCAATAACTATGCAGTGAATTTGATTTTTTTAAGTTTGCTTTCAATGGTTAAAAAAAAGTTATAAATTAGTTACCTGAAATCAGAAATAAATGTTAAAAAAAGACTGCAATGGTTTTTAACAAAATTTGAATTTGCAATTTTTGCCAACTTTGAAGCAGCTTGGACTCCTGCCCTAGAAAGAAAAACATTTTAGATGGAAAGATGACAAAAGGAATTATTATTTTAGTTATGGTAATTTGTTAGAAAATTATAAAAAAGTGTTAAAAAAATATATTTTACAAAAAGTAAAAGATTTTTCAATTAAGGCCTGAAATAATTGCCCATAGAAGGCCTTTCTAACAATGCCAAAAATGAATAGATTCAAATTTGGAAATTCGCAAGTACCTTTCCTTAAGATTAGTCGACCCATGTGATATGAGACACTGTTCAATTAATATTTTGTGTTTTGAGGAGTTTTTTTGTTTTGTTTTGTTTTTTAAGTAAGTTTGATGCCCAGTATGGACCCCAATGCAGGTCTTGAATTCATGACTCCAAGATCAAGATCTGAGCTGAAATCAAGAGTCAGACGCTTAACTGACTGAGCCACCAAGGCACCCCTCAATTAATATTTTGAATACATTTTGTCTCAAAGATATCCAAACCTATAAGAAATGTTGCCCATTCAAGACCCAAAAGATCAAACTTGAGACATAGATATTTTTAACTTTTTACATTTATCAAAGAAGAATTTCAGCTAAGAAAAAATAAAAGCTGTCACTGTAACAGACAGAACTCCTGCTATGTTAGTTAGGTCAAAACTCCAGATTTAATGGGATTTTTAAACAAGAGATTGATGTTTCCCTTACTGCTTTATTTCACTCTGCAATATATATTAAAAATACTTGTGCTTAGTTTTTATAGCAGACTCTGTGGAAAGTATTGTGGTTAGATACAGTTGTTAAAATCATTCAATTTATATGTGCAAATAATATGAATAATCATTTTATAGAACTGTTGGAAGAAATAGAAAGCAATGAATTTAATGATGTGTTTTTGCCAATGTTCATTGGTTGAGTCTTGGAAATTTTACAAGAATTATTGTAATGTCAACTGTAATTTAAGATTTTCTTGAAACAAAAGGAATGCTTATAGTCAATATTCAGTAATCAAACACCAAAAAATGGCAATCTGTACTTATATTTTTCACTAATATGTACTATGCATGAATTAGCTAAATCTGAACACTCAAAGAAAGAAAAAGCTTATTTGTAACCTAGCTAGCCAAATACTGGAATTTATGTTGAAATTGGAACTTTGTGATACAAATCAATAATAATGATCTTGGGGCTCCCAGGTGGCTCAATCAATTGAGCATCCGACTCTTGGTTTTGGCTCAGGTCATGATCTTGGGGTTGTGAGATCAAGCCCTGTAGCAGGCTTCATGCTCAGCAGGGAGTCTGCCTGAGATTCTTTCTCTCCCTCTCCCTTTGCCTCTTCCCCTTCTAAAATAAATAACTAAATCTTTAAAAATAATAATAATAGGGGTGCCTGGGTGGCTCAGAGGGTTAAAACCTCTGCTTTCGGCTCAGGTCATGGTCTCAGGGTCCTGGGATCGAGCCCCACATAGGGCTCCCTGCTCAGCAGGGAGCCTGCTTCCTCCTCTCTCTCTTTGCCTGCCTCTCTGCCTACTTGTGATCTCTCCCTGTCAAATAAATAAATAAAATCCTTAAAAATAATAATAATGATCTTATGCATTCTCCTAACGTGAGTCGATATGTCAAAGATTTTAATTGTAAACTGGCTATGTTATGTAATTGGCAGCCAAAACTGCAAAAAATTTGAAGAATGCTTTGTGCTATTCATCGGTTTAAAATGTTTTTGAAACTATGTAATGCCTCTTTGAATTCTATGTTAATAATACCGAGTTGACAACAGAGTTAGTGAATTACTTAATTTGGACAGATGTAATTTTGAAAATGATATTTGTCTTGCTTCCAAGTCAAATTCTTCTAAAAAGATGAACCAGTTTTGTCATTAACTTAAAGGAAAATGAAATTTTGTTACTTAGTTCAGTTACTGTAAAACTTTTAAGTAGGTTTAGAACAACTTGGTATATTAACCTACTTTTTCAACTGTAAATTTTATTAAATCTAAATACAGATCAAGTGCTTCTGGTGAAAAGTTAGCATGTGAACTGAGATGTGCTGTAAGTGTAAAATATATACCAGATGTTGAAGACTTAATGTGGAAAAAAGAATGTATAATATCTCAACAATTTTGACATTGATTACATATTGAAATGGTAATATTTTAGACATAATGGGTTAAACAAAATATATTATTTAAGTTAATTTTACCTGTTTCCTTTACTTTTTTTAATGTGGCAACTGGAAAATTTAAAATTATATCTGGGATACACAGCAAAGGAAACAACAAAATGAAAAAGCAACCTACAGAATGGCAGAAAATATTTGCAAATCTTACACAGGCAGACCTCATTTTATTGCACTCCACTTTATTGCATTTGGTAGACACTGCATTTTTTGCAGATGGAAGGTCTGTGACAATCCTGAGTTGAACAAGTCTATCAACACCATTTTTTCCAATAGTATTTGCGCACTTCATGTCTCTTTGCCACATTTTGGTAATTCTCACAATATTTCAAATTTTTCATTATTATTGTATTTGTTACGGTGATGTGTGATTAGTAATTATGTTTTTGAATCCGAAAACTCAGATGATGGCTAGCATTATTTAGCAATAAAGTATTTTTGATTAGGTTATTTGCATTTTTTTAGATATAATGCTATTGCACACTTAATAGGGTATGGTATGTTGCAAACATGACTTTCACATGCACTAGGAAACCAAATAATTCATTTGATTTGCCTCATTGCTATTTTTGCTTTATTGCAGTGGTCTGGGACTAAACCCTCAATATCTCCAAAGGTATGCCTATATCTGATAAAGGATTAATATCCAAAATATATAACGAATTCATCCAACTCAATATCACAAAAACAAATAACCCAATTAAATATTACGCAAAGGCCCTGAATAGATATTTTTCCAAAGAAGACAAACAAATGGCCAACAGGCACATGAAAAGATGCTCAACATCACTAATCATCAAGGAAATAGAAATCTTTTTCAACATTCCTTGGCGATTTGGGGTCTTTTCTGGTTCCATACAAAGCTGGGGGCATCACGTTACCTGACTTCATGCTATATTACAAAGCTGTGATCACCAAGACAGCATGGTGTTGGCACAAAAACAGACACATAGATCAATGGAACAGAATAGAGACCCCAGAAATGGACCCTCAACTCTATGGTCAAATAATGTTTGATAAGTCAGGAAAAAATATCCAATGGAAAAAAAGACAGTCTTTTCAATAAATCGTGCTGGGAAAATTGGACAGCTACATACAGAAGAATGAAACTGGACCATTCTCTTACACCATATACAAAGATAAACTCAAAATGGATGAAAGAACTCAATGTGAGACGGGAATCCATCAGAATCCTAGAGGAGAACATAGGCAGTAACCTCTTTGGCATCAGCCACAGTAACTTCATTCAAGACACATCTCCAAAGGCAAGGGAAATAAAAGCAAAAATGAACCTTTGGGACTTCATCAAGATAAAAAGCTTCTGCACAGCAAAGGAAACAGTCAACAAAACTAAGAGGCACCCCACGGAATGGGAGAAGATATTTCAAACGACATTACAGATAAAAGGCTGGTATCCAAGATCTATAAAGGACTTCTCAAACTCAACACTCAAAAAACAGATAATCACGTCAAAAAATGGGCAGAATACATGAACAGACACTTCTCCAAAGAAGACATATGAATGGCTAACAGACACATGAAAAAATGTTCAACATCATTAGCCATCAGGAAAATGCGAATCAAAACCACAATGAGATAGCACCTTACACCAGTTAGAATGGCAAAAATTAGCAAAACAGGAACGAACAAATGTTGACGAGGATGTGGAGAAAGGAGAACTCTCTTACACTGTTGATGAGAATGCAAGTTGGTACAGCCACTTTGGAAAACAGTAAGGAGGTTCCTCAAAAAGTTAAAAATAGAGCTACCCTACAACCCAGCAACTGCACTACTAAGTATCTACCCCAAAGATACAGATGTAGTGAAAAGAAGGGGCACGTGCACCCCAGTGTTAGTAGCAGCAATGTCCACAATAGCCAAACTGAGGAAGAAGCTGAGATGCCCTTCAACAGATGAATGGATAAAGAAGATGTGGTTCATATATACAATTAATTTTACTCAGCCGTCAGAAAGGATGAATACCCACCATTCACATCGATATGGATAGAACTGGAGGGGATTACGCTAAGTGAAATAAGTCGATCAGCGAAAGACAACTATCATATTGTTTCACTCATTTGTGGAACATAAGGAATAACGCGGAAGACCATAGGGGAAAGGGAGGGAAAACTGAAGGGAGAAATCAGTGAGGGAGATAAACCATGAGACTATGGACTCCGGGAAACAAACTGAGGGTTTCGGGAGTAGGGGGGAGGTAGCCAGGTGATGGGTATTAAGGAGGGCACGTGTTGTAATGAGCACTGGGTGTTATATGCAAATAATGAATCAGTGAACACTACATCAAAAACTAATGATGTACTATATGGTGGCTAACTGAACATAATAAAAAATAACAATAATAAAAAATAAAAATAAATAAAATGTTAGAAGCTTAAAAAAAGAATACAGATCCCAAAATAATAAAATAAAATTAGTGTAAATAAAAATAAAGTATATATGTAAAAATAAAAATTAATAATAAAAGATAAAAAAGGAATTGGAAAGTATAAGAAAAGTAATGAAAAAATAATAAAAATATAGACTAAAGATGAAAAAAATTAAAACTAAAATGTCGTTTTAAAAAAAGGAAATATAAATCAAAACCACAATGAGCTATTACTTCAAACTTGGTAGGATGGCTATTATCAAAAAGACAGGAGATAGCAAGTATTGACTAGGACATAGAGAAAAGGGAAAACACTATTGGTGAGAATGTAAACTGGCACAGCCTTTGTGGAAAACAGTATAGAGGTTTTTCAAAACATTAAAAATAGAACGATTACATGATCTAGCAATTCCACTTCTGGGTATATATCTAAAGGAAATAAACTGACTATCTTAAAGAGAAATCTGCACTCCCATGTTCATTGCTGCATTATACAGTAGCCAAGATATGGAAGCAACCTAAGTGTCCACGGACAGAGGCATGGATAAAGAAAATGTGGTATATATGTACACAATAGAATATTATTCAGCCTTACAACAGAAGGAAACCCTGCTATTTGCAACATGAATAAACCTGGAGGACACTATGCTAAGTGAAATAAACCAGGCACAGAAAGACATATGATCTCACCTATATGTGAAATCTAAAAAAAAAAAGTCAAACTCATAGTAACAGAAAGTAGAACAGAATGGTGATTACCAGAAGCTAGGGCAGGGGGGTGGGGAGGTGGAGGGGAGATATTGATCAAAGGGTATAAACTTTCAGTTATAAGATGAATAAATTCTAGAGACCTAGCATACAGCATGGTGACAATAGTTCATTATAATGTATTGAATACTTGAAATTTACTAACAGAGTAGATATCAAGTGTTCTTAACATACACACACAAAGTGGTAATGGTGATTAATATGTTAATTAGATCATGGTAATTATTTCAAACATATACATTTATCCAAATCACCTACCTTAAATATCACATCTTAAATATGTACAATTTTTGTCAATCATACCTCAATAAAGCTGGAATAAAATAAAATAACATCTGTGATTCATAGTACATTTTTTTCTGGATAGCACTGAACTTACACTAGAACTACACAATTCTGCTCAGGAGGCTGTGATCATAGACCACTAACTACCGGTAGGCACAAGCCTCCCCCTCCTTGTGGTCATAAATTCAATTTGCTTATTGCCAGAATCAAATGGGTTAATATGTGCAAAGTGCATAGAAGGGGGTCTGGTACCTAGCAAGAACTATTACGTTAGCTATTATTATTGTTATAAGCATTTTTTGGTGTTATTAGTATCATTAACCAAAAATTCTAAAAAGACAGTTTAGCAGAAATACATCTTTCGCAGAGACATCAAGTAGAGTAATGCTTGGCCCAGATTAAAAAATACTCACAGCACCAGTAAAAGATCAAATTGCAAAAAGCGGGTGCCCCTCTGGAATCAGCTGGTCCAAGCAGGACCCTGATTAGGGTGAGGCAAGCGAGGCATTTTCCTTCGTGCAAAATTTAAGGGGGCACTGAAAAACTCAGGACTCAGGAGAAATATTATTCCAATGTGCTTGCTTTACTAAATCCCAATTAACACAAGTCTACAATGAACCAAATATGAAAATCGTAAATAAAGACAGAGGCGGGATCACTGGCTTCTCACTTTACCCCAGGCTCCAAGGTGGCTCAGAAAGATACATTGTGAACTGATCTTGCCTCTGCAGCTTCACGCTTGGCCCCACCTCAGCCCAACTCACAGGCTCCCCAGATAAAAGGAGTGCAGTCCACACAGCGGCGACGTTGTGCCTGAACAGCAGTGACGAAGGGTTTTTCGTTTTCGTCGCCAAATAGACCAACCCCTAAGGAAAGAAGCATCCACAGTCTGGGGTGGGGGGGGGGAGTGGGGTTTCTGGGCCGTGCTGGACCCCCGGGGCCTGCCGGGAACTCCCGGGCTGCCCTGCGGCCCTTCCCGGGATGCCCTGCGGCAGCGGAGCCACAGCCAAAGCCAAGCCAAAGTCAAAGCTGTTGCCTCCTCCTCTAACCGTCCGCAACTAACGGTCCGCAACTAACGGTCCGCACTGCTTGCCCAGCAGAAGCGCCACCATGGGCTTGTTGTGGAATGACATCTCAAGTTGGAGTACTTTGGGCTCTGGCGTCGGTAGCACCCTAGACATCCTGGTCATGGTTTTGTACTTCTTGTTGGTCCTGGGCATCGGGCTGTGGGTACGTCGGGGACCAGATGGGAGGGCGGGGCCCTGGACACCAGGCTGGGTTTGACCTGCTCCTGCCAGTCACCTGGTCCCCACCTCGCGTCCCGCCCCACCCCAGTACCCTCTCATCCCTGTCCCCACGTATGCACAGCCCTCCATGGAGACCTCTCCATCCTCCCTCTGCCCAGCTCCTCCCCACCCTTCCATCTAAGAGTAAATAAATGCAGGTCCTCAGTAACCGAGCCATTCTTGACTAACCCCACGTTTCCTCACCACTCCCCAAATAAACAAGCAGTCCCAAATCCCCCTGTGCCCCTTGCCTGGAACCTAAGCGATATTTGGTAAGCAGTCGTTGTTGTGATCATCATGATGATAGTAATAATGACAGCTAATGCTGATTCGGCCCTTAAGTGCCAGGTCTGTCCAGAGTGTTTTAAGTTCATCACATCCTCACGACCCTGCTGTGAATAATATACTGTCATTCCCTCCAATTTCACAGTTGAAGAATCTGAGGTTCAAAGAGGTTCAGTAACAACCAGGGAATGATTGTGTTCAGATTCAAACCTAGAGCTGCCTGATCTGACTCATAAGCTTAACCCCTTTGCCTTGTGAGCAAAATCTCAAAGGTCACATGTAACTTAGGGCCCTAAGCATTCCCTCTAAATTTGAATGAAAAGTTTTTTGGGTTTTTTTCTTCTTACAGGGTTCTCCTAAGAGGGCAGAGACCATGTCTCCTTTACTGCCATCTGCCCACTAGAGCTTAGCATGTAAGCACTCATGTCTTTTAAGCATATTGACCAGGACGAGCCTGCCTGTGTTCCAGTGAAAGATCAGATGGATATGAAAGCTTTGGCTAGTGTCATGGTGTTACCCTTCCAGTAAGCTGTTAATGGTCAGAACCTTCTGCCTGGCCTGCTTCACCAAGCAGGAGGGTCTTGTGACCACCACCATTCAATAACCAGTGGGAAAGTTCTCATTCTGGATGGCCCCCACCCAGCTGCAGCTTTTCATGCCCGTGTGACCTTTACTTTGAGACATTTCACCAGATCATGAACAGGATCTTACTGTGCAGAGTCTGGCCTTTCAAAGTGCAATCAGTGGACACTCTTTTTGAGGGCTTACAGTAAGTCATTATGCTGCTAGTAAGCAGATAGAGTAATGAAGACATGGTCTCCATCCTATTAAGAGAATTTTATACCAGAAGAGAAAATATAGGCCCTTTATTCCAAACATAAAGGAGAAATCCAGGGTATTTAAAGAAATTCAAACAAAAGATTTTTTAAAAATTGGCCTCAATTATAAGAAACATCATTCTGAGTGGCCTGTGGACACAGGGGCTCTGAGTAATGAGTACTTGTTTTGGGATCCTTCCCCTAGTGCTCGTATTGAATTAGGAAGCCCCCACCTACCTTTCTTCCAGTCTTAAGTCTGGGGCCTAAGTCTGACCAAGGTCAGAGGACTAGAAAGCCATCTGGTCATTTCCAAAAGAAACCTGCTGTTCCTTCTGTTCTGGGAGCCATAAAACATGCACAGTTATCCAGAATGCTTCAGTCTTTTTCCTTCTTTATATTAGTATCTTTCTATTTGTTCTTTTTGCAAATCATATATTGTTTTTAATTAGGAAAGTATTACATGCTCATTGTAAGAACTAAAAAGATGCATAAATAAGGAATGTTACTATTCTTCCCCCATCCATTCCCATCCTTCATGGGTCGTGTATCCTTCCTCCTTCTTCTCAGTGCTTATGCAAGCATGAGGATACACATGTAGAGTTTTTGTCTGTTGTCTTTACAGAAGATGTGATCATATACACGTTACACTGCAGCTCACTTTTTTCCCCACTTACCATGTATGGGAAGAGTCCTATAAGTCAATAGATAAGAGATTCAGCTTATGTTTTTATAGCTCCCTAGTAGTCCTACAAACATGTATACTCTTCAAATCTTCCCTATTGACACTTAGATTGTTGCCAGGTGTTGTTTTCGATGTATTGGTGCTTTTAATCTGTGTAGCGTGGATTCCCGAAATTAGAACTGCTGGATCAGAAGTATATGTTTACTTGAAATTTTAGTACTATTACTAAGGCCAGCCCCCAAAGCTTGTGAGATTTACTTTAATTTTCTCACAAGCAGGATATGATCATGTTCTTTTCCCGAAGACTTGCTTGTTACTGCTTGTGTGTATGCGTGTGGTTTGTCACTATAGCTTTGATTTGCACTTCCTAGACTCTTGGTGAGGTTGAGCATCTTTTTATGACTTTATTATCCATGAATTTTCTTCTCCTGTGAGTAGCCAGTTTATTTGCCATTTTGTATTTGGGTTGTTGGACTTTGCTATTATCAACTTCTCTGTCATTTGACTTGCTTATATGTTTTCCCCCAAGCTATCATTTGTCCAGACCAGTGTCTACTACTGATATTTGGGACCAGATAATTCACTGTGGGCATCTGTCCTATATGTTATAGGAGGTTTGGAAGTACCCTCGACCCCTATCCATTCACAACCAAAAATGTCTCCAGACACTGCCAAACATTCCCTGGGTGGATGGGGCAAAAATCACCTCTGGTTGAGAACCTCTGGTCTGAACTGTTAATGGTGTCTTTCTGTCATTTGAGTTTTTGTTAACTTTGAGGAAGTCAACTATCTCTCTTTTCTTTTGTATCTTGTAGGTTTCCTGCCTTGCTTAGGAAAGTTTTCTCCCATTCCAAGGTCATACAATTATTATCCTAAATTTTCTTCTAATATTTTATAGTTTTTTTCATATTTAAATCTCTAGAACATCTGAAATTTATTTTTATGTATGATGTGATGGATGAATCTAGCTTCATTTTCTTCCAGTTATTAAACCATCCTTTTCTCACTGAACTGATTGCCCAATTTCACACAGATGGGACTCCTTTTTGAAAGCATTCATCAATTCCTGTCTGCCGAGCCCCCTACGGAATTGGGAACTTAGTCTTTGCTGCTGGTGCCTTGGCTCTTACAAGATGGTAAAGGGGGGAAAACTTACACTTTTTTTTGGTTTGTTTTCTCTTTTATCAGTGTCAGCCCAGAGAGCTTTGAGTGTTGGCTGTATCTTCTTCCCCACCAACCTGGCTGCTGTTGTTGTATTATTATTCAAGAAAGAGAGCAGGGAGAAAGGAAGAGGCAGGGACAGATGCTTAAGCCACCTTCTTCCCAGGATCTCTTCTTCTTACTGTCTGGTCCTCTCTTTCCATAAAGAGAGGATGCTTTTATTTATCTGAGAACATTTTGTAAATTCCTTTTAAAATTTTTACTGCTGATACCTTCCTTAGAAAAGTCTAGGAAGACTTTTCTTCCTAGTGTGCAGCTAGGACACACTAGGTGTGTGTGCACAGGTGCACCCAGCAAGCCCTTGGTAAGTATTTAGTGAACAGATGAAGTGGGACTAACAATGTGTCTGATTTGAAGTGTTGTTTCTTTGGCTTAAGGCTTTATGATGTGAGGGGACCCCATTATAACGCAGACACCCCAGATGGCAGTTTTTAAGTTCACTGTTCCCACAGAAACACATTTCTGGCAACTAGTTGTCATCCTTAGGTCATGCTGGTTCTACGCAATCCAGGAAATCCATAAGATTGTCTCTTGACCACATTGGGGTTTGGGAATCAGAGTGGGAGCCTGAGTAAAGAGAATGTGGATGTGGGGCGCCTGGGTGGCTCAGTGGGTTAAAGCCTCTGCCTTCGGCTCAGGTCATGATCTCAGGGTCCTGGGATCGAGCCCCACATCGGGCTCTCTGCTCAGCAGGGAGCCTGCTTCCCCCTGTGTCTCTGCCTACTTGTGATCTCTCTCTCTCTCTGTCAAATAAATAAATAAAATCTTTAAAAAAAATTAAAAAAAAAAAAAGAGAATGTGGATGTGTTAAAGGACACCGTAGTAATGGCAGAGTGATTGCCGTACTGGGAGAAGCTAGGCACATGTTCAGATTTGCCATTCCTGACTGATCCAGACACTTGCTAACCACTTATCTCCCAGAGTCTGCTGGAGACTGTGGCACTGGTTAACCAGTTGGGAAAGACTAAAGCAATATTATTTTCCCAAGAGTTTAGAGAAATGGAAATATCCATGCAATCAGACCTGAAAGAGACTAGCCTCCAGTTAGGCAGCCTTGAGCCTTTGTTGTAACTCAGTGGGTAGGGGCTTCTATTCCTAAAAAGAAAGAAGGGAAGAATAGATTTGGGTATCTCTTCTAAAAAGAAGTGAAGGTGGTTGTTTGAGAGATTGGTGTCTTTGGAGCAGTTTGTTTCTTGTATTCCTTTGTTTGTTTTTAAGGCTATCCTGTCAAGCAGTCGTGGGACAGTAGAAGACTTCTTCCTGGCTGGCCGCAAACTAGCATGGTGGCCGGTGAGTAAGCCTCGAGTGTGGCAATCCACGTGGGGGGCCACACATTAACTTGTCTGTTACTTTAATGTAGATTTCTTATACCCAAAATAATTTGAAGTTGCCCAATCGGGAAAGTCATTCCATTAGAGTCTGCGTAACTCTGAAGACGTTTCTTACAAACGTGTTTCCATTTGACTCAGTTGAATTCATTAGGTGCCTCGTACGTACAAAGCATTGTTCTAGATTCCAGGATACAGGCTGGAAATAGACAGTCTTGCCCTCTGGAAGCAAACACTCTAGAATGGGAGTTGGATGTGTATCCAGCAAATCACAGCACGTTATAGCAGTACAGTGAGTCTGGTGGGAGGTGCAAGGGCCAGGTATGGATGAAAGGTAGACTCGGGCTTGCTGGGTGGAGGTGGTGCAAGACAGGAAAGGCCTTACAGAGGTAGGGTTGTTCGAGCAGGATTTGGAGGTGGCGTGGGTATTTGGCAGGTAGTGTGAGGGTATTCCAGACAGAGGGAACAGCATATGCCAAAGCTTACAGGTGTGGAACAGCATGATGCTGGATGGAGGGAAGCAGAGTAGAAACATCTTTTGTCTTTTATGTATTAAATAATTTATTCATTATTCAGAGTGATTCCATCCAAGAGGAGTGCCTCAAAACTCCCACAGCAGCAGAGGCAGCTGCCTGTCTATGACCCCGTACCCATGACAGAGTGGGTAGGAGTACCCCAAGGGAAGAGGAGGATGTGGGTAACTAGCAGGGCCAAGTTGAGGACCTAGGCCAAGCCTGAGCCAGGGTTGCTTTATAGCTTATTATGTAAAAAATGTGCATGCATTTCCTGCACAGGAGTGTAAGCTACATTAAGAGCATTGTGGAATAAGCAGGCCCTTACTCCAATATTCTTTGCCCTCAAATGTTAACCAGTCTAATGGCAAAGATTTGGTTTTTCACACTGGGGTAACCCTTCAAAGAGAGAAGTCTTGTCTCAGGAGGAGAAGGAGCCTTTATTCAAAGGGACGAGGAAAGTACAGTTATTAACGTTGATGGATCCAACCACCTAGCAGAAATGGCTTTGCCTCTTAGCTGGGAGATTTGGGGGAAAGTGGTTTCCTGGTGCTAAATCTCTGAATTATACATGAATCTTCTTTTTTTACATATAAACCTGGTTTAGAAAGAGATTGAATACAGCAAAGAAATATTTGCAATCGGCCTCTTCCCTTATTTTATTTTTCTGTGGAGGATTCTAGCAACATAGTCTCTTCCTGGGCTGTGAGGACCCCAGTCTTTTGACTGAGCCTCTTTTAGACCTGAAGTCATGTTTTCTGTACCCAGAGAAATGGCGATCTGCTTCCCACATTATCCTGTGCAACTGACACTTGTAATGGTTCTCAGGAGACACTAACATGCTTTGGCCTCCCGATGTTTACGTATGTTATGATTTACTAATTTCTTTGCTGTGGCTTTTCTTTTCATTGTTAAGATTATTGCTTAATAAGCAAAAAATATTATGGTATTATTAAAGAAAATTGAATTAAAAGAATGATTTTTGCCACTCTGGCTGTCTTTTTTGTTTTATATTCTTCTTCAGTTAGCAGATATCTGATGGTTATCAATTGCTCTTTTCAGGGCCCGCCACATAACTTATTCTTTCTTTCTTTCTTTCTTTCTTTTTTTTTTAATTGTACGTGGCTTATTTTTGTGCCCAGTTCCCAGCCCTTATCTAGCTGGGTTGGCAGTGATGAAACTCTGAGACTCTCTGTCCTCCCTCCCTCTCTGTTTTGTTGCCTTTCTCTCCTCTCTTCCAACTGCCTACCCAGCTGCTCATGGTTAGTCTCCCTGGCTGACTCTCCCCCATCTCCCTTGCTTGTTGATGCTGGAGGTCCCCCGGACTCACGCCTGACCACTTCTCTCCAATTACGCTCACACACTTGGCAACTACTCTAGCTCATGGCATTGAATACCAGTTACATGCTAACAAATCCCAGGTCTCTCCCGTGAACTCCAGGTTCTCTTGTGATGCCTGCAGTATTCAATACCTGCACTTAAGAGTTCTGTCAGTTATCCCAAATGGAACAAGCCCCAAAGGCAGCTTCAGACCTTCCTCCACAAATCGGCTTCTCCCACCTACTTCCCTGTCTCCTGAATAGCAAATCCATCCTTCTGGTTGCTCCGGTTGACAAACATGGATGCTTTAGTCTCTCTTATGCTTTAGTCTCTCTTATACCCAACATCCCATCCATCAGGAAATCCTGTGACTCGATCTAAAAGATATCTTTCAAATCTGACCACTTCCCATCAACTCTGCCTCCACAGTTGCTGCTTTTGTCTCTCACCTGGATTAATAATAACAGCCTCTTGGGCTCCCTCTTTAACTACCTTGGCTCTTCTATACCCAATCTCAGCACAGCAGCTAAAGGGAACCTATTTAAACTATTTAAACTCAAGCCAAGTCACTTTTCTGCTTAAAACCTTCTTGGGACTCCCATGTCACCCAGAATGAAAGCCCCACTGCTTACAATGCCATATATTAAGGCACAGGTGATCTGTTCCTCATTACCTCTCTGACCTTGCCTCTCAGGATTCCTGTCCCCAGCCCTACCCAGTGTCCTTGAACAACCTAGCTATGCTTCTGCCTCAGAGCCTTTGCCCCTGCTGCTCTATTCAGCTGGAGCGCTCTCCCCAGAATCCCCATGGCTTGCTCGCCCACCTCTTCTGGTCTTCCTCAGCTCTTCTCTCAGTCTACCCTGACCACCCGATTTCCCAGTACTTCCTATCCACTTCCCCACCTTTTTTTTTTTTAAACTCTGTAGTGTTTATCACTACATATCATGATATAAAATAATCTTTGTAGCACCTGGGTGGTTCATTCGGTAAGTGTCCAATCCTTTTTTTTTTTTTAAGATTTTATTTATTGATTCATAAGAGACAGAGACAGAGAGAGAGGCAGAGGCAGAGGGAGAAGCAGACTCCCCACCAAGCAGAGAGCCCATTGCAGGACTTGATCCCAGGACCCCGGGACCAAGGATCTCAGGGTCCCAGGACCCCGTTGCGGGACTTGATCCCAGGACCTGAGCAAAGGCAGACGTTTAACCACTGAGCCACCCAGGTGCCCCATAAGTGTCTGATTCTTGGTTTCAGCTCAGGTCATGATCTCAGGGTCCTGGGACTGAGCCATGCATTGGGCTCCACACTCAGTGGGGAGTCTGCTTGAGATTCTTTTCCCTCCTCTCTCTCCCTCTCACTCCCCCTGTACTCTTCTCCTCACTCAGGTACACATACACACTCTCTCTCAAATAAATAAATAAATAGCTTTAAAATAATCCTCTAATTTATTTTGTTTATTCTCTTTTCCCCAAAAGAATGTTAGCTTCATGAGGGCAGGAATTTTTGTCTATTTTACTCACTAATGTATCCCTAATATCTAAAACAGTGCCTGGACATAGTTGACAATGGACATTTATTAGTAGTTATTAAATGAATGAGTGGTGCCTTTTAAACCTACCTTTTAATTTAATAATGTGCTAGTATATTCTGACATCTATAAAACATAAATAGATGGATTTATTTTATATTTATATGCGGTTGCATAGTGCTATATCATATGGACATTCCACCATTTATGCATCATATCGTTGGGCAATTTAGATTGTATATAACTATTCACTGTTATGGTAAATGTAGTGAACATTCTTTTTTTTTTTTTTTAGATTTTATTTATTTATTTGAGAGAGAGAGGTAGCAAGGGAGAGCACAAGCAGGGAGGAGAGGGAGAAGCAGGCTCTCTGCTGAACAGGGAGGCTGACGTGGGGCTCAATCCCAGGACCCCAGGATTATGACCCAAGCCGAAGGCCAGCACTTAACCAACTGAGCCACCCAGGTGCCCTATAGTGAACATTCTTTTTTTTTTTTTTTTTAGATTTTATTTATTTATTTGTCAGGGAGAGAGAGAGAGAGAGAGTGCACAAGCAGGGGGAGCAGCAGGCAGAGAAGGCAGAGGGAGAACCAGGCTCCCCACTGAGCAAGGAGCCTGATGCAGGATTCGATCCCAGGACCCTGGGATCATGACCTGAGTCGAAGGCAGCCGCTTAACCGACAGAGCCACTCAGGCATCCCTATAGTGAACGTTCTTAACAATAAAAATAACTTGAGGACTTATATGTGCCACTTCTAAGGCTTTTTTTTTTTTTGCCTTACAATTGTCACTGTTAAGGTATTTAGTGTCTGTATGTTCTCAACTATGTCTTAGTGTATTTTACCTTTTATAGTTATTTAAAAAAAATCTTTAATACTTTTGGTCTTGAACGCTACTTTTTCTTATGTCAGTATTGTCAATACTGGGGTGTCTGTTTGTTTTTACCTAAAAGGTTTTGTTATTTGAGCCTCTCTTGATAATTTGGTTTTAAATCTGTCTCATGTCAACAGCATAATAGTTGGATTTTGGTTTTGAATGGAGTGGCTATCTCTACTCAACTTTTTAGTTGAGCTGTTTTGGTTTAGGAGGGATTTTGCTCATTTAAATACCTGGGATTTTTTTCTTTTGAAAGTAACAGATGTTGATTGTAAAAAACCCAAAAGTTATAGTCTAAGTACAGAACTTGAAATTTTCTCCTTATTCCATCTCTATAACCATAATTCCAGAAATATTTTTGCTATATGTATATATGTAGCCAGAATCACTCACATGCGTATTTTGCACAAGTGTAAGATGCACACATAAAATTTTAATGAGATTGTATTACACATACTGCTTACCTTATTGTTTAATGAAAAGCTCCTTTATTCTTTCTGTATGCTACATTGTATCTCATCATGTTCGTGTACCTTAGTATTTTAACCAGCCTCTTACAGCTAATCAGTTAAATTGTTGATGTTTTTAAATTATTTGGAGCAATGATGAAATCACACTATGCCAACATTTCTGTGGTAGGGAACCACAAGGAAGCTGCTGGGGCAGGTGAAGGGTGGTTCCATAAGAATGGCCATCCTTTTCTTTCCACTTCCCCCTCCTTGGGCTTCTAATTTATGGCTAGGGTTTGGGTAGAAGAAACACAAATGGGAATTCTGCCCAGGGAATAGTCCCTTTTGAGAAAATGGAAGATTCAGTTTTAGTTTACATTTGTGAAAATGATTTCTTGGAGCTGGACTGAGAGTTCTGATATGTGATCGCCATTTGATTTTCAGATAGGCGCTTCTCTTTTCGCCTCGAATATTGGCAGTGGCCACTTTCTGGGCCTGGCTGGAGTAGGAGCAACTTCAGGGATTGCTGTTGGGGCCTTTGAGTGGAACGTGAGTAATACCTCCTACAGCCACTAACCTCTCTTTACCGTTTGTCCAAATAAAACCCACAGACATAAAAACTTGCTTTCAACCTCCAGTAAATATTGGAGACTTCTGGAGAAGACATGGAAGAAAAGAACCAAGTCTTTGAATTCCCAAAAAGATTGTGTCAGTTTTTGTTCTTCTTAGTTATTACAGTTAAGAGACAGAGAATGTTTACATTCTAAGGGTCATAGCAACACAGTGAACAAAGAACTATTAGGAGACTAATCAGGTAGGGAAAAGAGAAAAGGTCATATTAACATTTAAGTATATGTGTACATATACATTTATGCTTAGATATACATACAGATATATATGTATGTAGGTGTATATGTGTGTATATATAGACACACAGATATATGTACGTGTATGTGTGTATGTATGTGTGTGTGTGTGTATATATGTACGTACGTATTGGCAGTATGTATTGAGGATGGGCTTAACTGGACTCTTCAAGATATTCAGCTAATTATGACAAAACTCCTATTTGACCTCCTAAGAATACCAGGTTTCAACTATAAAACTTATGAAATTGATTATTTATTTAATCTGTGGGATATATTTGTTATAGGATGTGGAATTCGTTCACTATATAAGTTCAATATAAGTGAATTTATAAGTCTTGGGCTTATTAATTTATCTCTATATAAATCATCTGACTTTTCTGGATAAATCAGAAAGCTCCCTACTTTCTGAGTCTTGTCTTTCTACAAAAATAAGGGATACTTCTAGCAAAGTCGGTTTCAAACCTAGCAAAAAGCCTGGTTTTTACCACAATTTACCTCTCAGAATTTACTAGCATCTGCTTTATATATCCAGCTCACCTTACCGCTTCTTTGTAAGAAAGCCAGAGCCAAATTCATTACTTAATTTCAGTGACTTGTATGAAATTTTGGTAGAGCTTCTCCTCCATTTCTCTGAATGGTTTCTGATTTTTTTTAACCATCTTTTATATATAAGCCATCTTATTGTTTGGAAGTAGGCAAACAATAAATTAAAAATAAATCGCCTGAAAACTGGCTCAGTTAGCCCCCCAAATTAAGAATGCGCTCTTTCATAGGTTTGTTACACTGGAAGGTGTGCACTTGGGCTGTTGTTTGTAAGTTTCCCCAGTACTGATAGTCTCAAAACAGATAGTTACTGAGATTGCATCTCATTTAAGAGCTTGGCCTAGTTGAGACCCTGATGTAATTCTTCTTCTTGGTTTCAGGCTCCACTTCTGCTCTGTGTTCTCGGTTGGGTGTTTTCTCCTATTTACATTAAAGCTGGGGTGAGTGTCCATAATAAGTTAATCTATTCTCTATAATATTTTTTTCTCACAAATATTGCATGTATACATAAAAGCATCCTGGAGGACAAGTTAAATTTCTTAGTCTTTTGATTCTTGAACTGACTTCCCTAAATCCTGAGAAATGCCTGAAATAACATCATTCTGCCTTGGGTACACAGATACCAGTAATTGCCTGCTGTTTCACTCAGGGCCTTATTAAAGGATCTACTTTTTAGGGCTTTTATAGAAAACGTTTTAAAACTTTATCTAAAAAAAGACCCAAATAAATGAAGAGAACAAATATGTTAATGACTGGAAGACAATATCCTAAAAATGTTGGTTCTTTCCAAATTGGTCTGTACTTGGAATGAAATTCCAAACAAAATCCAAATGGGATTTTTAGGAACTTGATGTGATTCTAAAATGTATGTAGGAGATAAGGGGTAAAGACATGTAGTGTCCAGTTAAGAGAAACAAAGTCCATCTAGGCTGCACATCTGTGAAGACATGTGGACTGACATTATCAGCATGGTGGAATAAGAGCTTTCTACTGTCTTCTCTCAAAGGACACCAATTTAGACAATCACCCATAGATAAGAGGGCCTCTGTAGAAGTCCAGAAGTCCACTGGAGAAGTTCTAGCACACTGCTGGAGAAAAAGAAAATCCAAGATTAGATGTATTGAAGAGGGTGAGAGGTACAATTTCAGTGTACCTATGTCACCCTCCCCCAAGGTGGCACAGCTTACTGCCAAGAGAGACCTTCTCGGCCTGAGATTTCTTTCATAGGGGAAATTGAGAGCATGGGAGTAAATGCCCAGCTATCCAGTTGTGCAGGAGTCTGCCAAGAATACGCACTTCTTTCTCACCCCACCCAGAATATAGAGGTGCACTACACTTCTCAGGAGGTAGGATAGGGAATGGCTGCAAGAACAGCGGCCAGGGCTCTCAGATGGCATCAGAGGAACACAGATCCTACTAACCACTTTGCAGACTTATCAGGAAGCCTGCCAGTGAGCCACTGGGGTCTCCTCACCTATAGATCCCCCCAGTTGGCCCAAGGGCACCCCAACATGCCACACACGTCACCCACATACACCTCCATCCTGTGGCTAGCTCCTTTTGTGCACCTCTGATGGTGGCAAGAGCATGTCTTTTTTTGCAGAAAGTTAGTATTCACAGAAAACAAGACTAACTCTGGAATTGGGAGAAAGCACACAAACTTGAGCATTCAACATTGCCCTAGGGAAAGCAAGCAAAGGAGAGGCTGTCAGAATTTGGCCTGGCTTTGCAGAATCAAGAGAAGTTATATAATCTTAAAAATTCCCCCCCCCAAAAAAAAGAACAAGAAGTGTAGAGCAGGTGTATCCACAGAAAAGTTCTGAGAAAGCTTCAGAATTTCTAGCAAGGCTTACAGAAGGTATTTCTCTCCAAAAGCCAGTCAGTAAAGATGAGGAGGTGACTGCTTCCTGAAATGCAAAGAGAGTAATACAAAATTTGAGGAACGTGAAAAATCAAGGAAACGTGGCGCCACCACAGTAATACAGTTTTCCAGTAACCAACTCCAAAGAAATGGAGAGCTGAGATTTGTTTGATAAATAATGCAAAATAATTGTTTAAAGGAAGTTTGGTGGCTACAAGAAAACACAGAAAGACAATTCAACAAAATAAGGAAAACAACACATGACAGAAATGAGAAGCTTAACAGAGAGATAGAAATCATGAAAATAAACAAATTCTGGGGTGGGAGAATGCAGTGGATGAAATGAAAAGTGCAATACAGAACATAAATAGCGGAATAGATCAAGCAGAAGAATCTATGAAGTAGAAGACAAGTCATTTGAAATTATTCAGTCAAGGGGACAATGAAAAAGTTATGAAAGCCTATGAGACTATGGGATACCATTAAGAGAAACAACCCACACATTATAGGGCTCCCAGAAGGAGAAGAGAAGCAAAAGGGACAGAAAGATTATTTAAAGAAATAATGGCTGAGAACTTCCAAAACCAGGGGAGAGATTTGGATATCCAAGATCATGAGGATCATAAGTCCTCCCAGTTTAAACCCAAAACTATATTCTCCAAGACACATTAGAATAAAATTGTCTAAAATCAAAGAGAAAAAATTAAAAATAACAAGAAAAAATCCTCACATACAAGGAAACCCCCATAATGCTATTAGAAGATTTCTTAGCAGAAGCCTTGCAGGTCAGGAGAGAGTGGGAGGATATATTCAAAGTGATAAAAGAAAAAAAAAAAAAAAACTACCAACCAAGTATACCTTATGTAATAAAGTTGTCCTTCAGAAATGAAGGAGAAATAAAGACTTTGCCAAACAGACAATAGCTGACGGAGTTCATCACCACTACACCTATCTTAGAAAAATGCTGAAAGGAGTTCTTCAAACTGAAATGGAAGGGTGCTAATTAGTAACATGAAAACATGTGAAAATAAACAATACCTTGATAAAGGTAAGTATATAGTCAAATTCAGAGTAGTCTAATATTGTAAAATGGTGATATGTTAATCACTTAACTCCAGTTTAAAGGTTAAAAGACAAAAGTATTAAAAATAACTACAGCCACAATTATTAGTTAATAGATACATAATATAAAAAGAAGTAAATTGTGACATCAAAAACAAAATGTTGGGGCCGGGAGTAAAAGGGTACAGTTTTGGTATGTGATCAAAGTTATCACCTTAAAATAGACTGCTGTATCTATGAGAAGTTTTATGTAAACCCCATGGTAAGCAAAAAGCAAAAAGTTACAGTAGATATACAAAAGATAAATAGGAGAAAATGAAAGCATACTGCTAAGGAAAATCTTCAGTTCACAAAGGGAGACAGCAAGAGAGGAGGAAAATAACAAGGGAATTACAAAACTACCAGAAAACAATTAATAAGATGGCATTAGTAAGCCCTTATGTGTCAATAAGTACTTTAAACATAAACGAATTAAATTCTTCAATCAAAAGGCATAGAGTGGCTAAATGGATTTTAAAATTAGCATGGTGACTATCATTGACAATACCGTATTATATACTTAAAAGTTGCTAAGAGAGTAAATCTTGAAATTCTCAGTATAAAAAAAAAGGTAAATACATGAGGCGTTTAAGATATTAATGAACCTTACCGTGATAATCATTTCACAAGTATATGTATGCCAAATTGTGTTGTACACATTAAACTTACACAGTGTTATATGTCATTATATATCCATAAAGCCAAAAAAAGAAATTAAATGTATGTAAAAAAGCAAAAGCAATAAGAATAGTGAAGATACTCCTATCAAAGAAAAATAAGAAGGATTTGCCTTACCAAATATCAAGACTTACTATAAAGCTATAGTAATTAAGACAGTATGATAGTGACACAAGGATAAAAACATTAACAAGTGGAAGAGGAAAATAACCCAGGAACACTCATATATATGGACATTTGATTTATGACATCAGTGGTACTGCAGATCACTGAGGAAAGGAGGGTCAGTTGATTATCATATTAAAAAATCAAATTAGGGCACCTGGGTGGCTCAGTTGGTTAAGCAACTGCCTTTGGCTCAGGTCATGATTCTGGAGTTCCGGGATCAAGTCCCCCATCGGGCTCCCAGCTCCGCGGGGAGTCTGCTTCTCCCTCTGACCTTCTCTCCTCTCATGCTCTCTCTCACTTTCTCTCTCTCTGAAATAAATAAATAAATAATCTTTAAAAAAAAAAACTAAAAAAAAAATCAAATTGGATGCTTATTCTACACAAAAATAATTTTAGATTGATTAAAGACTTAAATAGGAAAGGTAAAAGATTTTAAACTTCATAAGGAAGTGCAGCATGTTTTTATGTCATAGAGACAGAAAAAGATTTTAAAGTGAGGTGGAAAAAGCTCAAATCCCTGGCTGACCACCAATGTACACACGCATGTGTGAGAACCCAGGGAACCAAAAAAAGAAACTAGAGGGAGCTCTACCCTGCAGAGACAGAGCTGCACCTCTGAGATCTGTGACTTTATAGTGCCTAGGACTGAGTACATTCCTCAGCCCACACTATGTAGGCAGTGGATAGCAGAAGCCTTACTCATAACAGAGAACTGACAAAACAACAGGAAATTTATGTGGGAGCTCCAGAAGCAAAGGTAACCAAAGAGAGGATTAACCCCCAAATCTGCATATAAATTCTGCAAGAAACCCTGACTGACTGCCAGACTACTCAATTGCCAGGAAAACCTCTAGACCAGGATAAATTACCAGCAGCTAAAAGCTAAGAAAACAAGCAGAGACATCAGCTGCTTACACACTGCAAGGTGGGGGTGGGAGGTGGGGTGGCATAAAAGATGTTGCAGTTTGAGTCCAGGGAGGTTAATTGCCTACAAAAATAAGAAACAGCAATCCTCAGAACAAAACAGATTCTAGAATGCAATATCATATGATCAATGATGGCCAGTCTGCAACCAAGAATTATTAGACATATAGAGAAATGGAATTATAAATGTGACCCAGACTCCAAGAGAAAAAGCAATAAATAGTAACTGACTCTGACCAGGCCCAGATGTTGATTTAACAAACAAAAGACTTCAATCCTACAATTATAAATATGTTCAAAGAAATAAAGTGTGATACCAATGAATAAGCAAATAGGGCCTCTCAACAGAGAAACTGAAACTATAGAAAAGAACCAAATGGAAATTTTAGAGTTGAAAAGCACAATAGTTGAAATGAAGACTTTACAAGAGGAGCTCAACAGCACAAACAAGATGGCAAACGAGAGAATCAGTGAACTTGAGGATAATTAAGAATTACCCAGGAAAAAGAACAGAAGGGAAAAAATCTGGAAAAGGAAGAAAACCTCAGAGACCTATGATACAATATCAAACAGTCCAACATGCATGTACTTGATATCCCAAAAAGGAAAGAGAAAGAGGCAAGAAAAATATTTTTTGAAATAATAACTGAAAATATCCCGTTTGGTGGAAAATGTTAATATACTGTTATAAAAAGCTTAACAGGGGTGCCTGGGTAGCTCAGTTGGTTGAGCAACTGCCTTCGGCTCGGGTCATGGTCCTGGAGTCCTGGGATCAAGTCCCTCATCAGGCTCCCTGCTCAGTGGGGAGTCTGCATCTCCCTCTGACCCTCCCCTTCTTGTCCTCTCTCTCTCTCATTCTCTCTCTCTCAAATAAATAAAATCTTTAAAAAATAAAAGCTTAACAAACATCAATAAACATGCAAAAAGCTACACTTAGGTTTACATTATAGTCAAACTGCTAAAAGCAAAGATAAAGAAGAAATTTTGAAAGAAGTAAAAGAAGAAGAACACATTACATGCAGGGGAGGAATGGTACAGTTAATGGATGAGATCTAGATGGAAGATATATTGGATATCAGGTATAATGGAAGTCAGGAAACATTCGAATGACATATTCAAATGCTGAAAGGAAGAAAACTGTCAACCAAGAATTCCATATGCAGTAAAAGTACTCTTCAAAAATGTAGATGAAATGTGTATAAATATCAAATCATTATCCGTACACCTAAAACTAATACAATCTTATATGTCAATTTTACCTTAATTTTTAAAAACTGCAAAAAAAAAAAAAGAGGGCAACTAAGTAGAGAACGATTTCTCAACTAGGACACAAAAGGCATAAACCACAGAGGAAGAAATTGATGTGTAGGACTTCAAAATAAAATTTTAAACTTTAACTCTTTGAAAGATATCTTTAAGAAAATGAAAAGTCAAGCTAGAGATTGGGGGGGAAATATTTCTAGAACATATTTACAATAAAAGACATATCCACAATGTATATTTTAAAAAAAACTGTTTAAAACTCAGTAAAAAGTTCTGAATAGCTGTTTCACCAGAGAAAATAGATAAATGGCAAATAATCACATGAAAAGATGCTCACTACAACTGATCATTAGGAAAACATTACGTAAGATACCACTGTACCAGAATGGCTAAGAGGAGAAAGATTGACACTAGCAAGAGCTGGAACGGTGTGGGGCAACTGGGACTCACACATTTCTCGAGGAAATGCGGAATGGCATGGCCACGTCTGGGAGGACAGTTTGGCAGTTTCCTGACGAATTAAACCTGACCTCCCAGCCAAGTATTTCCCTAGATCTAGATCTTTATGTACACTGGAGAAATGAAAACACATATCTACACACAAATTTGTATGTGAAGCTTCATAACAGTCATGTTCCTACTAGCCAAATCTAGAAATAATCTAAATTGCAGTAGGAGAGTAGACAAACAGCATACAACGCCATATACCAAGCAGCACTAAAAAGGCATCCTACAACCATGTGGCTGAATCTCAAGAACATTAGACCAGTGAAAGAAGCAGGACATTAAAAAAAGTACATAGTATATGATTTCATTTATTTAAAATTCTAGAAAAAGCAAATCTGTGGGGATATCTGATACTGGTTGTCTGGGACCAAGGGTGGGATGGAAGCCTTGATTGCAAATCCTAGGGGGTTCTGTGGGGGCTGTTAAGAATGCTTAATATTTCAAGTATGGTGGTAATCACATAACTATATATTTTCCCAAACTCATCAAACTTGACTGTTAAAATGGGAGAATTTGACTGAAGAGAGCTACCTTACAACCCAGCAATTGCACTACTAGGTATTTACCCAAAGAATACAAACGTGATCTGAAGGGGCACCTGCACCCCAATGTTTATAACAACAATGTCCACAATAGCCAAACCATGGAAAGAGCCCAGATGTCCATCAACAGATGAATGGATAAAGAAGATGTGGTATATTGGGGTGCCTGGGTGGCTCAGTGGGTTAAGCCTCTGCCTTCGGCTCAGGTCATGATCTCAGCGTCCTGGGATCGAACCCCGCATCGGGCTCTCTGCTCAGCAGGGAGCCTGCTTCCCCCTCTCTCTGCCTGCCTCTCTGCCTATTTGTGACCTCTCTCTCTCTCTCTCTCTCTGTCAGATAAATGAATAAAATCTTAAAAAAAAATTTTTTTAAAAAAGAAGATGTGGTATATATACACAATGGAATATTACTCAGCCATAACAAAGGATGAAATCTTACCATTTACCTTGACGTGGATGGAACTGGAGGGTATTATGCTGAGTGAAATAAGTCAAAAAGATGGTTTCATTCATATGTGAATTAAAGGAACAAAACAGAGGATCATAGGGTAAGGGAAGAAAAAATAAGATGAAATCAGAGAGGGAGACAAACCATAAGAGACTCTTAACTATAGGAAACAAACTGAGGGCTGTTGGAGGGGAGTGGGGAAAGGATGGGGATAATTGGGTGATGGGCATTAAGGAGGGTAGATGATGTAATGAGCACTGCATGTTACATGCAACTGATGAATTACTGAACCTTATATCTGAAGCTAAAGATACAGTATGTTAACTAACTGCATTTAAATAAAATAAGTTTAAAAAAACTGAAAATTTTTAAATATTTGTAGAGAGGCATCAAAAATGTGGGAAGGCTTACTTGCCATGCAGCCTAGCATCTGCAGTGGTGAACCCATAAGCCCAGGAAAATTACCTCAGATTGTGACTGTATTTTGGGATAAGGTCTTTAAAGAAGTAATTCAGTTAAAATGAGGTCATTAGGGTGGGCCCTAATCCAGTAGGACCTTATAAAAAGAGAAAATTTGGACAGAGACATATACAGAGGAAAGAGGGTAGGAAAACAAAAGATGACAGCCATCAACAAGCCAAGGACAGAGGCCTGGAATGGACCCTGCCCTCATAGGCCCCAGAAGGAATCAAGCCTGCTGATAGCCTCCAGAACTTCCAGCTATGAGACTGTAACATTTCTATTGCTTAAGCCCCTAGGTCTGTTGCACTCGGGGACGGCAGCCCTAGCAAATGAATTCAATCAGCAAGTGTAAAACAGAAAGAGCCGTATATGGTAGTATATGATTAAGAATCAAACAGAAGGTGAAAATATTAAAGTCATAGGTGTTTAGGAGAGGACATGTGGTCCCTGTGAAGCCTGCAGGTATGTTTTCATAAAGTAAATGGAATTTGAGGTAGAACTTAAAATAGACACATGTGAGCAGGTGGACATGAGGATACTCAGGACAGAAGGTGGGACAGTTTACATTTAACTATTATTTATTCATCTACCACGAGCCAGGCACTGTGCCTGGGTCCAGGAATCTAATGAACAAAGAGGCACACTCCCTGCCATGGGGTGCCCACAGTTGGTGACAGTGGGAGTCAAAATGAACAGGACTGTTGGGGACAGCCAGCATATGCACAAGAGCATGGGCACAGAGGACTAGGTCTAAGAGCTGTTGAGTCAAGTTCTGTCTCTCCTGAGCACTTGTTCTATTTGTAGTACATGATAAGGCATTTGATTTTGCTCTGCAGAGTATTTCGTGAAAGTGATTTGTCATCATTAGACCTATTCGGTTAGCCAAATTTCCTTCTGCATTCAGATTACACAGAAAGCTGGGTTCCAGGCTTCTTAAAGACAGTACTATTTCTTCTCCTTTCTTATTTCTGTCATCCTAACAAGTGCCATGGAATGTGAAGCCAGAGTGAGTGACCCTGCTGTATCTTATATTCCTGGGCCGTTCCTACCATCAGCTGTGTCTCGGTGACAACCAGCATATTGTGAGCAAGGCTCATCCCTGTGGGTCTGCCTCTTCCGGCACTCTGTCTGGTGGTGATTTCTCTTGTTTGCTTATACAGGTGACGACAATGCCAGAATATTTGAGGAAGAGGTTTGGTGGCTTTCGGATCCAGCTCCTCCTCGCTACTCTGTGTTTATTCCTCTATATCTTCAATAAGATCTCAGTGAGTTGCATAAAATCCAGCCCAAGAAACAAAACAAAAATAAACAAAAATTCTGTAGGCAGGACAGTGCTAGAGTGGTCTCAGTAGTTCACTCTGGGACCCCATAAGTTACTTATGGCCTCTGTTGTCTAAGAGAGAGGAGAGAAAAAATAGCTTAATAATACTTGCAAAAAATAAATGCAGAGGCATCTTATTTGTGTCCCAAACCTGGGTTATAGGTCCCTCCTTTGTATTTCTAGAGAACCTTGGGCTTACCTGTGTCATGTCATTAGGTGATGTCACTTCTCTGTTTAAGAAATAATCCAAGATTGTTGTACGAGAAAACTTAAGCCCCTTGTTATGATCTGTAAGAATGTCCTGTTCTAGTCCCTGCCTCTCAGCCTTGTCTCCTAGTCTCCTCCCTTGTTCTTACCAGGCTCTGGCCACACTGCGTGCCTTATTGTTTCTCAAACCCAGCAAGCTTATTCCCACTTGAAGCCTCAACACTTGCCCTACATTGTGTCTGGGATGTTCTTCCCCCAGATTTTTCAAATATCACCTCCTTGGAGAGGCCTTCCATGGGCATGTCCAGTCAATCTCTACTCCATTACTGGGTTTTTATTTTCTTTGTAATGCTTGTTACCATGTGAGAGTAATTCATCTGTTTTCTTGTTTATTATCTGTCTCCTCCACTTCAGTGCAAGCTTCTCGAGGCCCAGAGCCTTGCCTGGCTTGTTCACTACATTACTCACTGTGCTGAGAAAATGATTAGCACTTAAGGCACTTGATTTATGTTTTGGGGGTTTTTTTTGTTTTGTTTTTGTTTCTGTTTTTGTTTTAGTGACCGAATGAGGGTCACTTACCACACTGCATAGAAATTGCCTATTTATTATCTGTCACTAAATATAGTATCCCTGAGGACAGCAGCCGAGTCTTAGTAACTCTTGTGTCTTCTGAACTCTGTTGAGTATCTACTATATTGGCACTTAGTAAACATTTGATGAATAAATGGATAGATAAATGTTGGGCCCATTGTATCGCTACTTTGGAGACCACAATAACAAAGTAAGAGATTAGCCAGTTAAATGATGTGCACATGCTTTAAAATCAGTGCCAGCTAAGCCAAGGATCAACAAATCTGGCCTGCAGGCGAATCAGCCTAGTGTTCTCCTTCGTACAGTCCTTGATCTAAGAATGTTTTTTTATAGTTTTAAATGGTTGTGAAAAACAGAGACAGTATGTGGCCTGCAAAGCCTACAGTATTGACCATCTTGTCTTTTAGAGAGAAAGCTTGCTAGGCCCTGATGGATGAACTGTCCCATTTGCCTTTTCCCAATGGCAGAACTGTAGGAATGGTTCTCTCTGTGCACACTCCCTGCTCCAAGGGTCCCGGGAGGAAGAGTCTTAGTTTTGTTTGAATTGAATTAATTGGATTAACCCAAGCCCTGAAGGTGCTGACCTTGATGAACTCATGGGGCACAAGTCTTTCCACCCAACAGAACTTGGGTAGACTTCAGCCTATGTCCATTAGTGATAAAGTAGATGTGCTAACCATAGACCACTTACCGCAGATGGCTTCTAGGGTCTTTATGATATTGCTGTTGAATGAGCTGGAAATGAAAATGCAGCTTGTTGCCTTTGTACTCATTTCAGGTGGAGATCTGTACTGGTGCCATGTTCATGAGACTGGTTTTGGGGTTAGATGTCTACCTGGGCACCATAGTCTTGCTGACAGTTACTGGCATTTATACCATCACAGGTGAGGTTGCTATAACCACACACATATATATATTGACACAAAAGCTCTCCTTATAGTGGAGTGGTAGTAGGCATTGAGGCAGAGGATCTCCAGTTTTTGCATTTTTGCTAAGTCTATAGATCACATTGCTAGGCCCGAGTGGAACAGTGAAAATAATTGTGGTAGGGTGCCTAAGCAGTGTCCTACCTCTAGAAATCAGGTCAGGCCTGTAGGGGCTTTCCAAGGGCACTGGCGAGGATGGCAGTGATCATGTTTTGGGGTGGGCCACAGCCTGACACTTCAGGCTGCCAGGTAATGGAGTAGAAACAGAAAGGCAATGAGGGAGATGAAGCTGCTACAGGCATCCTGCTCACCTGGTAACCTGGTCAGGCCATCAGATGGGATCTTTTATGTAGGCGGTTCTGTCCCAGAGTCTCTCCCTAGGTTTTGAGAGTGGGAGCTCTCATCACTTTTTTTTTTTTTTTTTTTTTTTTTGAGCCACAATGCAAATCTTAGATGCTGGTGAGTATCCCTGGCAATCCACCACTGTCTGGCTGGGGAATGGAATACATTGAGTCAATGGCTGTCAATGCACAAGGGAGTGGAAGTTGGGGGTTTCTTCCCAAGGGACATTCAGTAATGTCTGGAGACATTTTTAGTTTTCACAACTGGGGGGGGGGCGGGTTCTACTGGTATCTAGCAGGTAGAAGCCAGGGATGCTGCTAACCATTGCTTCCAAACTGAGATTTTGTGATTAAAGATGTATTTTTCCCTTTAGGAAACTACGAGCTTTTCATACATTCAAAAAGGGGGAAGTAAAGGGAAATTGGGACATAGAAGGGCAAGATAAGAATCTAGCAAAAGATCATGAGGGATATTAAAGAGAGAAAACAGGATGTACAAAGACTAAACATTGTATTATAAGACCTACTGACTTAAAGATACAAAAGGTGTAAATGGAGCAACCTGGGAGGAAGCAAGCATGTAGAATAGGGACACAGAAGTGACTTTCAGCAGAGAGTCTCAAATGTGGATTTTGTTTCTCTTTTTCCTACTTATTCAGGTGGTTTTACAGCTGTGGTTTATACTGATACCTTACATGCTGCTGTTATGGTTCTGGGATCAATCATGTTAATGGGCTTTGGTAAGTTAATCTTGGAAGACTGGGCATCATAAGAGGAATCTTTGAATCTGATTGTCACCTAGGGCCACTTCAGCACCTTCATCTCACAGATGAGGAGACTGAAGCCCTCAGAACCCAAGAGCATTGTCTCAGATTACCCAAGAAGTTGGGGACGGGGAAGTGGGTGGGAACTTCTGCTCACTTCAGAAGACTGAAGAGTCAAAGAGTCAAGAAATAGGAGTGGCAATGACAAACTCTAGTGCTTTGCTACAGTGTCAAGTGGCCCACCACACTCACTCCCACCTCTATGCCTCTGTCCATGCTCTTCTCCTCTAGTTAGAACCCCCTCTCCATTTCATCCATGCAGTTAAATCCATCAAGGTCAACAGAAGATCCACTCCACCCCCAGAAAGTGTGATTCTGTGATTATTCCATCTACGTGTCTTTTTTCCTGTGAACTCACATCACTACCACATACCATTTAATATTTTTGTGATACATATCTTGATTCTTCATTGATCGTGTCACATAAGAACTCATACCTCCCAGCTCTAAAACTTCTTAAGAACCAAAACCGTTGTATCCTGCACATAATGTGCAGTCTGAGGCACATGATAGGTGCTTATTAAGTGGTAAGAATGAAAATAATACCTAATATGAATCAAGTATCAGGTACTACTAGGTAGCCATTTATCCATATTGCCTCATTTATTCACCACAGCCACCATGATGCATAACTGCTGCTGTTATCCCCATTTTAAAGATGAGGAAACAGAGTTATTCAGTTAAGTAACTTGCTCATGAGACACCAAGAGCAGAACTCATAGCTGGGTCTCTAAACACCAAGCCCAATACACGAACTAATATAATACAGTATCTGTAATGGCAGGTACACTTACCTTAAAATGGAAGTTTCCTTCCACTAAGCTAAGATAATGACCTTAGTGAGGTTGGTGTTAGGCACTGCTCCATGGGTCAGAGATTGGTCTTACATAAATCTAGAAGGAAAAACTCTTGGCTTGGGTATTGAAAAATTATTGAAATGATATGTGAATACAGTTGAAGGACTATGGCTCCATAGAGCATATTGTTGAGCCCCATTGAATGAGAAATGATAGAATCAGAGTCACATAATCCTCGCTCTTACCATTTAGCAAGCGTTAGTGTGCCATCAAGGATACTCAATGCTTTATTGCTGGAACACAGAATACATGCCAGGCATGAGCCAAGGAATTTTTTAATGAGCTGGGAAGCAACAGCTAATTTGAGTGACAAAACTCTCTAAACTATAAAACACACTAAGCCATTGTCTTTAATTGTGTACTTGTATTAAATATCAACAGTTTTTAAACCAGCCAAGTTTACCCCAATAGTTGAAAATGACATCCAATTAAACTTTAAGAGCAGGTGGAATATTCCATTTAATGTTAGCAATTATATATCTCTAAATAACTATATGGTCTTTACCGTTATAGACTGAATGTTTATCACCACCCACCAAAAATTCATATGTTGAAATCCTAACTCCCAATTGTGATGGGAAGTGGGACCTTTGGGAATTGATTAGGTCTTGAGGGCAGAGTACTCATGAATGTCATTAGTACTCTTATAAAAGAGACCCAAGAGAACCCCCTCACTCAGTGTCCACCATTTGAGGACACATTGAGAAGATGGCCATCTGCGACCCAAGAAGGAGATCCTCACTAGACACCCAATCAGCCCGCACTTGATCTCAGACTTCCTAGCCTCCGGAACTGTGGGAAGTAAATATTCATAGTTTATATGTCACTCAATCTATGGTATTTTCTTATGGCAACCCAAACAGACTGAAATTTTCTGGTAAGTAAACTATTTTAAAGTAATGGAATAATTGTTTTCTTTTAAAAGCATGCAAGAATTTATACATCCAAATGCGTGTTCTTCAAACTAGTCACCATGAGACCCCAGGTATACACGATTGCAATTTTTTATTTTTTTATTATGTTCAGTTATCCACTGTATAGTGCATCATTAGTTTTTGATGTAGTGTTCAATGATTCATTAGTTATGTATAACACCCAGTGCTCATTCCAGCATGTGCCCTCCTTAATACCCATCATCCTGATACACCCTCCCCCCAACCCCCTCCCCTCTGAAACCCTTAGTTTGTTTCCCAGGGTCCATAGTCTATCATGGTTCATCTCCCTCTCTGATTTCTCCCTCTTCAGATTTCCCTCCCTATGGTCCTCCGAGCTATTGCTTATATTCCACATATGAATGAAACCGTATGATAATTGTCTTTCTCTGCTTGACTTACTTCACTTAGCATAATCCTCTCCAGTTCGATCCGTGTCAATGCAAATGGCATTCTTCATTTCTGATGACTGAATAATATTCCATTATATATATGTTCCACATCTTCTTTATCCATTCATCTGTTGAAGGGCATCTTGGCTCCTTCCACTGTTTGGCTATTGTGGACATTGCTGCTATGAACATTGGGGTACATGTGTCCGTTCGTTTCACTACATCTGTATTTTGGGGATAAATACCTAGTAGTGCAATTGCTGGGTCATAGGGTAGCTCTGTTCTTCATATCTTGAGGAACCTCCATACTGTTTTCCAGAGTGGCTGTACCAACTTGCATTTCCACCAACAGTGTAAGAGGGTTCCCCTTTCTCCACATCTTTGCCAACATTTGTTGTTTCCTGATTTGCTAATTTTTGCCATTCTAACTTGTGTAAGGTGGTATCTCATTGTGGTTTTTATTAGAATTTCCCTGATGGCTAGTGACGTTGAGCATGTTTTCATGTGTCTGTTAGCCATCTGTATGTTTTCTTTGGAGAAGCGTCTGTCTTCTGCCCATTTTTTGACTAGACCATTTGTTTTTTGAGTGTTTAGTTTGAGAAGTTCTTTATAGATCTTGGATACCAGCCCTTTATCTGTAATGTCGTTTGAAATATCTTCACCCATGCCATGGGTTGCCTCTTAGTTTTGGTGACTGTTTCCTTTGCTGTGCAGAAGCTTTTTATCTTGATGAAGTCCCAGAAGTTCATTTTTGCTTTTATTTCCCTTGCCTTTGAAGATGTGTCCTGAAAGACTTTACTGTGGCTGATGTGGAAGAGGTTACTGCCTATGTTCTCCTCTAGGATTTTGATGGATTCCTGTCTCACTTTGAGGTTTTTCATCCATTTTGAGTTTATCTTTGTGTATGGTGTAAGGGAATGGTCCAGTTTCATTCTTCTATATGTAGCTCTCCAATTTCCCCAGCACCACATATTAAAGAGATTATTTTTTCCATTGGATATTATTTTCCTGACTTATCAAAGATTAGTTGACCATAGAGTTGAGGGTCCATTTCTGGAGTCTCTATTCTGTTCCACTGATCTATGTGTCTGTTTTTGTGCCAATACCATGCTGTCTTGGTGATGACAGCTTTGTAATATAGCTTCAAATCAGACAACATGATGCCCCAGCTTTGTTTTTCTTTTTCATCATTCCCTTGGTGATTTGAGGTCTTTTCTGGTTTCATACAATTTTTAGGATTGTTTGTTCCAGCTCTTTGAAAAATGCCAATGGTATTTTAATAGGGATGGCATTGAAAGTGTAAATTGCTCTGGGTAGGAGAGACATTTTAACAAACACACACAGGTAAACAAAACAAAAAGGTACATGGTGAAATACTAGTTGCCCTCAGTTTCTCAGTTCACCTCCCCAGAGACAACCAGTATTACAGTTTTGTGCATATCCTTCCAGAGATATTCTTCATATATACAATCATTTTTTTAAATCTATGAGATGGATACATAGGTAGAATCAAAACAAAATTTTGCAGTCTGTTTTTCCACCAGTGGTACTATATCTGGGGCAAATTTCTATGTCTGTGAATAGAGATCTACTACATCTTTTTGGTTTTGTATTTTTAATAAACTTTATTGAAAAGTACACAAGTCAAATTGTGTAGCTAGATGAAATATCACAAAGTGAACACACTCTGGTAACCAGCATCCAGGTCAAGAAGTTATCTTTTTGTTTCCTTGTTTTCCAAACTTAGCTTTTGTTTCTTTTTCTTGCCTTATAACACTGGCCAGGGCCATTAGGACAGTGTTGAATAGTAGAGACAACCGGCATCCTTGTCTCATTCCCAATTTAGAGGGAAAGCTTTGGATATTTTACCATTGAATAAATTATTTGCTGTCAATTTTTTGTAGATACGCTTTGCCAGACTAACAAATTCTCTTCTATTCCTAGTTTGCTACAGTTGTTTATCATGAACAGGTTTTGAATTATAGCAAGTGTTTTTTCTATTTCTGCTGAGAAGATTATATTCTTTTTCTCCTTTATTTTGTTAATCCCGTGAATTGTTTTGAATGTTAAGTCAATCTTACATTCCTGGAATAAACCCAGCTTTTTGAGGCATACCCCAAATTCCTCTCCAAAGTGACTGTATTAACTTGTCTTCTCAGCGATATATGTGAGAATATGTGTTCCCTAACCTTTCAGCCAATAATTGATGTTTTAAGACTTTATAAAAATTTGCCAAATAGGTGAAGAAGAAAAAGTATATCATTCTTGTTTTACTTGGAAGTTCCCAGATGCTGGTAAGGTTGAACATCATTTCATATACTTAGTGGCCATTTGTAGTTCCTCTTTTGTGAATTACCAATTCATATTCTATACCATATTCCTTCTGAGTAGTTTCCCTTGGCTGTAGTATATAGGAGTTCTTTATACATGACACAAATTTCTTCTTTTAGTCTGACAAATTTTTAACTTGATTTCAGTCATATAAATTTTAAATTTTGAGATCAGATTTATCCCAACCTTCCTTTTCTTATTTGTATCTTGTCTAAGAATATACTCCCTAACTCAAGTTCATAAAGATATTCTGTTTTTTTCTAATAACTTTGTACTTTTTAATTTCACCTTTTTAAATCCACATGGAATTCATTTGTAGAAGTGCCATGAGGTGTCTTATTGATTTTATAGTCAGTCAGTATTCTTTCATTGACTAGTTTTGACTCCAGATGATGCTGAGCACATTTCAAAACTCAAGTCTGTATCAAAGGCATATGGTTTAATATGCCAAAATAAAAGGGTTTTTTTTTAGTTAAGTAAGTGAAATTATGGGTGTTTTTGTGCCTTTTAAAAAATATTTTTCTTTAGGGGCACAGGAGGTGCTCAGTTGGTTGAGCGGCTGACTCTTGATTTCAGTTCAGGTCATGATCTCAGGGTCCTGTGGCAGGCTCTACACTCAGCAGGGAGTCTGCTTGAGGATTCCCTCTCTCCCTCTGACTCCCCATCCCCTCTTCTCTAAAACAAGTAAATCTTTAAAAAAAATTTTTTTTCTTTACTGTTAAGATTGTATGACACTTAGAATTTTTGAATATACAGCATTGTATAAATGTTAGCATTGCAGGAAAGTGAATATTAATTTGTTTTGATCAAGATTCTTAAGAGAGCTTGTGATAGAACTTTAGTTCAAAACTAGTATAAGCAAATAAGTACCTTCTTGGCTCACATTAAGTAAAAATTCCAGGGGTATACTACCTTCAGTGATGGCTAGATCCAGGGTTCTGAATGAACCAGGTAGACAAGAGAGCTTCAAAGTGTTAAACTAGCTTAGAGCCCCAAAGAACGGAAGCAGGAGCTTTTGGTTCCTTAAGCAGAAGACTCCTGGGACCGATTCCAGTTAGCCCAGTTTGGGTCTCATATCCATTCCTGTCATATCAGTTGTTGCCCATGGGAGAGAGAGCATTGGGCAGGCCCCGGGGCATGTGGACAGTTTGATGAAGCCCACCTAAGCCACACAGGATGGAATGCAACTGGGAAGAGGGGTTCTGCTACCAGAAGCAGGAAGTGGGGTGTGGGAACACAACCATGATTGTCCACTCTACTTATTTCTCTTTGGAAGAGGTGATGTCTTTTCTTAGGCACATTTAGTCTTGACTATTTTTCAGTCCGTTGTGCTTTTTATACTAGGTACAGTCAATGAAACTGGGTCTTACTTTGTAATCTTGGGTCTTCAAAACACGTGTTACTGTATAGTTTAAGGTACTGATAAATTTTATAATGTTTTAAGCTTTTCAGGAAGTGGGAGGATATCAGGAGCTATTGCATAAATACCCATACAGTAAGCCAGACCTAACCCATGAAGGAAATTGGACTGCCAAAGCAGAATGTTTTAGTGCTCGCCTGGATTTTTTCCATATCTTCCGAGATCCCATCACTGGAGACCTCCCATGGCCTGGAATCATCTTTGGCATCTCCACCCTCTCCTTATACTACTGGTGCACTGATCAGGTAACTAGACATGGTATAGTTGAAGTGACTGCATTGGAGGCTGTGGTCCTCAGTGCATTCCAGGCTTTCCCAGTCTCTTCAACCACAGGCAACAGTTGGTCTGTCTGCACTCAGTGATCAGTCCTTATTTATTGTCAGTCCTTATTTATTGCCTAAAGAACTTGATAAGAAAATCTGCTTAAAAGGAATTTCACATCCCCTTCTATAATATATCAACTATTTTCATTTTTTTCTTCTTCTTTACTCTCGTTATCTAAAAAGCAGTCTTTGGGGACATGAAAAATATGTCAGTTCTCCCCAACTGTGTCCATAAATTAAATGCAACCAATCAGCATTTCAGTTGGATTTTTTAAGGACTCAAACTTATTCTAAAAATTATACAGCTCACTATCAATGGTAGATCATTAAATATATTATGAAATATTCATATGGTACAAAGGCAATAAATAAATAAAAAGGAAGTACAGCTACACACAATAATATGGATGATCTTCAAGCTTGATGCCAAATAAAAGAAGCTAGACACAGACACCTAGGCACTGCATGAATACATTTTTGTAAAGTTTACTACAGGCATTGCTAACTTATGTCATTTAGGAATACACAGTAAGTGGCAAAAAAAAATTAGAAAAGAAAGTCATGAAATCAGTCATTTCTGGAGCAAGGGAAGGGGTTGAGATGAAAAAATAAGTCACATGGGGCAGCATTATTTATAATTACCACAAGGTGGAAACAACCCAGATGTTCACTCATGAATGAATGAATAAACAGAATGTGCATCCATTCATTGGAATATTATCCAGCCATAAAAAGGAATGACGTACTGACACATGCTATAACTTAGATGGATCTCGAAAACATTATCCTAAATGGAAGAAGCCAGATACAAATGATCACCTACGTATGATTCCTTTTATACAAAGTGTCCAGAGTAAGCAAATCCACAGAGACAGAAATCCAGTTAGTGCTTGCCAGGGGCTGGGAGAGGAAAAATGGAGGGGGGACAGCTTAATGGATATGGGTGTTCTTCCGAGGTGATGAAAAAGTTTTAAAACTAGAGAGAACTGTGATTGCATAAGCTTGGGAATGCACTGAGGGCTACTGAATTGTTTAAAATGGTTAGTTATATATTACATGAATTTCACCTCAATTAAAAAAAAAAAGAAAGAAAGAAAAGCCACAGAGAGGTTTCTGGGATACCTACAATGTTCCATCTGAATTTGAATGGTTGTTATAGTATATACTCTTAATGTGCTACAGTGTGCTTTCATGTGTTATATAATGATTTTTTTAAAAGATTTAAACATTTTATGGAAGAATAAAATGCTACATATCACTAGCCCAAGTTTGAAACTGAAGAATAAAGGGGGAGAACATGCCAAACCAGATTTTAAACATCTACAAAGTAGCAGCAATAAAAAGTTTGAAACATCCAAGAATAGATACACAGACTAGTGGAAAAAAATAAAGAGGTCAGGCAGATGCTTATACTTATAGAAATTTAATATGTATGCAATAGGCTTCAGAAATCAATGGGGGAGATACATACCCTTTGATGTTGTTAGAAAACCAAGAGGCTATTTGGAGTAACAATTCTTCCCCCCCACCTAACACTTAGTACGAAGGTGGACTTAGGGTGGGTTAAAGACTTAAATGTGGAAAGAAAAATGTGGAAAGAAAAGCTAGACATTTAAGGGAGGGTGACAGAATATTTTTGAGACAGAGTGGGGAGAGTACAAATAGTATTGATTTGATCACATTACATATAAGTACTTTTTAACAAAGTACCATAGAAAAAGTTGACAGATGACAGATTCGAGAAAATTATTAGAAATGTTTATTATGAACAAGAGACTAATAGCAAATCCATAAGAAAAAGGAGCTCCAGTAGAGATGTGGGCAAAAGATCATGACAGGCAATTTATAAATAAGGAAATTCAAACAAGCATATAACCAGAGTTATGAGGGAAGTGCAACTCAGAACCACAAGGAGACTGGAAAAAATTAGAAAGGTAATGCCAAGTGTTGGAGAAACTGTGAATGTTTAAGAACCCTCGTGTACTCCTGGTGGAAGTATAGACTTCCACTTCCATTGCAATAGTGCAATCTATTCTGGAAGGTAATCCAGCAGTATTTGATAAGAGTGAATATACTGTACTCTCAGCTAGCAGTGTTGTTCCTCAGAAGCTACCTAAAATATCCTCATACGAGTTCATGAGGAATTATATATAAGACATTGATCACAGTGTTGATTGTGCTGGTTACTCCAATGTGGGCAGATAAAATGGCAGGAGGGGCAGTAATACTGTGGAATACTATGCAGTCATAGGAGCTAGATGATACGCTAGATGATACAAAACTGATAGGTCTTTAAAATGTAGTGAGTGGACTGACAAGAAACAAGATGAGATCCAGAGCACTATACATGGGTATTCTCTATAATGTAGCTCTGGGTTTTTTAAATTTGTATTCTTTTTTCTTTTTTTTTTTTTTTTTTTTTTTTGCCCATCTGTTTATTATATGTTTAATGATGCTACTTTACCTAGAAGATAAGAAAAATCTTTCTATATTTTTCTTTTCAGTTTCTTCTATAGCTTTAAAAGTTGCCCCTGGCCTTCCACATCTGACACTGGGTAAATTAGATTTCCTGAACTACCTCCAAAAACAAAGTTTTCTAGTTATACTGAGCAAAATGTAACAAACATATTTTTATAGTCATAGCAAAGCTCATAAGAAAGGAAGAAAATCTCCAGAGACTGAAAAAACAAGGAGAACTGAACTCAAGAGAATTAAGCTGACAGGTACACTGATGGTGCCCTGCCAGCATTTACCAAGCCAGGATTTCCAAGGCTTAGATTTAACTGGCCTGGTGAGAACAGGAGAAAGGCCTTGAGTTCATGAGTAGTGAAGAGTGAAGGCTGTACCCTCAGTGAAAAGATAGACCAGGAAAATAGCTGCCCACCAGCAAAGAGAAACAAAATGCCCCAACCTAAGTCCCAGGAGGAGGAAAGAAGTCTCCCCCAAGGATTCACAAGGGCAGGCTGGACTTCCTATACATTTGGGGTTTTAATTAAAATTTTAACTTAACTTAATTCCCTGTATGGTCAGGGAAACCCCATGGGAAGAAATGAACATAAACTCATCCAAAATTTGTTACATACCAACCTGGCAAGAGTAATGGCAGATTTTCCCTGGAGGGATGCACCCTCAACCGAGGTCTTGCAGCATTCCTATAAATAAATGCCTGCTCAACATGAGCCCCTAAACCAAAATTAGAAAATATAGAAGAATCAACCCGCCTTGAGCAAAAAACAGCAGAATTAGTACCCCCAAATTTCAGAAAATTGAGGTATTAGATGCCAAATACAAAAAAAAAAAAGGAAAAGAAAAAGAAAAAAACATTTTTAAAGATATAAAAGGGATGCCTGGGTGGCTCAGTCACTTAAGCATCTGCCTTTGGCTCAGGTCATGATCCCAGGGTCCTGGGATCAAGTCCCACATTGGGCTTCCTGCTCAGTGGGAAGCCTCCTTTTCCCTCTGACTGCCATTTTCTCTCTCTATCTCTCTGAAAAATAAATAAAATCTTTTAAAAAATAAAGAAATAAAAATGGAACCAAAAACCTTAACACCATTCTATCAAAAGCAGTCAGTCAGATATGAAAACTCAAACTTCTAAAAATGAAAAATATGCTCATTGAAATGTGAAACTTTGTAACCATTAAAATAGCATTTTAAAGGGACGCCTGACTGGCTCGTTGAGAGAAGCATACAACTCTTGATCTCCATCATGAGTTTGAACCCCACACTGGGTATGTAGAGACTACTTAGATAAATAAACTTTTTTAAAAATAGCAGCTTAAACACAGCTGAAGGGAGGAAATAGTCATCTGAAAGCAAGAACTGAAGAAATTATTGAAAACATGAAACTGGAAAGTGTGAAAGAGAAAGTGACATGGAAGAGAGAATCAGGATTAAAATATATCTCATTGGCGTTCCGGAAGAAAAGGAGAGAGAAGCAGTATTTTAGGAGAAAGTGGCTGAGAATTTTTACAATTGCTGAAAGAGCAGGAAGCATCAGACTCCAGAATCACAGTGAATCAAGCATAAATAACTTACAAATCCACACAAAGAAATGGAATGAAACCATAATGAAAGTTCAGAATATGGAAGACAAGGAGAAGAATTTGAAGGGCACTTGAGAGGAAAGATTGCTGATAAAAAGAAGACAGTTATACCAACAACAAACTTCTCAGATTCAATGATGTAACCCAAAGGTAGAGGTGTAAAATTTTCAAAGTCATTGAGGAAAATGTCACTTCTAAAGTACATGCCCAGCTAAGGTGTTAATCATGACCAAGGGCAAAAATCAAGACATAACCTTCCCTAAAGGACTGAAAAGATGTACATAAAGAAAAAGGAATACTCATAAGAAAAAGGAATACTCATGGGCAAGAAGGAATAGTTAGCAAAGATATTAACAGGTACATGAGCAAATGGGCTGAAAAATAATACTTAAAATACAAGAAGTGAAAAACAGGACAAAACTAAAATATTGTACCACTGTTTGGAGTTAAATCTGCCTGTGGACAATAAATTGTTCAGAAGGGTGGAGATGTTGATTTACTTTAGACTTGAAGTTGTGTCTATGTGAAATTTTTCAGGGTCATTATTAAAAACAGAAGTAGTTGGGTGCCTGGGTGACTCAGTTGGTTAAGTGTCCAACTCTTGATTTCAGCTCAGGTCATGATCACAGGATCATGAGATCTAGCCCCGCATCAAGTTCCACGCTCAGCGTGGAATCTGCTTGAGATTCTCTCCCTCTCCCTCCCCCTCTGTCCCTCCCCCACCTCAACTAAATAAATAAATCTTTAAAAAAAACACAGAAGTGGAATATATAACTTCAAACTGGTAAAGAAAATGACTTAAGAAAAATTGTTAATTAAAAGAGAAGCAAACAAACTGACAGAAGGAAAATTGTTAACTTTGGCTCACTACCATTTTTAAACGATAATCCTCTCCTTGCCCCACTTTATAATATATGACAATATACAAAAGTACTTAGGGCTTTCTACGTGGGATTTCTGCATTGCCTTTATAATCACCCTTCCCTCAGAATGAGAGTCAAATTTCTGCCCTTGCCCTACTCCTTCATCCCCTCCTTTAAGAGACCATCTCTCATGTGCATGGGACTAAGCAAAGACCAGGAAGTGCAGCCTGGCTGCTCACCCCTACCTGCTCCACACAAGCCCACATACATTGAGACTTAGCAACAGGATGCCAGTGGACCTCCCAAGAAGCAGTACCTATTACTTGAAGAGGACCACTTCAGGGTTCTTCCTCCTGGTATTGAAATAATGCATTTGGAAAATGCATTTTCATAAAGAAAACCTAAAGCGGAAAAATGACAGTCCTGTCTGTTAATTTCATCACACTAGCATGAATCACTATTACTATGTTGGTTTATTCCTGTGCACTTTTTTCTCAGTGTAGAGTCACGGTATATATGCTGCTGTTGTATCCTGTATGCCTCTTAGTTACCATCACACTATGAGCATTTTCCCCATTATCTAAATGTTCTGCAGAAACATACTTTCAGTACATACATAATACTGTATTGTTGTGATTCACTGGACCATATCTTTATGCACTTTCTTAAATGCTTCTCCACCTCCCAGCTGTACCGTTCCATTTGGCCTGAGTGCACACTGCTTCTTATGGCAGGAGCACCAATGAAATGGGTCCTGAAACATCTTCTAGAAGATTTTGCACTTGAAAGGTCTATACTAGTTCATTTCAATTTAGATGAATAAAGTTGGTCCCAGTTCTGAAAACCCTTTTGGTGCTGGGGACCCACCTTTGCTTTGATGTCACGAAGGCCCTCTTCCTTATGCCTGGCAGGGGCAGTCTGTGGCCTCTAGGAGGGAGTCTCATCCTTGCCAGGGGACAGCTTGTAAGCACTGTGCTTCCGTAATTGGTGTGCAGTGCTAACAATGAGGCCAAGGTCATGCGCACACCATTCCTGTCCCCTCAGGCAACTGTGCACTGAGCAAAACATGCTCATTGGTCACATGCGCCTCCTCTGGCCCTGGATGCCCTGGAGATGCCTGGATGATTGGGGTGAGCAGCTGAGCAAAAACCCACCAGAGGGCACATCCTGCCGCTGCGACAGGTCACAATTGTCCTGTCTGCTGTGCTGAGGTGGCCCAGGCTTGACATGCTCTGCTAAAGCCTTCACCTCCTCCCTCACTGCTCTGTTTCCTTGGCAGATTTTTGTCCAGCGATGCCTGGCAGGGAAGAACATGTCTCACGTGAAAGGCGGCTGCATCTTTTGTGGGTGCCTGAAGCTGCTGCCCATGTTCAGCATAGTGATGCCAGGAATGATCAGCCGCGTCTTATTCCCCGGTAAATCCTTAATTCTGATGTGTTCTCACTGATCACCTTCTCTTTCCTGAAGAGACCTAGAGAGTATTTGGGGTCATCAGGCCTCCCACAATATGGGAATTGACATGCCCCCGATTGCTTTCTAGGGAGCTAGGGGGTTCTGATTAAGAGTGCAGCCAAGCAGAAGTCTGGTAGAGACCGTGGTTGGAGGTGGCAAGAGGGAAATTCCATGAGAGAAGTTTGGATAGGGAAGAGCCAAGTAAGGCTCCATGCAGCCAGAGCCCAGTCTCGGCCAGGACTTAGAGGCACAATTTTCAGGAAGGCTCACTTGCTCCCCTTGAATCGTGTGCATCACCATAATACACATGCCTGTGTGCCAAGCACTGTGCTGGGGACCCGATAGATTCTGTCACTACTCGCTCAGACCTTGTGGTGGGCTTTTGTAGCCTCAGGGAACAGATGAGGAATGTCAGAGGGGGAGCTCAATGTAAACCCCCAAAGTGGGTCTGACTCAGGCCCATGTTCTTTCCCTTAAATGCTATCAAAACATCTCTGTTTCTCTTAATGAGCTATCATAACTCTGTGGGTGTCTCTCATTCCCATTTCAACCTAGTTTTACTAGCTGTACTGTCCCTCAGGGTATCTAGTTTGTTTATTCATTAAGCTTACATGGAGTGCTTTTTCTGATAGGTGCAGCCACTGAGACAAAGCAGGTGGAGACTCCATGGAGTCTTCTGCTGCTGAGCTTTGACAAGGCCAGACAGAATGTAAAACACGATTTATTGCTAAGTAACATGTGCAGGAGACATCTCTAAGCCTAATTCATCCTTCAGTCTACCCCCAAGACTTGCCTCTTTTTTTAAATCCTAATTCCCTTCCAGTTTTAACAGAGAGAAAGGCTTTGTTTCAACATTCCCAGATTTGGTCTTTGGCTTCCAGGTGGCATTTGGGATCTCAGGTGGTGCTTCCTCATAGGTTAGGAAGTATGCTATTGTGCTCTGTAGGACCCCCAGAGTGCCCTGGGCTTTGAAGACCCACCTCCCCACCCCACCCTACCCCACTCCACAGCACAGATTGCCCTACTCACTGAGGGAGAACTGGCAGAATCACATGTGTCTTGGACTCTAGAGAGGAAGCTGCTAAGGGAGGGAGGAAAAAGAGTGGGGAATGGCCTCTCTCTCTAGCTAGAGTGGGCTTCAGGAACCCAGACTCTCCCAGCCTTCTGATCAAGGGGTAAACAGAGTTAATGGAACACACTGGTGGGGATCCCTTAGGGTGAGAAGAACCTGGAACCACTTGTCTCTAGCCTTCAGAAATGGCCAGACTCACATACCCATTAGCACATGCCAGGTGTATAAGCCAAAAAGCCATTTATCATGGAAGCTTGGCAACTGTCCATGTTCCTGGAAGAGTATGGTTTTCCAATAACCCAAATGCTCTTGGCCCTAGATTCTGGGTCTCTCCCCTGGCCAGAGCTGGGGGCCAGGCAATGCCAGCTGCCAAGATGTGATTCCCAAAATCTGGTTTTCCATATAAGCCACTGTATTATTTGGAGCTCTTGGTTGAACATGATGTGTACCTTCTTAGCTCCTCTTCTTTCTGAGCTAGTGTTACCCTCGGGCCATCTTGTGGCAAGGTGGTTGCCAGGAGCACCAGGCCTCTATCCCACCAGCTCAACAACTCCCACCAAGTGTTTCCTTCCCCAATTGTTCCAGCAAAAATCCCAGATGAGTCTTAGTGAACTCACTTGCGTGCTAAGGACCAGTCATTATGGCCAAGGAGAAGGAATTTCCAGAATGGCCAGGCCTGGTTCCTGGGCCCTTCTTACACTACCCTGAGTGTCACAGAGGTTCTGTTACAAGGAGCGTGGGCAGATGTAAATGGATGCAGCCGCCCCTGAGTTTTTAGTCTTCATCAAGATGTTTGGTAACCAGTGCTCAAACTGGAGAGCTGTCCGCAGTCAAATAGCTTGCTCTACCCATAAACCAGGACAATATCCTGCTTCTTTGTTATCTAAGTTGATTTGTCATTTTGGAGTTTTTTTTCTCAGATGGTAACTTTATATCCCTAATTTAAGCTCCTGAGGGACATATCACATTCACTCCCTTTACATCCCTTTGTCCAGAATTTCTTCCCAAATACTCTGAAATAACACCCCTATGAAGGCTAAGCAAGTAAGGTTATGGGTGGCTCATGCATTAATAGGTGGATGAATAATCTGTCTGCTTTCCTGACACCTAGCAGCAGTCCCTGAAAGGCTTGTCTAGGTCCCATTGACGTTGAGGTCAAGGAGTACATTGGTAGAAGCACTGATTCATCTGGCTCCTAGGCACCTAATTCCCAGCCCCGAGATCCCAAGGAGTGTGTAGGATCACAAATTGGAGCAGTCACCAGTAGATCAAGAATCTGGGATCCACATAGGATTACCTAATTTACTTCCCTTTCTATCCCCTCAGATTTTAGAGCTCTAAGGCCAACACATTGTTATGACTGTGATCTCTCTTACAGATAAAGTGGCATGTGTTGTACCTTCATTATGTGAGAAGTACTGTGGGATCAGAACTGGGTGCAGCTCCATCGCCTACCCGCTGTTGGTGGTAGAGCTGCTGCCCAAAGGTAAGAGATGGACCCTCCATGATCTGTGTCCCTATTGGAGCCCGTGCCCTCAGTCTTTAAGTGGATGGTTAGGAGAAAAGGAGCAGAGGGTTGCTTATCTACCAGGCAGCCCGTCTTTCTGGGTAGAAATGCTGACTGTGAAGTAGGTGGGATATCAGTGATGTAAAGGGAGTCTCACTTGCCCTGAGGGAAGGAGTGAGGCCTCTTTCCTCTTAATTTCTCACACACTCACACAAGGTACACGCCCTCTCAGAGGCACAGATTGTGCCCACAATTTGCATTGTTCACTTTCCCGGCTTAGCTCGTGCCTTCGCTCTTTCATTCCACGGGGGGGCTCCACTCTGTGCTAGACATGGTCCTAAGGCATGAGAACACAGCAGAAATGAGCAAGACCTAGTCCCGCTCTCAAAGAGCTCATGTCCAGTGGGGGGGCTAGAGAGACAGGCAGCTCACCACCAGGGAGATGGCTTTCACTGCAGATTGACAGTGAACCCATGAATTCATCTCAACTGTTTCTCCAAATCCCAGAGAAAAGGCCAAACAAATAGTACCATTTTTTTTAAAATCCCACATTAGCTCTGAAGATTGATAGGAGCTCTAGAGATCAAAATTGAGACATTTCCATAAAAATCCAATAGAGATGGGAATCCGACTGAGGGAAATACTGACGATTCCCACAGTTCAGAAAGGAAGTTGTCCATGTTCTGCAGCTAAGCCTGTCCTCGAGCACCCAGGGCTTTGAGGGTGGGCAGTGGGGTACTTGAAAGGAAGTAGCTGCAAGGACACCAGCTTTTGCCTGGTCAAGTAGCCCACTGAATACAGTGGGGGCCTTGCCATAGTGGGCCTCCGGCTCAGGCCCCAGTTACCCTCAGCCTCAACCATCAATACATAGAAATCTCTCTGTGAAGCAAAGTCCCTGCAGTATGGAAGCCTTTCGAAAGGTGAAAATACTAGATTGTTATGTTTATAGTTCATACTTCATAAGTGTTTGATCTCTGTTAGGTATTATGTTAACCCGTCTACTTAATTTATCTTCATCTTAACAACAGCCCTGTGTGGTAGATACCTTTATGCCCACTTTACAGATGAGGACACTGAGATACAAGAAATCACATCCCTTGCCTCCATTCCAGACCTTCTCTGGGCCTCTGACTTCTCATCTATACAAGTACGGCAGCAGTGGTGTCCATCTAACAGGGCTGTAGGGAGGATCCTACAGGCTAATGCCTTAAGGAAATAGTCTGACACAAAGTAACCACTCAAGAGCTATCAGTTCTCCTCATTACATAAAGACACAGCAGGAAACTAGTTAAGTCTCATCACGAAGCTAGGACAAATATAATGCTTTAATCTATCTTAGACGGAATGCCACTCCAAATAAAATTTGAATGTTTTGTAGTATGTAGAAAAGTGCCTTAGGAGGCCTAAGGCATATCCTGGCATGGCCAGAGAGCTGGAGGTCCTTCTCTTCCTTCTCTTCTAGGCATACGAGGCTTGATGCTGTCTGCACTTTGGGCCTCTCTTATGTCCTCCCTTACTTCTATTTTCAACTCTGCCAGTGCCCTGTTCACAATGGACATCTATAAACGGATTCAGCCTATGGCCTCTGAAATGGAGCTCATGGTAACAGGAAGGTGAAGGACTCCTCTAACCGCACTAGTTACTGCTGTCAATGAAAACAGTGCCCACCTGAATTATGTGAAAAATTTAAGGCTATCATACTGTATATAGAATTATCTTGTTTAAATACAGTATGGTTGTACTTTTTTCCTGCAGTTCTGCAATGAAGATGTATTGTTTTTTTAATCACAAAGAAACGTGTTTCCATTTGGGAAAAAAACAAGTAATAATCACAATGATTTTAAAAATGCTAGCATAGTTTAATGTACCCCCCAAAATAGTCCTTGTGGGGAAATTTACATAAGTATCTCTTTGTCTCATTTAGTCCTCATGACACCCTTTAAAGGTAAGTTTCACTGTTCTTATTCTCATTGTACCAATGTGGGGGAGGGAAGTGGCTCAGAGAAGGAAATTGGTCTGAGATCATATAGTGTAAGTAAGAGAACATGTCCATGTCAGGGCCGTGTTGTTAACCATGATGCCACATGGCACCATGCTAGCATAGGGTGGTGAATGCATATGTATAAAACATGGTTCCTGTCTTTATTCCGTAGGGTTTCACACTGGCTGCCCACAGACCACATCTGGCACACACACATTTAACTTGGCCTACGTTATGTCTGAAATACTTCTTTTATCTCTTATCAAGGTGCATAATGTTCATTTATTTAATCTGTCAAACGCCTGCATTTGAGTTTGTTTTTACATGTGATTAGCACTCCATAGTTTAAAATCACTTTTCTGAGAAATTTTAAGAAACAGATACCAGTTTTATTTAAATCGTTACAACATGGGGGGAAAAATGAAGATTTAAATTCATTTTATGAAACTCAAGAAATTTATGTGGCCAAACCTAACAAAGATAGCACCAAAAATTACAACTAAAGACTAATCTCACTTTTATATATCAATGCAAAAATTGTAAATGAGATATTATACAGATCTAACAATATATTAATAAGAATGACATCTTATTACCAATTGGGACTTTCTTCCAGAAGTATAAGATTGTTCAATATTAGGAAATGTGGTAATATAATTCACCATATTAATTGATCAAAAGAGTAAAATCATGTGTATCTATTCCCAGATGATGAAAAAGTATTTGGTAAACTAGGTAACTTTCAACATGGTAAAACACGTCTAGATCACCCTAAAAGCCAACATCATGCCTAATGAAGGAGCTAGAAAGGAAGAGGCAAGAAATGCCCTCCCTTACCACTATGTTTATACTAATAATATATATAAGAAGATCAACAGATGGAGTTAACTGACTAGGACTTTAAAATAAGCAAGACTAACATATACAAGAAAATAAAGGGGAAAGTGTACAAAACAGATGAAAAACTTGAGAATTTTGTCAGATAATTAAAATTTGTAAAAATGAAAAGTTTTTTCTAGAATTGAAAAGTAAATAATCTGAAATTAAGAACTCAATGGATGGGTTAACAACTAGATTGGATATAGCAGACTACATGATTAATGGATTGGTACTGATCAAATGACAATATCAAAACCAAAACACACACAGAGAAAGAAGATGTACGTGGAATGCAATCAGAATAATTATATATAATTATATGTATGTAAAAACTGGAATCACAGAAAGAAAGGAACAGTTTTGGTAGAAGCAATTTGGAAAAGATAATGGCCAAGAATTTTCCAAAACTGTTGGATAGTTATTCAGAGATTCAAGAAGTTCCACAAATTATGAGTAGAATGAATACAAAGGAAACCATACCTGGACTACATTACAGTGAAAATAGAAGATAATAGAAAAAAATTGAAGATAAAGAGAAAATCTGTAGAGCAGCCAGAGGAAAATAAATCACAATTTATTTCACCTTCAAGAGAGCACCAGAGAGACTGATCGCAGAATTTCCAATGGAAACTATAAAAGCCACGTGCTCACTTCAGCAGCACATATAGAAACTATAAAAGCCAGAAGACAATGGAATTACATCTTCAAGTGCTAAGGGAAAAAAAAACTGCCAACGTAGAATCTAATACCCATCAAAAATATTCTCCAAAATGAAGGTGAAGTGATATACTTTCAGATAAACACAAGTTGTGAGAATTTTTTGCGTTAGATTTTCAGTATAAGGTTAAAGGAAGTTCTTCCAGCTGAAGGAAAATAATCCAGATAAAAGAATTGAACTTCAGAGAAGGAGGAAGAGCACCAGAAAGAGCAAATATGTGAGAAATATAAATGCATATTAGCTGTTGAAAACATCAAAAAGAAAAAATGTCTATGGGATTTATAACATATGGAAGCAAAATATAGTAACAAGAATAGCAGAGAAAATGAGCAGAGGCTAAATGGAACTTAAATATTCTCAGGTTCTAGAATTATTTGGGATGGTGGTAAAAGATAAACTTGCACCAGACTATGCTGTATCAAGGATGCATGTAATCTAATCTCAAGACGTGCAATAAAAGAATAGTTCAAGAATGTTTAACTGACAACTTGCTTAAAAGAAAATATGGAATAACTCATAAGCTATTTGATTAGCTCCCAAGAAATCAAAAGGATAAAAAAAAAGAAATCAAAAGGACAAAATATAAAACATAAAAGATAGGTCAAATAAAAAAACAAATAATAGGATGGCACATATAAACCCAAGTATATCAGTAATTTCATGAAAAGTAACTAGACTAAACACCTGCGTTAAAATGTTGAGATTATCAGACTATTAAAAAAAAAAAGAACTATATCCTGCTTAGAAGAGACACCTTTCTTCAATTTTATTGAGTTATAATTGACATATAATATTGTATTAACTTTAAGGTGTATAACATAATACTTTGGTACATGCATATATTGTGAAATGATCACCACAATACATTTAGTTAATATGCATCACCACACATAGTTACAAACTTTTTTCTCGTGATGAGAATTTTTTAAATTGACCATCTTATGTAATCATCAAGATAGTATGGTACTGGCACAAAAACAGACACATAGATCAATGGAACAGAATAGAGAGCCCAGAAATGGACCCCCAACTTTATGTCAACTGATCTTTGACAAAGCAGGAAAGAATATCCAATGGAAAAAAGACAGTCTCTTCAACAAATGGTGTTGGGAAAATTGGAGAGCCACATGTGGAAGAATGAAATTGGACCATTTCCTTACACCACACACAAAAATAGACTCAAAATGGATGAAAGACCTCAATGTGAAACAGGAATCCATCAAAATCCTTGAGGAGAACACAGGAAGCAACCTCTTCGACCTCAGTCATAGCAACTTCTTCCTAGAAACATCACCAAAGGCAAGGGAAGCAAGGGCAAAAATAAACTATTGGGACTTCATGAAGATCAAAAGCTTTTGCACAGTAAAGGAAATGGTCAACAAAACCAAAAGACAACCAACAGAATGGGAGAAGATATTCACAAATGACATATCAGATAAAGGGCTAGTATCCAAAATCTATAAAGAACTTATCAAACTCCCAAAGAACAAATAATCCAGTCAAGAAATGGGCAGAGACATGAACAGACATTTCTGCAAAGAAGACATCCAAATGACCAACAGACACATGAAAAAGTGCTCAACATCACTCGGCATCAGGGAAATACAAATCAAAACAAAAGTGGGATACCACCTCACACCAGTCAGAGTGGCTAAAATTACAAGTCAGGAAACAACAGATGTTGGCGAGGATGCAGAGAAAGGGGAACCTTCCTACACTGTTGGTGGGAATGCAAGCTGGTGCAGTCACTCTGGAAAACAGTATGGAGGTTCCTCAAATAGTGGAAAATAAAGCTACCCTACGACCCAGCAATCGCACTACTGGGTATTTACCCTAAAGATACAAATGTAGTGATCCAAAGGGGCACGTGCACCCGAATGTTTATAGCAGCAATGTCCACAATAGCCAAATTATGGAAAGAACTTAGATGTCCATCAACAGATGAATAGATAAAGAGGATGTGGTATATATATGCAATGGAATACTATGCAGCCATCAAGAGAAACGAAATCTTGCCATTTGCAACAATGTGGATGCAACTAGAGGGTATTATGCCAAGTGAAATAAGTCAGTCAGAGAAAGACAGTTATCATATGATCTCTCTGATGTGAAGAATTTGAGAGGCAGGGCGGGGGGTCATGGGGGGGTGGGTGGTAAAAATGAAACAAGATGGGATTGGGAGGGAGACAAACCATAAGAGACTCTTAATCTCATGAAACAAACTGAGGGTTGATGGGGGGTAGGGGGGTTGGGATAGGGTAGCTGGGTTACGGACACTGGGGAGGGTATGTGCTATGGTGAGTGCTGTGAAATGTGTAAGCCTGATACAGCCTGACCTGTACCCCTGGGGCAAATAATACATTATATGTTTAATTAATTAATTAATTTAAAAATGTTTTGCCACAAGCAAAAAAAAAAAATTAACCATCTTAGCAATTTCCAAATATACAATACAGTGTTGTTAACTATAATCACCATTCTGTACATTACATCCCCAAAAGTTATTTTTCTTAAAATTGGAAGCTTGTACCTTTTCATCACCTTTATTCATTTCTTCCATTCCCTCTCCACCTCTGGCAGCCTCCAATCTGCTATCTGTTTCTAGGAGTTTCTTTGTTTGTTTGTTTGTTTGTTTAATTCCACATGTAAGTGAGATCATACAGTATGTCTTCCTCTGTCTGATTGATTTTACTTAGCATAATGCCCTCAAAGTCCATCCATGTTGTCACAAATAGCAGGATTTCTTTCTTTTTTGTGATTGAATAATATTCCACTGTATATGCATATCACAGTTTAATTATCTAGACATCCATCAGTGGACACTTAGATTGTTTCCATGGCTTGGCTATTGTAAATAATGCTGCAGTGAACCTGGGGGTACAGATATCTTTTCATAACAGTGATTTTTTTTTCCTTTGCATATATACCCAAAGGTAATATTGTTATATTGCATGGTAATTCTATTTTTAATTTTTTGAGGAACTTCTATACTGTTTTGCATAATGACTGCAACAATTTACATTCCCATCAACAGTATATCCTGTTCCTTTACATCTTCATCAGTACTCAATATTTGTTATCTCTTGCCTTTTTGGTAATCGCTATCAAGTATGAGATGATAGCCCGCTGTGGTTTTCATTTGCATTTCCCTGACAATTAGAGATGTTGAGCACTATTTCATGTACCTACAGGCCAACTGAATAACTTCTTTGGAAAAACGTCTATTCAGATCTTTGCCCCGTTTTTAATTGGATTATTTGGTATTTTGTTTTGTTTTGTTTGGCTCTTAAGTTGTATATGAGTTCCTTATATATTTTAGATATTAACCCCTTATCAGATGTGTGGTTTGCAAATATTTTCTCCCATTCTGTGGTTGCCTTTTCATTTTGTTGTTTCTTTTATTGCAGAGAAGCTTTTTAGTTTGATATAGTCCCACTTGTTTATTTCTGCTTTTGTTGCTTGAGATTTTGGAATCTTATCCAAAAACTCATTACCAAGACCCATGTCAAAGAGCTTATCCCCTATGTTTTCTTCTAAGAGTTTTATAATTTCAGGTCTCATATTTAAGTCTTATCCATTTTGAGTTAATTTTTGTGAGTAGTGAAGGTAGGAGTCTGGCTTTATTCTTTTGCATATGAATATCCTATTTTCCCAGGACCGTTTATTGAAGAGACTGTCTTTTCTTCATTGAGTATTCTTGGCTCTCTTGTCTGCTATTAGTTGATTATATATGCATAGGTTTATTTCTGGGCTTTTGATTCTGTCTATTGGTTTATGCATCTGTTTTTATGCCAGTGCCATATTGTTTTGTGATATAGTTTGAAATCAAGAAGTGTGATACCTCCAGCTTTGTTCTTTCTCAGGATTGCTTTGAGTACTCAGGGTCTTTTGTCATTGCAAACAAATTTTAGGATTATCTTTTTCTAAGTCTGTAAAAAATGCCATTGGAATCTTGATAAGGAGTGCACTGAATCCATAGATGGCTTTGGGTAATATAGACATTTTCACAATATTGGTTTGTCTAGTCCATGAACACAAGATATCCTTCTGTTTATTTGTGTCTTCTTCAATTTCTTTCATCAATGTCTTACAGTTTTGAGTATATAAATCTTTCACCTCCTTCCTCAAATTTATTCCTAAGTATTTTATTGTTTTCGATGCTATTGTAAATGGGATTATTTTCTTTATTTCTTTTTCAGGTAACTCACTGTTAGTGTATAGAAACCCTACTGATTCTATACGCTACTGTATGTTGATTTTGTATCCTGAAACTTCAGTGAAGAGAGACATCTTTAAAATAAGATTGAGGAAAGCTTAAAGAAAACATTGTAAAATACATACCATGCCAATAGAAACATAGATGCAGAAATTTTAAACAAAATATTAGCAGGTCCAGCAACATAGAAAAAGAAAAATACACCTTGACCATCTGGAGCTTATTCCAGGAATGCAAGAATAGATTTTTTTTTCTATTCAAAAATCAACCAATGTACTTGACCACATTAACTGAAAACAAGAGAAAATCATATAGTCATCACAATAGATGAATTTAGAATTTAGAATGTTTAATGCCTATTTATTTTTTAAAATCTTAGAATGGCTTTTAAATATATATGTATATTTTATATATAAAATAAATATAAATAAATATATAATATGTATTATATAAATATATATTTAAATATATATGTGAATATATATATATATATTTTAAAACTTAGAACGCGTGTCATACTTAATGTTTACATTTTCCCTGAGATTGGGAACCAGACATGTATGTCCATTATAACCACTTTTATTCAACATTGTGCTGGAGGTGCTATTCTGCACAAAAAGGTACAAAAAGAAGACAAATGTCGTAAGGATAAAAATAAAATTATCATAAAAGACTTTGTAGACAAACTGTTAAAATTTAAAAGTGAATTTAACAAGACTGATACAAGGTAAAAATACAAGAATTAATCATATTTTACATATTATCATTTACAATGTCATTGAACTATATCAGATACCTAGGAATAAATCTCACAAAAATAAGAAAATTGCTGAAAATTACAAAGTATTGTTGAGAGAAATTAATGAGATCTAAGTATATAAAACAATATACCATATCGAGGAGTTAGAAGATTCAATACTGACAATGTGTTCTCTCCATATTATTCTATATATTCAGAGTAATCCCTGTCAGAATTGCAGTAGCTTTTTTTTGTGTGTAAAAATTGACAAACCAGTTCTAAAATTAAGAGACAAATGAAAAGAGCAAAGAATAGCCAAAGTCAAAAAAAAAAAAAAATGAAAGGAAGGAAAAGAAAAGAAAAGCCAAAGCAATTCTTCAAGATGAACAAAGCTGGAGGATTTGTTAAGAGATACCAATATCTACTGTGAGGCAATACTAATTAGATAGCATGGGTTTGGTACAAATACAGACAAATCAACAGAACAAAGTACAGAATACAGAAGGCCTACAGGTATACAGTTACTGATTTATGGCAAAGATTTCAGTATAATGTAGTAGGGAAAGTGATGGGAGAAGGACTGTCAGTAAATGGTCCTGGGTGATTTGGCTATTCATGGAAAAAAGAATGTTGACTCTTACCTCACAGCATACACGAAATCTGTTTCTTTGTATATCGGATTGTGAAAGATAAAACAATAAAGCTTTTTTAAAGGATTTATTTATTTATTTGAGAAAAGGAGAACACATGTGAGTGGGGGGAGAGGCAGAGGGAAAGAATCTCAAGGGAGACTCCCTGCCAAACAGGGAGGCAGATGCGGGGCTCAGTCTCACAACCCTGAGATCATGACCTGAGCCAAAATCAAGAGTTAGCCGCTTAACCTACTGAGCCACCCAGATGCCCCAAACAATAAAGCTTTTATAAGGAAAAAAAGTGGTCAGCATGACACTGGATTGCCAATCACACATCATTTGCATCAACTGTACCTTTCTTAACACGGCTTAAATAAGTTTTTGCATCACCTAGAATTGTGGTCACGTATCAGAATGCAAACTCCAAAATCTGATTTATAACTTTTGACTTATATTCTGTAAGCCTAGTACCCTTCAGGATTTGTGCCATCATCTGTGCATCTTTTGGCAGGCTCTTGGGAGAAGCCATTTCGCCAGACTACATACCCGGTAATTAGACTTATCAAGCTAAATCACTCAATTAATGTATTTAGGTCCTGGTCTTGGTGCAGGTTATTTGCCTAGTGTGGTTTTTGCATCCCCTGTATACTAGTGAGCAGGATGTTCAGAAGCATCTTCACTGTGATGGCTCTGCGCACCTCCCATAATTTCATTATCCTTTCAATATCCATAGGATCTGTAATAATGATTCACCTCTCATTCTTGATGTTGGCAATTGGGGGGGGCATCTTTCTTTCGATCAAACTTGCCTTGGGTTATCAGTTTTAATAATCTTTCCAAAGAACCAACTTTTAGAATTGTTGATTCTTTTGGTTTTTGTCCGTTTTTCCCCAATGATTTCTGTTTTTCTTTTCTCTTCTTTTTTTTTTAATTTATTCTGAATTTACTCCGCTCTTCTTTTTTCCACCTTCTTAAAGTGGAAATTCAGATCATGACCCTAAAGCCTTATTTTTTATGATTACCATTTAAAGCTATAAATTTCCCTCAAAGGCCTACCTTAGCTGCATCCCACAAATTTTCATATGTTGTTTTCATTTTCATTCAGTTCAAAATTTTTTCTAATTTCTTTGTGAGTTTTTACTCTGTTCATGGATTATTTAGAATTGTGCTGTTGGATTTCCAAGTATTTGGCACTTTCCTATTTTATCGAATTTCTAAGTTATTGATTTCTAAGTTCTTCCATTGTGATCCAAGAATATACTCTATATGACATTTTAATCTTTTGAAATTTGTTGACATTTCTTAAATTTTGTCTAGTCTTTCTGTAATATATTGTATATATATGTACTTTTGTATATGTGGTGTGTATATATATTATATATATACATATATACACTCAGCATACTCTATAATGAGAGAGGGATATTAAACTCTTCAGTTATGATTGTGTAGTTGTTTATTTCTCCCTTGCTGCAATTGTTTCAGTATTTTTGACTCATACGTATTGAAGTTCTGGTATTAGGTACTTATACCTTTATGCTTGTTATGGTTTCCTGAGGAATTAATGTTTTCATCATTATGAAATGTCCCTTTTTAAAATTAATTGATTTTTTTAATTTAAATTCAATTGATTAACATATAATGTATTGTTGGTTTCAGAGGTAGAGGTCAGTGATTCATCAGTCTTATATAACACCCAGTGGCCATTACATCACATGACCTCCTTAATGTCCATCACCCAGTTCCCCCATCCCCCCACCTCCCTCCCCTCCAGCACTCCTCAGCTTGTTTCCTATGATTAAGAGTCTCTCATGGTTTGTCTCTTTCTCTGGCTTCATCTTGTTTTATTCTTTCTTCTCTTCCCCTATGATCCTCTCTTTTGCTTCTTAAATTCCACATATCAGTAAGATTATATGATAACTGTCATTCTTTGATCGACTTATTTCACTTAGCATAATACCCTCTAGTTCCATCCATGTCATTGCAAATGGCAAGAATTCATTTTTTTATGGCTGAGTAATATTCTGTTGTATATATAGACCATATCATCTTTATCCATGAAATGTCCCTTTTTGTCTCTAATAATAATCTTTGTCTTGAGGCTTACTTTGTTATTAATATATAGCCCACCCTGGCTTTCTTATGCTTAGTGTTTGTAATATCTTTTACTTTTAACCTCTAAATGTATTCAAAGTGAGTCCCTTGTAGAGCACATATAGTTGGATCTTGATTTTTTTAATCTAACCTGACAATCTCTGCCTTTTAATTTAAGAGTTAAGTCCATCTGCATTTAATATCATCAATATGACTGGAAATAGTTTTTAATATTCCATTTTAATTTCTTTTGGTTGCTCTAGGCATTATAATAGGCATGATTAACTTATCTTTGTCTACTTAGAGTTAATACTGTATCATTTTATGTAAAACATAAATACTTTAGAACAGTATATTTTCCCCTTCCATCTTTTGTGTTGCGGCTATCATATATTTTATACCTATGTAGATATAAACCCCATAATGCAGTGATAAAAATATAATTTTTTCTGTAAGAAGATATGTAGCATTTTATATTTACCCATATATTTTATCTTTTTGCTGCTCATCATTCCAACTTTTAGGTTCGAGTCTCCAATATGTGTCATTTCCCTTCACTCTGAAGAATTTTCTTCAGCATGTCCTATAATGCAGATTGGCTGGTGACAGATTCTCTCCGTTTTTGGTTATTGGAAAATGTTTTTATTTTGTCTTTATTTTTTGAAGGATATTTTTGCTGGGTATAGAATTTGGGGTTGACAGTACTTTTTCCTACCACCAGGGTCTTTTTTTCCCCCACGTATATGCATAGTTCATGGATCAGCCAAGGGCATAAGGGAAGTTTATGTACAGATTGGATCTCCTTGCTCTGTGGCTCCCTCCTTTCTAGAATTTTTCCCTCAACATTTTCAACCGCTCTGAATCCCCAACCTCTCCATCTTCCAACACCTCAGCCTAGTAAGAGGGAGGCTCTCTGCCTAACTTCTAGACACCCACACCATGCAGACTTGGGAGGACCCTCAAAGAAAAGCTAGGTAATGTAGATCACACCCAGTATGATTGTATTCTTTTCAAGGATTAAATCCTCTCCCTTTTCTGCCTGCTTTTGACTCCCTTCAGTGTTGTTGTTTTATATTTGGCTCACAATTTATCATTGTTATCTGTGGGAGGGATAGTCCCATCATTACTCAGTTGGGAATTCACATCCTGTGTCTTCTTTGACTATCAAGGAATTAGTCCTTTATAGCTTAGAATCATTCACACTAAATAATAATTTTTAAGCCCTTATTGACACAGAACTAAGATTTATTCATCTTTGGGATGACATTTGATCTCGTGTAATTTTATATATGAACACATATTTTTAAATCTTTTACTTAACAAAAGCGATGAACATTTGGAGCCTTTACTCACTTTCATAAAATTTTCAGCAAAATTTAAATAAGTTACTGATCTTGTTGAACTCTTCAAAATCATATGCTGTACTAATCTGTCTAAAATTTCTTAAAATGTGTTACCCTCAAGAAATTAATATTTTTCCATGTAATTTTAAGCATGACTGTCCAAACACACCCTCCAAATGTAAAATTCTATCCATGATCCAGTAACACACAAATGGACACTTGGTTTATTTGTTCAGAAGTTAAAGGATTTTTATCTGAAGCCTTATGTGGCTGTCTCCTCTGTCCCATACTTATGAATGGGCATCTGAATTTAACCTAAGGAATAATTGAGCTAATAGCATGGCTCATAGATATTTTATTAGTGGGAGGAGGGAAACTCATCAAATTGCTATTGACTATTGGTTTAATTTACAGGTTTTTTGTTATAATATTACTTGCTGTCACCATCATCTGGGTCCCTGTTATGCAAACAGAATACAGTGAGCGACTGTTTGAATACACACATGCAGTTATGAGTTACCTGACCCCACCGATTGCTGCCACCTTCCTGCTTGCCGTATTTTGCAAGAGAGTCACTGAACAAGTAAGTAGGTGTTGGCATGGCCCCCGCATGACACAGTGTGAGGGCCTGCCTTCACATCATAGTTGTCATTGCAAGAGCTGCCCTAGAAGGGTCTCTTGTGCTTAAAGAGTTCACACCATTGTATCATTTACTTTTCAAGAGATGATTTCTTCCTGGGTAGATTTAGTCTGAACTCCCTTATGCGTGCAGGGAAAGGCAAGCTCTGATTTGTTTTCCTCCCTTTGCAATGTAATCCACTCAACTATGCCATAGATGATGCAGTGTGCATGCTCCTCCCTCACATATATCTGGGTGTAAGAAAATATTATTCTGTTGCCTCTGTACATGGAAGTGCCATACTCAGAAATTTCATACAGGGAGATGTACAGTCATGAACTCCTTTTGCCTTTCCTGCAGTGAAGACCATCTCTTCCAAGCACATTTAAAACTAAAGATCCCAGGGCACCCGAGTGGCTCTGTCGGTTAAGCGTCTGCCTTCAGCTTGGGTCATGATCTCGGTTTCCTGGGATGGAGACCCGTGTTGGGCTCCCTGCTCAGCAGGGAGTCTGCTTGAGATTCTCTCTCTCCCTCTGCCCCTCCCCTCACTCGTGCTTTCTCTCTGTGTCTCATAAATGAATGAATGAGTGAATGAATATAAATATTTTTTAAAAAACAAATGAAAGATCCCAATTAATGATTCAATCATTTTATCCATAAGACTTTTTTTTTAGAGAGAAGGAGAGGTTTGGGGAGGGGACACAGAGAGAGGGAGAGAGAGAATCTAAAACAGGCTCCATACTCAGTGCAGCGCCCTGCACAGGGTTCGATCTCACAACCCTAAGATCATGACCCGAGCCGAAATCAAGAGTCAGACACTTAACCAACTGAGCCATCCAGGCACCCCATCCATAAGACTTTGAAAGCATAATTTGCCAGAATATTTTCATTTGTTATTTGAATCATATCTTAACCTGTTTCCCCTAACAGCACAGAGTAACTGGGCCTTGTACAAGTTCCCGAGCACAGTGTATGAGGTGCTATGTGATTTGGCCCCTGCCTAATTCTTGGTCCTTGCCCTCTCAATGCACAGCCCCCAGGCCCCAGCCATTCCTAACCATTTGTAGTGCTGATTACCTAACTACCCTGTGCCTTCTCTGGCCACCCTTCACTTGCATAAAGTGTTCACTTTGCCAAGAATATCTTTTTCCTCTTCCACCTGGCTAGTGCTTCCTATAGACCCATATGAGGTATCAAGTCCTCTAGACCAACCTGCTAGTGCTCCCTGCTCTGCTCAGTTCACCAAGACTCAATTTAGCACCAAGAATGTGGGGGGAGGGTGGCTGGGCTCTGTAGATGCCCAAGCTGCTTCTCTCTGATCTGCTGGGAAGGGCAGGGGCAAGAAAGGCAGGCTTTTATGAGAATATGCCTTCCATCAATGATACCAACATTGAGGTACTGGAGCCTACTGCCAAGGAGAACTGGGGATCTGGTCAGTGATTCCCTGCTACTCCTGGTCTAAGGTTACAAGGACATTGCAGGTACCCTCTTTGACCTAGAGAATTTCTCTAGGTCCTCTCTCCCACTCTGCTTCAGATGGCATGCTCATCCGGCTTTTGCTGCCCATCTGTTTCTAGATCTTCCCATTCTGCATATCTCCTTCAATAAATGGTTCCTGTGGATTGTCTACCTGGCTTTTGGTTTCAGGTCTTTCTCCAAGATGCTCGCCCATATACCATATCTTCTGTCTCCTCTGACATCCATCCCTATCTAAGTCAGGCTCCAGATACAGATACAGAGCCAACAGGATTTGCTGATGGGTTGGTGGGAGGGGAGGATGGAAAGAAGGGGGGCAGGGATGACTCCTGTGGTTTCAACCTGAGCCACCAGGGAGATAGAGGTGTCACCCACAGCCATGGGGAAGACCGGGGTCCTTTTGGACACATAATGTTGGAGATACCTATTCATTATCTTACATAGATGTGTTTCCAATGTTTCTTAAGTTCTCTAATTGACCTAAGAGAGAGTACACGTGTCTCGGGTCTCTCTTCATAACAAGAGGTATGGCCTCCTCACTGGTGCTTACATTCTGCTTCCTTTCACAAGGTATTTAAAGCCTTTATTGTGGTAAGTTTAACTTCTCACTCTTAGCCTCTCATGGCTTCTCACTCTTAGCTTCTCACTCTCCACTAGCTTCTCATGGCCCGCCATCAGAGTCAAATCTCAATCCTGCCCCTCAGTTGACCTCACCTGGTTCTGCCACTCTCCCTTTGGCCATTCCACTTCAGCCACTGTGTGCAACCTTTCTCCTGCATGTTGAATAGAACTCAACTAGTGGGGAGGTGAGGCTGAAGGTTTGTCTCACCGCCCATCTCCCTCCAGGTGACTCCCTTGGGGCTCTTCCTTTGGCAGGGTGCCTTCTGGGGGCTGACCGGAGGACTTGTGATTGGCTTCTCTCGAATGTTGTCCGAGTTTGCCTACGGACCCTGGAGCTGTGCGGCACACAGCAAGTGCCCCCCGATCATCTGCAGTGTGCACTACCTCTACTTTGCTGTAATTCTCTTCATAATCAGTCTTTTCACCATCCTGGGGATCTCCTTATTCACAGACCCGATTCCGGATAAACATGTAAGTGCTGCCCTGAGGGTGTCCTGGGGTCAACCTTCAGTCCCAGCATCCCGGGGAGCAGTAACTTGGCTCTGCTGGTTTTGGAGAGAGTGATTGAATTCCTGCATTCTTTTTGAAAGTAAGAGGGCTGGGGGCTGGGAGCAGGGGATGGGTCTGAAATAGGCCTTGCTTCAAAAACAAAACTAAACTGAAAGCTTTTCAACAATCCACCATTTAGGTATTCACTCGGAATGAGAAGTTTGGCTTTTAAAATGCAAATTTTCCTTAGAAGTGTTACGTTCCCTAACCTCAGTATGAATTAATGTAATCAGGGCAGTCCCAGCTGCCACCTACCCTCAGGGAATTAAGCCAGCAGGAGGGAGAGGGGACAGGAATACTGACAGCCGCCTGTGGCCGGCTCAGGGCTGGGTGCCTCTCAGCCTTCTCCTGCAAGGCCATTCCCACCTCCTAAGAGGCAGGGATCAGTCACACCAGTTGGAATACAGGCAGTCTGAGCTCAGAGAAATTAAGTCACTTGTCCAAGGTACCAAAACTAGGTAAGTGGCAAGGCTGGGCCCCAACCTGGCTCCACTACATCACCTCCATCAGCATGACCAAAAGGCTTCACACTACAGGGACTTGGCCAAGCCAGAAAGCCCCATAGCATCCGAAGTTTAAGGGGTAGCTCAGAAGGGAGATGGGTCTGTGAGATCTACATGCCTCTCTTGCAGCTTTTTCTGGGGTCTGGGTAACAGCCATAAACTTGGAAGAGTACCTCTGGGTCTTTCCCTCAACCTTGGGCTTTCCCTCTGGTAAAGCCTGAGGGAACTCTACTTCCTGCTCCGTAGTTTCTGTTTGATTCATTCCTCTCTGTGCACAGAGCCCAGTTGTGAAAGGGATGGAACATATGGGGAGGACAGCCAGGATTGTCTGGGTTGTGCACACCCACTGCGTCAGTGACAGCAGGGAGACTTCCCTGCTCCCAGAACCTTGAGAAACTGGCAGTGGGTGGTGAACTTGATTTCCTGTTGCTTGGGGTCTTAATTATTTAGATCATCTGCATTCTTTTCTGCTGTTCTCTTCCTCTCAACTTTTGGGTTGTGCCCACTTCTCAGGCAGCCAAGTACTTGTTGAGCGTTTCCTGCCCGCCTCCCAGTACAGGGAGTACACAAAGCAGCTGCCAGTAGGGGAAGGAGAGATGAACAGGAAAATTGGATCAGTGTCAGTGGGCCAGGCCCTCTGCTCACCACCTACCAGAGGAGGCAGGACAGCAGGGACAGCACACGAAGCCAGGCTCTTCCACCGCACCAGCAACCTCTTCCACAGGGACTGATAGTGTTGGGAAGGCAAATGCATACATACGGCATCATCAGGAAGCAATTAAAGGCTAAACTCGGTCTCTGTCATTATCATAACAGAATTTTAGTTCTGACATTTTAGTCTGAGAGGTGGGGCTCCAAAAGGTCTTGAAGTGGGCTGGCTGGGGAGGGGCCTGCCCAGCCCATTCACATCCCGGCCATATGTTGGGGTGCTGGGATTCAAATATAATGAAGTTAGTATAATGGATCAAAATCTATTCCAGGATAGGTTTGGTGGAAATGTTCACTTGTTGACACTTAAGAAACAAGCAACAACAATTGGCTGGATTTGTTACTTCCCCAAGTTTTCATGTGGGTTTTCAGAAAAGGAACAAAATCACAGAGCAGAAGGGAAGGGATCTCCCTACTGCATCTGCAAACGCCTCGTTGAGTTTGAGCAACTCAGCTCAGTGGGGGGGCCAGGTAAACCAGGTAAAGCCTCTTCTGGACTGAGTTAGTGCTCAACTCTGACAGCTAGGAAGAGATTCTGGAAGGAAAGCAGCTCTCTGGTCTGCCCTGTCCACTCTTCTGGTCAGAGGGCCTCCTCCTCCACCCAAAGAAGCAGACCAGGGGGGAAGGGCAGCTGCTCCCACCCTGAAGGGCACGGTTTCTGGACACTCGGGACTGGAAGGAGCCCTGAGCACATTGCCTACTACCCCTTACTATACAGCTGAAGGACACAGCCCCAGGCAGGGTGAGTCACCTTGTGCCAAAGCCACTCAAGCACATGGTACCAGAGCCAGAACTGAAATCCAGGGTTCCCAAGTGCCATGCTTTTCCCCACTCCATGTTCCTTCAGTCTCTTGTTGAAGTTGAACCACCAGATCTCATCTCAGTCCTCGGAGACCCTCGTGCCCAGCTGCTGGCCATGGCTGGGTCCTGTCTGTGTGACAGGGTCCTGGGTGGTGATATGCCCCCGCTCTCCCCCCAGCTCCACCGGCTCTGTTGGAGCTTACGAGACAGCCAAGAAGCAAGGATAGATCTGGATGAAGAAATACAAGTGAAGAAACCCGCGCCCCGAGCGCCCCGAGTGCACCGAGTGCCCCAAGCGCAGCCAGGTGAGAAGGAAGAGCTAAATCCTGCAGGGGGTCCTGCTTAGAATGTTCTAAGTAGGTGTGGCCTGAGCTGCCACCCTGGCACCGCTGTCCCATGGTCTCCCCTCCCAGAAATGCTCTTCTAGGCAGAGGCCCCCTCTGGGGTGTCTGTTGAGGTTAAGATGTCTCTGGACATCTGTGTGGAGCCTTCTAGACTGGGAAGAAGCAGCAGATGCAGTGAGCCACCCTTAGAGGGGCAGGTAGGGGGAGAAGACAAGGGATCTGGCTTGGGGCTTGGGCACAGGCACGAAGCAAAAGGCACTCCAGGAGATGAGGAGGAGCCAGCAGAGGGAAGACAAACACCGATGTGCAAAGAAAGATGAGGCCTTAGGACTGGCCACTGGATTAGCCACACAGAGATGATGTTATACCTCAATAAGAGCAGCCTGGGGGAGGAGAGGGAGAGGGGGCTCTAGGAAAAGAAGTCCGAGGACAGTTAGAGTTCAGTCCTAGCAAGCAGAGGGAGAATGTTGCAGGGAGGAGCCCCAGAAGGCCCACAGGAAGGTTTTTGGCAGATGGAGTCAGAAAGGGAGTGTTGGGGCCACGGGGTAGGGTGACCTGAGCTTCTTGCAGCCCTGACGCAAACAGGGATAAAGGCCTAATGAGATTAGTCCTGAGTCTCAGGCAGAGGGTGCCTGGGGAAGCTGTGAGTTTAGGGGAGGAGGCAACAATCTGGGGCCCCCTTCACCCCTGCTAGGGAATTTTAGAGCCCAAAGAGGCCCTGGGCTCCCTTCTGATATCTGCAGAAGAGGCCTTGGGCAGGTGCAGAGCAGGGGAGTGACCTCTCCTGAGCATGGCTGCCCCACACACCTGGTGGATGCAGGGCTCCCTGGGAATTTCTCTTCTCTGAGTGGGGGAAATGAGCCCACTGGGGGCCCAGTGTGCCAAGTGCTTGTCCTTGGTACCCCTCCCAGTTCCTCTTCTCCCTCCATAACCATGGGGGAATGAGATGACGATGATAATGACGGTGGCTAATATTTACTGCCCACTTGGGATGTACCAGGCAGTGTCAAAATTATACCCCTGTGTGATAGGTAGAATTAGTATCCCCATTTAGAGATGGGGAAACTGAGGCACTGAACGGTTAACTAACTTGCCCCAGGCTCCACAGATAACCAGGCAGTGGTGGAGCTAGGACTTGAACACAGGCAAGTCTGACTCTACAATGTGTGCTCTTGGCCAATGGCCATCCCACTCCCCATCATACAGCCTGGGGACTGTCATTAAATGATCAGCTGCCTTGAACATACAGCAGCCTCTTTGTGTTTGGCAGCTGTATGACGATATAACATGGGTGCCCAGAGTGTGACACTCAGGACTTCTCAGCACTGGCAGCAGAGATCTGTGTCCCTGGCTTTGGGGTCCTCTGGCTCTAGCCACCCTCCCCTTGTAACAGAGGCTCCTCTGTCCCCAGCCGATGGGTTCCATCATCGCTGGTGCTGCCTCAGCCTTGGGACACAGCTGGCATGGAGGGTGCTCAACAGAATGAGAAAGAGAACAGGTCACAGCAAACACTGCTGGGTGCCCGGTCTTGGACAGAAATGTGCTCATCTCGTCATCAAAGAGGAAACTGTTTTCAGGCGGCTGCGGCACCTACTGAGATGTGTGGGAGCTAGCCGTGGTGCTGACCTGCGCCTGAGCAGGCCCAAGGAGCAGCCCGTGGGAGCTGTACTGACAGTCAGAGCGATGTTTAAGCCCCAGAAGGCTTTTTCGCTAACTTGAATGGAAACTTTCCTATAATTCCTAGACTTCCCTCCTTTGCCTCCTGGAAAACATCAGTGATTTCCCATTCAAGTGCCCAGAGTGCCTTATTTGGGGCCAGGCTGCAAGACTGAGGAAGACATTCCCTGAGAGCTTACCAGGGAGATCAGTGTCTGATTCCAGAAATCAGGGGATTTCTTCCATCGTCTGGAGAGTAGTGACTGGGGAGGCAGATTCAGAGGAGCAGTCACTTGCTCTAGACCTATCCAGCATGTGCCTAAGACAGAGAAGGGTGGTCACTCCAGGATCTGGGCCCAGTTGAAGGCTCTGCCAGTGGAAGGCAAGCATGACCCCAGGTAGTTCCCACACACACACACACACACACACACGCACACACACCCCTGAGCCCCTTGTCCCACTCTCCCATGTCTCTGAGGATAGTGGTAGGTATTCTGTAGCAGGGGCTGAGAACTGATCTTAATTTTGGAGAGTCTTTTGGTCTTTCTGTGGGACTGACCGCTGAGATGCAACACCATAGAAAGTCCTCCTTCTTGTGTTCTCCTGATGTTTGCTGTTCCCTCTGTTCCAGATGTATCCAAGGAGGCCCAGGGCTGCCTCTGGAAGGCCTGGGATGTGTTCTGTGGACTGGAGCCACAGCGAGGCCCCAAACTGGCCCCAGAAGAGGTAGCCAAGGAGAGTATGGGGCGTGCTGCCATATCTGAAAGGAGAGAGCGCATGTTGGAAGGGACAAAGTGTCATGACATGTCTGAAGGGACAGAACACAGTGCCACATTGGAAGAGACAGAGCACCGTGACACATCTAAAGGGACAGAACACAGTGACATGTGGGAAGGGACAAAGTATGCTGACATGTCAGAGATACCCTTCTGGAGAGAACTTGCCAATATCAGCAGGTTCCTCTTGATATCAGCCATAGTCTTGTTGCACATTTACTACCGCTAAGGCAGCTGGGGTCCAGAGGTGTCTGGGAAGAGCAGGCAAACCACAGCCTCTTCCAGACTCCCTCATCATCCAGTGGAGAAAGTCTTTCCTACCAGGAGACCCATGAGTATGGGACCAAGGATTACACTAATGTAAACACTCCCTTGGTGTCACAAATCAAGTGCCACCAGCTGCAGGGCATGTGTGCTGAGGGGACAGGGTGAAGTCCATTTGCGACTCCAGAGACTATGCAAATGAGAACATCTGTTCCTTTACGAAATGAGTCATTTTCTCCAAGTGGCTCTACCGCATAAACACTGACTTTCACTTTAAATTTAATTTTGGCTTTTTATTTCTAGATATATTCGGGATTTTTGCTTGTGTTTACTTCACTGTAACCATTTCCTTCCTATACCCAGCCTCCATTTGCTTTGTTCTCTCCTCCTTTTTAAAGGTATGCCCTGCTGGCAAAGATGCCATGTAGTATAAGCCCCACCCCCACATGAGGTTCCCACCACAGGTGCTGTGCCCACTGCTAATGACCTCACAGGCCAGCTGGAGCCAAGGCTGCCCACGGGTGGGACTTCAGCTCCTGCCTGGACCTGTGGTGGAGCTGAGACAGTTTCTGCTCAGTGGAGCAGGCCTCCCAACAATTCAGCACTGTCTGGCTACAGTCATACTGCACCCTTGAAAGGCAGGTGGAGAGGAAACCTTCCTCCTTCCTGAGCTCTTTCCAGTCCCTCCCAGTCTGCCTGCAATTGGCAAGTTATTGGGAATTGGGCCCAGGAGCTAGACTCCCTTAGCTGTCAAGTATAGGCCACTCCCAGGCTGTGTTTCTGCAAGGACTCCCTAAGCTACTCCTTCCTCTTCCTTCTCAAAAATAATTTGTGTCTTTAGAAAAAGTTTCAGGTGCCTTGAAGTGATTTGACAGAGGCCCATCCAGCATCACAAAAATCACTCTGAAGGCACGCTCACATGCAGTCTCTCCTCCCTAGTTTATCCCTTCAGCTGACATTTTTGAGTGCCTACTATGTGCCAGCCACTGCAAGAAAATAGCTGCTAACAGAGCATAGGCAGCAGACAGTGAAACACTAGCTGTGATGGCCAGCATTTAGTGCAGCCTGCTGTTTTGCTGCCTGGGATAAGGGCATTATCACATTCAAGCCACAGAACCACCCTTTGTGAAGTACTAGAATTAACCACATTTTACAGGGAAGGAGACAGACTCAGCAAGGAAATTAAGTACACTGGGAATGGGAATAGGGCCCAGAACAGCCCTGCCTAACACCAAGGCCACACACTGGCCCACCACGTGTTGTGTATACTGCAGGGAGGCCCAGCTAGTCTGAGTCAGAGAAGGCCTCCTATGACCAAAGAAGGAGGCCAATTAGCTGGACAACAGAAGGGACAACATACAGGAAGACATGAGGCAAGAGTGCAAAGCATGTTTGAGGATGCCAAGACATGGCCTATGCATAGGAGAACAGTGGGAGATGGGGAGGGCAAGGTGGACAGGAGCCTGACTTGCCTTATATACTTTGGGATCCTAAGACCCTGGAAGCTTCAGCAGGGAAGTGACGGGCTCAGATTTGCTGGGTGCTGCTGGAATGATGAAAGGGAGGCAGGAACACCCACCAAGAGACTGTTTAGAACAATCCAGGCAAGTTGGTGGCAGAGAGGAAATGGCATCAAGAGAAGCCAGCAATTAGAAGTAATAGAACTTGACTGACTAGAGGGAGAGGCGAGCAATTAGAAGTAATAGAACTTGACTTGCAGAGGGAGAGGCCAGAGTGACCCTCTGGGTTAAGCATTAGGGCAAAGGGTGCACCAATCCTAAAGACAGGCCACACTGGAAAAGGAGCAGATGTGGGAGAAAAGTTGAGCACCACTTGGGACATGTTGAGTTTGAGTTGCAAGAAGATACTTACTGCCATCTTGACAATTGTACATCTTCTGATCCGTGAACATGGTATATCTTTCCATTTATTTAGATCTTCTTTTTTTCAACAGTATTTTGTTTTCAGTGCCCAATTTTGCACTTCTTTTTTTTTTTTTTTAAGATTTTATTTATTTGACAGAGAGGGAACACAAGCAGGGGGAGTGGGAGAGGGAGAAGCAGGCTCCCTGCTCGGCCGATGTGGGGCTCAATCCCAGGACGCTGAGATCACAACCTGAGCCGAAGGCTGATGCTTAATGACTGAGCCACCCAGGCGCCCACCAAATTTTGCACTTCTTTTGTTAAATTTATTCCTAGGTATTTTTTTCTTTTCAATGCTATTGTAAATGGAGTTGTTTTCTTTGTCAACTTTGTTAAGCTAGTTGACTAGTTCTAATAGTTTTTAAGTGTATACCTTGGAATTTTCCATATATAAGGTCCCATTGTCTGCAAAAAGAGATAGTTTACTTTTTTCTTTCCAATCTGGATGCCTTTTACTTCATTTTCTTGCCTAATTGCTTTGGCTAGAACTTTCAGTATAATGCTGAAGTAGTGAAAGCAGACATTCTTGTCTTGTTCCTGATCTTCAGGAGACTGCATCCAGTCTCTTACCATTGAGAATGGTGGTAGCTATAACTTTTTGCATATGTACCCCTGTATTTCTAGTTTTGATTTAAAAAAAATTTTTTTAAGAAATGGATACTGGATTTCATCAAATGCTTTTACTGCATCTATTAAGATGATCATGTGATTTCTATCATATATATATATATATATATATATATATATATATATATATATATGATATATAAACCAACCTTGCATTCCTGGGATAAATTCCAGTTGGTCATGGTGTATAATGCTTTTTTTTTTTTTTAAGATTTTATTTATTTGACAGAGAGAGACAGTGAGAGAGGGAACACAAGCAGGGGGAGAGGGAGAAGGAGAAGCAGGCTTCCTGCTGAGCAAGGAACCAGATGCAAGGCTCCATACCAGGACCCTGGGATCACAACCTGAGCGGAAGGCAGACGATTAATGACTGAGTCACCCGGGGGCCCCTGTATAATGCTTTTTACATGTGAGTGGATTCGGTTTGATGATATTTGGTTTGATGATATTTGGTTGAGATTTTGCCTCTATTCATAAAGGATATTGATCTATAGTTTTCTTATGATGTCTTTGTCTGGCTTGGGTGTCAGCTAATTTTGGGTAAAATTAGCCTCAGAATGAGTTGGGAATTGTCTCATCCCCTTCTATTTTTTAGAAGAGTTTGTGAAGGATTGGTATTAATTACTGCCTGCAGAAATTTAAGGGTAGACATTAAGTTGGAAAGAAGGGTCTAGAACTCAGGAGAGAGGCTGGGGCTACAGACCCAGATTTGGGGGAGACAAAGCAGTGGGCAGGTCTAGCTAAGAAGGGGACCTGGTAGAGGGGGCCCATAGCCAGGCAGGCGAGATTGTGTGGGAAAACAGGAAGAGAGAGGGCCTAGACAGAGCTATGAGAAACACAAACACTACTGGTCATGTAGAGAAAGAGGGTTTTACAAAGGAGACCAAAGAGAGCACAGCCAGAGCCTTGGAAGGAGGCCCAAGACAGCTGCTACAGGAATGGAACATCCATACCTGGGCCATAGCATGGGTCAAGCACAAAGAGCATAGGGTCTTGGCAGCAAGATGGTCAGTAACCTTGGCCAGTGACCTTGGCCAGAGCCCTTTGGTGAGACAGTAGAGGTGGAACCAGCATGCTGTGGGTTGAGGTGAGATGGGGACCTGAGGAAGTAGAGGTCTTCAAGCACCCGTTTTACTGAAGGAGAAAACGTTTCCTCTTTGGGAGACTGTTTTGAGGATGAGATTTACTTGAAATCCCAGCTGGGCTCAGCAGCCAGTCCCCTTGGGCTAATCCTCTAATTCCAGGGACACAAACTTCTCTGTTTCTTCTAGGAAAGTGAAGGCCCCAGTCAATAAAAGAACCATAAGAAGGTGCTCACTTGACGATTCTGGTTCTGCTGATGTTTATTCTGGAAGGACTGGGCATCCCATAAGCCTGGGATGTTCTGTCCCATAGGAAATATGGCTGCCGGTTGGTGCTATAATGAAAAAAACCTTGTTTGAGGCAGGGAGCCTCAAAAAGCTCCCTTGAAGCTGAGCTCCCCTCCTGCAGCTTCTCCAACAGGAGTTAGAACTGGTTTAAGAACCATGATCCTGCCAGACCAGGCAGGGAAGTATGGGGGTGGTTCAAGAGTACCCAAGCCTCCTACCCTCTGCAGCCTAGCTTCTCCAGCGTCTTCAAGCTCTCCGGCCTCCTTTGCTAATTTCATCTGGGGGACAAGAAAGGCAGGTGGAGGCCCAGGTAGAAGGCTGGCCAGAGGGCTGCCCTGGGGCTGGGGTGTGGTTGGCTTCAGGCCAGCTGGGAGCTTACTCTTATGACTTCTTTGTGCTAGCAGGAAGATCCCTGTCCTGGGCACACATCCCTAGAGGGCCTCATACAACTCACATTCCTCCTGAAAGAGCCCACATGAGCTGGCACTTTGACCTTCCCTCCTGAGAGAGGGGGGCACAACTGGCTAAGCAGGGCAGTGCCTAACCACACCCAAGGGCCTAGCCACTCAAGTATCTAAAGCTTGGGTGGGCCAGGTCCAGCTGTGTTCCTTCCCCCAATATAACTCCTGGCTCCTCCTTGTACCTGGAAGGCCCAGCCCTGCTCTCTACCTTCTGAGGGGACTCTTTGCCACAGCAGAGAGCTGGGATGCCACCCTTCCATCCCTGGGCCTTGGACTTAGCCCTTGCCTCCTTGCCTGGCCACCATGACCCAGTCTTTGGGGCTGGGTTTCCCCGTTGTAGGAGAGAGGGGAGATGTGAGCATACTCTAGGAAGTGCCATTCAGACCCAAGATAAAGAGATTCAGCCCATTTATTCAAGCAAACAGCTTATCAGGTCTGGCCCAGCAAGTGGCTCAGGGTTTCCACTCAATGACTTTGATAGCAATCTGGGCTGCCCGCCGCACCGCCTCACTGGGGTCCTCCTCGAGGGTGCGGAAGATGGGCACATGAGACTGCAGAAACTTGCGGCCCTCAGGTGCCTCGGCCAGCATGGTGAGGGCCTTGGTGGCATTCAAGCGTACCTTGCTCAAGAATGAGGACAGCAGGTTCAGGAGCGGGTAGATGGCTTCTGCGTCCAGGGCAGCATACTTCCCTGTGGGCCACCAACACCAGGCATTCCTCAGGGGGCCGTCCTGTTCCACCTCCTCCCACCCCAGCCCAACCCTGGCCTCCGGCCTGCGCAGCCTCAGGGGAGGTGCCTTCCCTCACTCCCGTGCAGGTCCTGGCACCTTCCTCTGCCTCCAGCCTTGGCCTCCTCATTCCTGCCCCTCCAGCCCCTCAGCTGGCTTCTTCTCACCCACCCTGATGCCTGTCCTGCAATCCAGTTCTCTCAAGGCAACACAAAAATTAAAATCCAATTGTCTGTGTGTGTGGCAAGTATTTCTTGAGGCACAAAACTCACAGAGTTCTTTCCCTCCTGGTACTTACAGTCTAGTGGGGGACATAGACATCAATCTGTAAAGAAGACACCCCTCCTTAACCTTCGGCATCTTCCTGCTGCCTTGGCCTGCTGAAAGGCCAGGTGGTTGCCCCCTGCCCCTCAGCTTCCTGCCGTGCTAATGCACTCTTCTCTGTGTTTTGGAACCTGTGCAGCCGCCCTCAGCCCTGCTGACTCCCACTGTCCCTTAAGTCAAAATCCACGCCCCTCCCAGAGGAGGCTTGGCCCCTGTCCTGTGCCCACTGCATGCTATGCTTCTCCTCCAGGCCATCAACCCTCTGCCACTCCCACCAAACTGGTTGCTGGAGGCTGAGACCCATGGTCTGGGTCCCTACCACCTGAGACAGGGCCTGGCACATGGCAGGGGCTGGGGGACCCCTGGCTGGAGTGCCAGCTCTGCAAAAAGTGGCCTCACATCCCCAAGCTCCAGGTGTTGCCTGGGCCCACAGTCAGCCCTCTGGTCCTCTAGAGCTCCTGCAGGAAGTTCAAGCAAGACACTGCACAGAAGACGCCCCACCGGAGGGATATACACACAAGGGGAGCCCCTGCCTTGGCAGTCAGTGTCTTCACTGCACAGTCAAAAGGGGGCTGTGGCTCTGGGAAGTCCCCAACCTCTCTTCCTCTGGCATGTTTCAAATTCCAACTTTAGTGTCGAGTGGGGAATGGTTGAAAGCCCCAGTTTGGGGGGTTTTGCAGCATGCTGATTGAGAATCAGAGACCCAGTCGGTCCTCTGTGGAACACCAAGAAAGCACAGGGCACGGGGCTGGTGCAGGCAATTGTAGGCATGGGGAAAGACCGAGAGCTTTCCACGGTCACATGGGATGGCCCACCCTGGCCTCCAGGTGGGGTAACCAACCCCAGTTGCTCCTGTGGCCAGGATTGGAGATTTAGCATGGAAGCCTGACTGGCAGGGAGGTCTCCAGGTGGGAGAGGTAATCTCTTACTCTTATTTGCTCCCCACCCCACCCACTGAAAAAAGGTAACTTTGATCAAAAAACACCATGGAAGCAAGGGTTCCAGTGTTCATTTAGGCCTTAGGATAACCAAATCAAGGATGGCAAATTACATAATTCATCCCAGAATCAAGGCATACAAGGGGCCTGGGTTGGAGGCAGGAAATCCAGGCCCAGGGAACAGGCTGGCAGGAGGAGACAGAGGTCCTAATGGGAGTGACCGAGGAGGGCCGCAGGTAGGTGACCCACTATGGCCAGGAAGAAGAGGGAGAGTGGAGCCTTGGCCCAAAAGTGAAAGGACTTCAACAATAGACCAGGGAAAGTATTTGGGTAGGCAGGGAGGGGGCAGTACTGGGATGCTGAGCACAAAAAGAGAGTTCTGGAAAACTCGCAGGGGCAGCCAGCATGCTGGGGGCTGCAGTGACCCCCCTGCACAGGGGATGCAGCTGGCCAGCAGGCCACCTCACCTTGGGTGGTGACCACAGCATACATGAGAGCCCCGGCGGCATTGGCCTGCACCTCCTCCACCTTGTCCTTCAGCAGATGCACCAGGATGGGGATGACGTCATGCTGCCACACCTGGTTCTTGCCCTCCAGAGGGATGCTGGGCCAGAGAGAGAGCAGCTGTGTGGCTTCGCTTGGCAAAGAGGAGGGGGGCGGGGGGCCTAGGACCACCCCAGGGGACACCAGGAGGGCTTGTGTTAGGACCACCCCTGGGGGTCCGGGCGTGGCTAGGGGGTACCAGGGTGCAAGCTCTGGTGTGAGGTTTGGGTCTCCCCCCATGCTGGGACAACCTGGGAGCACAGCCTGGGGCCAGGGAAGGCCAAACCACAGAGAAGCCAGGGAGTGATGGAGCCTGGCCCTAAGGTATCACTTGAAGAAGAAACCAGATGTGTTTCCCCAGCCCCAAGGTGGGGAGCAGCAGGCCCCAGGGACACTCACTTTGACTCCATGCAGGAGCCAGAGCTGTCAGAGATGGGCTAAGGCACGAGAGTGGCGAGCTGCCAGGGACACACCCGTGCAGAGCCACCCTCAGGGGAGAGGACGCTGTAAGTCACTTCTAATCCTGGCACTGCACGAAGCTGTGAAAATGAATGTGATGGACTCCCCACGCGCTCCCTTTGGGAACTTGACCAAAGATGCAGAGTCTTGGGCCCCGCCGGTAGGGATTCCGTGTGTTCGTTCATTCCCACAGCCAGGGCTGATGGAGCACATTAGCGGGCCCTGGTCTGGATGCCGAGGCAAGAGCATGACTGACCGTGGGGCTGAATGATTCTCTGTGGTGGCGGCTGTCCCACGTGTTGTGGGATTGCTGACCAGCATCCCTGGCTTCCCCCAACTCAATGCCAGGAGCACCCTTCTCCCTCAAGTTCAAACAACCAGAAATGTCTCCAGACAGTGCTGCCTGTCTCCCAGGGGACCAAAGCTCCTCTGTTTCGAAGCCCTGCTCTCAAGCGGCAAGCAGAGCAAAGCCCCGTCCTCAGGAGCTCCCCTTGGGTGTGACACACAAAAAGGAGGGCATGGTGAAAGGCACAGGCAGGCTTGGTGGAGGTCGCCATTTTCTAGAGCAGGTAGGGTCCTCAGAGGCTTCACTGGAAGAAGACCTCTGAGCAAAGACCAGATGGTGATCGGTCTAGGGCAAGGCCCCGGGATCTCCACGTTCATAAGCTCCCCGGTCTGGATCGGGGGCCACGCTCGCAGAAATGCTCGCCCAGGTCTCTAGAGAGAATCTCAGCTGGAGGGACAGCCAGGGCTAGGGGAGGCACGAGGCACCAGGATGTAGGCAGGTGGCCATACCTAAGGCATGGACTTGGGAGGACGAAGGACCACTGTCCTTGGGAAACGTCTCTGTCCAGGATCACACACCTCCTCCCTCCCCCACTCCCTCCCTGCTCTGAGTGTGTTGTGCTCCCTCAGGTTCCAGGCCAGGATTTAGACTGTGATCCCGTGTGACCCTGGGTCACCAGCAACTGGACACATGTGCCCTCCGTGTCCTTACTTATAAAAGGTAATCACCTTCCTTGCAGGAGCACCGCTTATAGATAATGCCTGGCCTATGGAGCACTTAGTAACTGCGAGCATCACCACACTTCTGTGCTTGCCTTCCTCACAGGGAATGGGGACCAACCATCTTGTTTTGCCCAGGACTGGGGGCTTCTTCCGGGGATACAGGACCATGAGTGCTAAGCTCTCAGGCCGACAGGACAGTGCCACCCCACCCCAGGGGACAGGGAGCTCTGGGGCAGGCTGGCTTGCTGCGGGACCCGGGGCAGCTCAAGTGCCTTCTCTGAGCCTCAGCAGAAGCCTCCAGGCTGGCAGCCCCTGCCTTCCCCACTCCATCCATGAGGGCCTGGGCTCACCTGACTGCGATGAGCGTGCGGGCAGCTTTGCTGCGAATGTCGTCGTTGGCGCTGAGGAGCTTCTGCTTCAGGAAGGGCACAACGCGGCTACTCAGTGCCTCAGTGGCATCCTCCATGAGGCAGGCGGCCAGTGTGTCCAGGAGGAACCCTTGGATCTCTTCCTCCTCCCTCTGCAGCTTCCACACCAGGGAGGGGATCAGGCCACTGTTGACAATGCCCTGGGCTCCTGCGGGACGGGAAAGGGCACTGAGGGTGGGCCAGTCACCCTGACCCATTCTGGGGGGCAAGTGGGGCGAGGCAAGGCCTGCAGAGCTGGTGGGGGAGGGGAGGTTCGCAAATGCCCCTGGCTGCCAGAAAGACCCCTGAGCAGCTAGCAGGAGGCTGTGGATGACAAGCTAGGGTGGAAACCACACGGCCCTGGAGGACCCCCAAAGGTGCCGGCCTTTGGTCACCTGTAACTGGGGGCGGGGCGGGCATCAGCCTTCAACAGGTGCTCAGGAGCCTGAGAAGCAGCAGTCATCCCTGCAGGGCCCAGGCACAGAAGAAACGACCGTGCACAAGAAGGAAGGTGGGGGGAACAGCCAACCTCCTCCCTCCCACCCACAGCATCTCTAAGCCACTAGAAACCCCAGACCAATCTGGCCAGCCCTTGGGAAAAGGAAAAAGCTTGGATCAAATCTGAGGCAGGAATGAACAGGCAGGATCTTATATACAAAAAAGAGCTGTGCCTCCAACCGAAGGTGGCAGGAAATCCATAGACTCTGGCCAAGGGGGTCTAAAAAACCCGCAGGAAAGGGGGCTCCATGTGGCAGCATGGCTGGGGCACCAGGGCTGGGAGAAGGTGGGGAGGCTCGCCTCCCCAAGAATGGGTTCCACTTCCCTCCTTCCAGCTCCTCCTCCCTCCTGAGGGATGAACAGAGGGGAAACCCAGAACCAGACCCAGGCAGCACTCCTAAGGGGCCCCACTCCCCTGTGTTCAGAACTGCTCCCAAAGCAGCCGTCCCTGGGAATTGAGCAGGGCGATGCTGGGGAGGGTAGCTCCCTCTCTTTCCAGCCCTCCTCCCGGCCCTCTTCCTAGCCTCCCCAGTGGCCCACACCACCCACCGAGAGGCCATATATATAGCCCCCACGGACGTGGCCACTAGCAACACCTCTCTCTTCCGCCTCCCCAGCTAAACCCTCTAATTTACTCTAGAGAGACAAATCAACAGGTTAATTAGCCTAAAGGTCTCTAAGTGCCAATTAGCAGCAGGGATTTCCTTTTTGAAGACATCACCCCAGCCTTCCTCCCTCACTTCCTGAGGACATCAAATGGCAGGTGCCCTGGGGAGAGGGAGGTGGAGAGGTACGGATGCATGTCCAGTGGCTCCCTATGCCCCTGTCCAGCTTTTCATTGGGGTGTCACGGTAGAGCAACCAGCTCTGCCTCATCTGTTCTCAGGGCATTGGCGACACAGGAAGAGCAGTTTCCCATTGCTTTAAGAGTACTGCACTCTCTCTCTTTGCAGATGACATGATACTTTATATGGAAAACCCAAAAGACTCCACCCCCAAACTACTGGAACTCATACAGCAATTCAGTAGTGTGGCAGGATACAAAATCAATGCACAGAAATCAGTTGCTTTCTTATACACTAACAATGAAAATATGGAAAGGGAAATTAGAGAATCCATTCCGTTTACAATAGCACCAAGAACTATAAGATACCTGGGAATAAATCTACCCAAAGAAGTAAAGGATCTGTACTCGAGGAACTACAGAACACTCATGAAAGAAATTGAA
>CM052889.1:58196054-58326162 GCA_028534135.1 Potos flavus | reverse complement strand
GGCACCTGCCCCACAGTCTCTCTACCTGTCCCAGCCATGGGTCCAGCTCAGCCACAACCTGACCCAGACAGCCCCTCCCCAGCTCACTGCAGGGAGATGACACTTGGACTTTCCAAGGATTTTGCTGACTGGAAAGATTTTGCATAGAGGGAGAAGTTTCCCAGCTGGGGGACACCTGAGCAAAGGCCTGGGGATGAGGAATTTGTGCAACATCAAACTGGGGTGGACTGTGGGTTCACTTGCACCTAGATCTGGGCTTTCCAGGGACCCCCTCCTCCCAAAGGTGTTGCTGGGCACAGGCTGGCGGGGGGGGGGGTGGGCAGGAGGAAGAGAGTTGAAGTCAGACTGCTCGAGGCCATCACCTCCACTGCTCCCTCCCCAGGTGAGGAAACCAAGGCCCAGAGAGGCAATTCAAGTGCCTGAGGTCACACAGCAGACAGGGGCAAAGCCAGGGCCCTGGGCTACTTTGGGTTTGGTTTCTCAGGCCCTTGTCTTGGGCCTCCACTCCTAGAAATGCTGAGCACCAGGACCCGGGTTCATTCTGAGACAGAGGGAGAAGATTAAAAATAAAACGCGTGCCGGGTGTGCCTCTCTGCTCGTTCACTTTGCTTTTCAGCTAAAAGGAGAGTTGCAGGCCTGGCTATTTATAACTAACCCAGATCTGCAATGGCTCGTTCAAGTTGGGGTTGGGGAGGCTGCACAGACCCCAAGGAAACAAACTGGAGAAACGCACTCAGCCCCGCCACAGCCTGAGAATCTGTCAGTGGGGCTTGGGAGAGCAGGTCAAGCCAGGAAAAGAGCCAGAGAGGACGGTGCTATGGCCAGCATCCAGAGACTAGCAAGAAGCCACCACCCCCATCCTTGGGTAGTGGGGAGACCAATGGCAGTCGGCCAGGACCCGTCATGACAACACAGGTTCATGCTCAAGTAGATGAGGAATTCTAGGGATTCTGAACATGCAGGAAGGGAGGCCCATGGGGGCTGGGCCCCATGGGGCAGCAGGGCAAAGGTATGAGGTATGGGAGTACTTGGGAAAGGCCCCAGGTCTGGCATGGCTGGTGTGCCAGGATGGATTCAGTGGTTGATGACCCAGAAAGCTCCACCAATCCCTCTGGAATCGAAGGGATATGGTGCCCATGGCATGAAATGCCCTGTGGTTGAGGTTTGGTCATTTCCTGAAGGATGGCCTGATACCACCTATAGAGGCCACTCCTTGGCCATCTGTCCCTGCTGGATTGGTGAAGTATGAGGCTCAATCACCAGGGCCTTCCTCCTTCCATCACAGGGCCCCAGCTGTTGTCTACTGGTCTCTTTTCCTGGCTAATAAGGTCTGAGGATGGAGCACCAGCCCTGGCCCCAGGGCGTCCACACCTCATTGGGACCCACCCGTGCAGTGTTAGAATCGTGTGGCCCCCATGCCCTGAACTGGTGGCATGCTAACCCCCCCTCCCTGTGCCTGCCTCTGCTCGTGGGGACACATCCCTGTCCTTAACTTACGTGGCCTCTCATAGCACACAATGTGGCTGACCCCGTCTCACCTCTCGAGACACCCTCTTCCCAAGGTACCAGGACCCCTCTATTCGCTGGTTTCCCGGCCACCTCTCCCACTGGTCCTCTATCTGCTCAGCAAGCACCATCCTTCCTCCAGCATCTCCTATCATGTGGGCCTCATCTTTGGCCCCTGCCCTCCCCACTCTGCCCCCCACTCTGTCCCTCTGTCTTGGCTGCAGCCAGACACATTCTGTCACTCAATGATCCTACAACTCTATGCTGAACTCGGCTTCACGGAGAATCTCCGCTTTCTTATTTTCTGAGGGCTGACTAGTTGACATTTTTGTTATTTGATTCTGCGTATTCAGACAACATTCATTAATGGGACCGTGCATACTGCAAACAAATATGAAACAAAAACTTGTCATCCTCCTTCTCAAATTTAAAAAGCTAATCCTAAAACTCTCCAGTGGTTCTTAGGCTGACATCCCCAATCTCACAGAAGGGCCACTAGCCTGGTGCGACTGTCCCCACTCCAGCCCTGTATTCTGGCACCCACATCTGCTTGCTGGCTCCAACCCACTCCAGGGGTCTTCCATGAGTTCCTGCAGGCATCACAGCTCCTGCACGCCCAGCACGTTCCCCACCTTGGAACATGCTTCTGTCCTGCCCCAGGACACAGGTCACCTCCATCCTGCTATCTCCCAGTGCCCAGGTCTCCCCCTGCTGCATGTCCCCAGGGTCCTGGTGGGTCTCCTCCGTGAGGCCACACACAACTGTAATGATAGATTATTGCCCCACAGACTGGAAGGTCTACTAAACAGGGGTCTAAATCCCAGAACTGTGCCCACGCAGAGGAGGCCATCAGTAAATGATTGTCCTATGAAGAACTGCGATCATTGGTGGCCACCAGGCTCAGGTGAGGGAGGCAGCAGCCAGCCCCTTGGGGCTGCTTCATGGGCTAGCTGCTGATCTCATCCTGGACCGCGGTAAGTGGTCACCCTACACTGACCTCTAGGTTTGCTCCTGCAAACAGCTCCATTCAGACCCCAATCCTACAAGAGAAACTGCCCTTGCCCAGCTCTAATCATGTGCCCATGTGCATTTCCCCTCAGAGTCACTCTCCAAGGACCGTCTACTAGTGTCCCCCTTGACAGAGAGGGAAACTAAGGCTCATCCAGGTGAAATAACCCCACCCCAAGGGTGTACAGGCAACAGAGCTGGGTCTGTGCTTCCCTCCCACCCCCTCTCACCTCCGATCTACACCAGGGCAGGGTCTGTGCCTGCCATCTTCCTGGTATCACAGCCATTGGCCTCTGAGTGGTCCTGTGAGCAGAGGCCCAGCCTGACCTAGCCGGGAGATTTGAAGGCATGCACCCAGAGGAGGCCCCCTCCATTTCTGGCCACCTGCCTTTGGTTCTCACTGGCCCCCTCCAGCGAGCACTGTGCCAGGTCTAGGTTCACTTCACGATGCCCATCACCAGCATCTGTCCTGTCCCTGACAGTTTAGGTAAATTCTTCACAGGTGGGCATGTCAGCCACGGGGGTTATGTAGTGCAAAAGTCTCCTTCTCACAGCAGAAGAAGCATTCCCAGAGAGGTTATGGCATAATGTTGCACTGCCACAGTGCCCAGCCTGCAGAACCAGACCCCTACCCCTGCCTTCTGACCACAAACCTGGACTGGGATGACCACCCAATCTGCCTCTGTCAGTAGTCAATTCCAGTGCTTCTGCCCAGTGTGGGGTGAACCTTATAATGTGCCCATGAGGATGTAAAGTGATAAGGAAGGTGTTAACTGGGAGAATCTGAATTTTTACCAGGGATGCTCTAGAATACACAAAGATTCAAGTTACAATGATGGAAAAGACAGAGGCATTAATATCTTGGCTCTCTGGCCGAAGTCTTTTAAGCATAGGAGTGAGGGGCCCTCCTGGCTCTGAGGCCCACAGATGGGCTCCCCCTGGAATTGAAAGCAGAATTTGGCAGACTGGCTCAGGTGCCTTTTGCTGAGCATCAGATAGATGCCTTCTACCTTCTACCAGCTTCTCCAAGGCGGCAATGGGGGATCCTGGCCTTAACTGAGCCGGCTGCCTCCCGCCTCTCTGATCTGGGGAATAGATCCTGGGCCCTTCTCCCTCTCCTCCTTTTCAAGGCAACCTTCTGTAACCAGGATTACCAGGGACCCTGAAGAGCCCCTACACGCCGGGGGAGTGTGCAGCAAAGATGAATAAAGTCCCTCCCATCGCTGCACCAACCTCACCGGTGTATACCTTAAGGGTTTGCATAGCCTTTCACGCGTTCTAGCGGATTGTCGCGACAATTCAAGGAAGCCGGTGCCACTAGCCCTATTTTGCAAAACAGGCTGAGAGGTCAGTTGGTTGCCCAAGGTCGCGGAGCTCAGAAAGTGCCGAGCTGGGTTCGAATTCAAACCCAGGAACGAGCAGGGGGTAGGAGGGTGCCTGGGCCATCCGCCACTCTTAGGCTCAGTCTCTGGCTCTGCGAGAACGGTTCCCACTGGGTAGGCTCCGTGGCTTGGGCGCAGCGGGCTCCCAGAGACGCCAGTGCGGGCAGCGCGTGCCGGACTGCGGCGCGCTGAGCCGCAGCCCCGCCCCTACCCGTTGCCATTGGGCCGCACATGCATCCGTCAGCCGTTCCTGTCCAATGAGAAGAGAGCCAGCGCTTGTGGCGGGGCGGTGGCGCCCAGCGCGTGGTCACCGGCGGGCGCGCGGCACCCCCGCCCGCGGTTGGCCTGGCAACGCGCTGCGCTCGCGGCTCCGCCCCCTGCCGGCGGCAGCGCGGCGCGGGGCGGGCGGACCCGCGGGCGGGCGGCGGGCGGCGCGGGAGAGCGGGCGGAGGGAGCCAAAGCCGGCCGGAGGGTGTGCGCCGCCCGTGGTCCGGTCACGTCCCCGCGCGGGTGCCGGCGCCCGCGTAGTGCGGAACGAGGGCGCCGCGGCCCGCGCTCGCCGCCCCGCCCCGCCCCACCCGGAGCAGCTCGGCAGATGCACGGTGCGGCGGCCCGGAGGTGAGTGAGCGGACCCGCGGCCAGGGCGCGCGGCAGAACCTCGGGGTGCTGGGGGAGAGGCTGGGGCGTCCACCCCACCCCCACCCGGGGCCCCGCCCGGGCCTTTGTGCTAGGGATCCGCCCGGGCGAGGGGCGCCGGGGAGCAGCGAAAGGGATGCCCTACCGGGGTGTGGGCGACCAGGGCGGGATGCCCGCGAGGTGGGCAGGGGGCGACCGCGGGCCAAGCAGGTGCTGGGAAGGGGCGCCACTCGGCCGAGGAGCCGGCGGGAGGGGGCGGCTGCGGGCCCGGGAGGTGGGCAGGGGCTGCCGGGGACGCCGCGTCGGGGGCCCCTCCGAACAGCCGCCGGTGCGGAGCTGGGGTCAGACGGCCTGCAGGAGAGTCGCTGAGGCGGGGTCTCCCTCCCAGAGGAGCGGGGAGGAGGCGACCCCGGGCGGCTGGAGCGCCGGTGCGTGGCCTTGGCTGAAACGGAGGAGAGGGCCCCGGAGGCCTGGGCCCGGGGCCGAGTGGCTCGCAGTTTTCCGTCATCGGTCTTGCAGAGAACAGGTTTCTTGGAGGCATTTAGAGCAAGAGATGAGTATCGACCTGCTGCAATTGTGATGTTCCTGGCTCAATATTTTTTTTCCCTTAAAAGGCGGTGGGGGTGTTAAGGGGTGTTGGGGGGGAGGGGTGTAAGGGCCTCGGGGCTGGGGCTCTGTATCATGCTGGAGATCCAAGGGGGCTCTGTCTGCAGGGCGGTGCTGAACCTGTCTGGGTGATGATGGCAGGAATCCACCTAGGCCAAGAATTGGGGTTCTCTGTCACGAGAGAGAAGAGGATGGGAAGGCAGTGCCGAGACCAGGGTTCCCTGGAGTCCCTGTCTCAGGATGGAAGGACCCGCCTGCTAGGCGAGGTCTGCCTGTTTTGGTGAGGCAGCCCAGCCCCTGATGGGCTCCCTTCTGCCCAAGTGATTTCCCTGCCCTAGGGACTGAGTCCTCCTGCCTTGGGTTCTGTCTGGAGGAGGCTCCTTGGCCAAATTCAATTAAACAAATATTTAGTGAGCATTTGCTCCGCCAGAGCCTGGTGCTGAGGTGGGAGTGGACTGGGCCTGCCCTCCCGGGACTGACTCACCGCCCCACAGGGGAGAAACGTCTCTGCTCAGATAACCCAACCCTGAGCGTGGATGCCACGGCCTCTGGAGGGACCTCAGAGATGACCTGGGCTGGGGTTAGATGACTTGTGGGCAAAGTGACATTTGAACTGGAGCTTGAAGGATGTGAGCACAGCTGGGGTGGGCACTGTGGGCAGAGAGGAGAAAATGGACCAATGCACAGAGAGGGCACTCAGGCAGTTGGGTCTGGCAGGAGCATAGGATGTGCTTGGGAAAGCACAGGTGGTATGGCGGGAAGGGTGGGTGGGGGATGCACAGGGGCTGACAGAGCCAGGGAAATGGAACACCCCATTTCTTGTTAGCTGTGACTATTCGATGGAGACCACAGTTTCTTCATCTTGTAAAGGGGAGCAGCTCTGTGACCTAGGGGCTGGGGTGGGCCTGGGGTAGAGCTCGAAAGACTCCAGGGGGCTCCTTGTGGCCTAGGACTCCCCTTCCAGGCACCTTATCTCATGAACAAGGCCAAGGTACTGGGTTCACCAACAGCCTGGCCCCCTTCCTAGCAGGATGGAGAATGATATTTAGCTGGTGACTCTGCCCCTTTGGAGCGTGGATGTTTGTGAACAGTAATCAAGGAGGCTTGGGAGCCTCCAGTTAGGGGCTGATCGCATGGGATGCTCAGATGAAGTGGTGTGCCTTCTGCATTCCTCATGCTCCGGAGACAAAATACTGGCATTTGGTTCAAAACTCTGGTGTGTTCCCCTAACAGACGTTGATCTTCTGCGACAGGAGGGGAATAAGACATAGTCCCTCCCCCTCGGAAGGCCAGTGTCACTTTCTGCCCTAGATCTGATTGCCTGCTCATTCCCAGGGATGTTTTCACTCTCCCTCTGAAGGGGCTGTTTGTTACTCATCTGTGTAGCCTCCCTCCCCAACCCCCAAACACACACCCGCTTTCGGCTTTTCGCCAAGGCCCATGTTGCTGCGGTGAGAGCAGTGCCTGCCTGCCCTTGTGGGGGCACAGACTAGGCCAAGAGGGACAGAGCAGCTTCTCTCTTGTGCCTGTTGCCAGGCCACATTCTAGGCGCCTGCTGTGGGATTCTAGATTTGGGACACAGAGGGAATCCCTCCCTCTGCCCCCAACTTCTCAGCTCTTCTGTTTCCTGGAGTCTCAGGAATTCCTTGGTCCAGATCTCAGGAGCTTCTCAGGTGGTTCCGGGAACTTCTGGGTAACCAGGTGGACTTGGCAAGGCTGCCCAGAGCCCCCTGTAGAGGCTAGTGGGATGGAGAACCGCAGGGTGGGAAGCCCAGCCTGACACTCAGGGTGTGGCCTCGGCAGCCTCAACCTGGCTGTGTGGTTTTCTCATGGGTACACACATGTGATGACAGTGTGTGCCGTGCCTTCCTTCCCTGGACGCGAGGATGAGGCAGCCCGGTCCCCTTGGACAGGCAAGGACAGGCAAGCCTTGTCCCCTTGCTAGCCCTCAGAAGACCTAAAATGCCATGTGGTCCTAGGTTGTTCTCACTGCTGCTGACCATGGCTGGGCTTGCAGGAACTCTGGAGGAGGTAGATTAGCACACTGCTCTCCCACAACTCCAGGAAGGAAACCTGGGGTAACTGAGCCTCCAGGCGCAGGCCAGCAGGCACTGTGGTTGGCAGGAAAGAGGGCAAAAGGAAATGGATAGAGGCTTCAGGGCAGATGCTGAGGACCAGACCCAGAGTGGTGGCCTGACACAGCTTGGGCAGACAGGGGATTGACATGGGAAGGCCCAGACTCCCCCCGGGGAGGGGAGAGCCTCCAGTTGAGGCCTCCAAAGACGTGGGTCAGGCCCTCGCCCTGTCACCCTCAGCCCACCCCCGTCCTGACTGAGCTCCTTTGTCTTCATTCATCAACAGAGCCGAGAGTTCCTGCCCCGTCCCTGCACCAGTCCCTGCATGGGTCCTCCCTATGCGTTTGGCCCTTTTACACATGTCCACACTGGCAGGGGAGACTTCACAGAAGTGAACTGACAGGGACTAATCACAGGACTAACTGTAGGACGGCTCCTGGAGCACAGGGGAGATGTCAGCTCTCCATATAGAGCCCAAGGAGATGGAAATGGTTCACGCATTCATTCATTCCTTTGGCTAATATTTACCAGAACCTGCCGGGTGCTAGGTGCTGTGCCAGGCACAGGGGTATGGCAAGGAGCAGGACAGACGCAGTGTCTGCCCTCATGGAGACCCAGGGAGGCTGGCACAACACCCATGTGACTGACTGCCAGGTAAGATAGGTGCCGTGAAGAGAACTAAAGAAGAGAGGGCAGAGAGGGAGGGTCAGGGGGCCGCTCTGTGTGGAGGGACCATTGGCACAGTGCCACGGAGAGCGATGGGTGAGCTGTGACTGATGGAAAAGAGCATCCGGAGGGGGGGTGGCAGGTGCAAAGGCACTGAAGCTGCTGGGGGCCTCACCAGAAAGCCAGGTAGCCAGAGCCGCATAGGGTGGGGTGGTTTACGGAGTGGCTCAGGTAGGACTCTGCAGGCCCCAGTGAGGCATGGAGCCCTGGGGTGGTTTGGAGCAGAGGAGAGACTCAAACAACTTCCACTGTGAAAAGACCTGTGTGGCTGATGGGCATGGGGGCAAGACCGGAGGGCCATGATGGGCCATTACAGCAATCGGGGGGAGGAGGCTGCTGACCCAGGGCAGTGGGAGCAGTAGGGGTCATGAAGAGCGGTTGGTTGGGGATTTATTTTAAAGAGGACCTGCTGATGGAGAAGAGGCAAGGACAGCTCTGGAGGGACGACAGTGGCATTGGCAGAGGAGGAAGACGCGGGAAATTAGGAGTTGTCTTAGACCCTGGTAGACATGGCTGTTATGTGGCGGTCCGAGGGGAGAGCGAGGCCGGAGATGGAAACCTGGAGTCCTTGGCACCAGGTGTGTGGGACTAGCCAAGGTCACTTGGGGATCAAGGGTAGGTGGGTCTAGAGGGACTGGGTCAGGCCTCGAGGCCCTCACCCCTCAGAGCATGCACTGAGAAGGAGCTTCCAGAAAGGAGAGATTGAGAAGGATGGACGAGCAAGTAAGGTAGGAGCACAATCATGATGGCAACGTGGCAGGGGATGGGGCAGGGGTGGGGGGCACTGCGGAAGACGGTGTTCCCAAAGGGACGGGTCTCTAGAGGCAAACATCGAGGTATGCATGGGGTGCGTGCAGACTAAGCAACATGGGTAGGTCCAGCTACATAATTTGTGGGGCCCTTGTTGAGTTTTTAAACCTTTCAAGACAGCAGAGCATTAAACCAGGCCTGGGGCCTTGTTGGACTATCCACGTGCTTGCCCGTGAAGCCGGTTGTGGCGCCGGGAGGGCAGTGCCATGGCCCCACCACCCAGGCTCCCCTTCACTTGCATCCCTTGGGCAGGTGGGCAGGTGGGCAGGTGGGCTGTATTTGGCACTTGGGGCCATTAGGTTCATTCGGAGCCAGCCTGTGAGCCTCACCCTGCCCTCCTGTGAGTGTCGCTTCCTCCCCTTCTGTTGCTTGATCCCCAGTGGCCTTGGGCAGGAGGCACAACTTGAGGGCTGAGGGCTGGGCAGTCCGTTGGCAGGACCTGGGTGAGCATGGCAGGTGGCTTCACACAACAATGGCTTCCTTGAATTCATCTCTTTTCTAAAGGAACCTGCTACATCATGGAGTTTTAAGTTATTTGCTTCTAAATTAAGGTATAACTCTCTTTTAGAGACATCCCTGGAGAATCCATCAAAAAGTGCTAAGAAGCGAGACTGTTAAAAACCTTGGTGCAGGGAGAGGCCTCACAGTGTCAAGCCCCGCATTCCTTCCAGCAACCTCTAACCAGAAACACACCTATCCCTGAGGGCTTGTCCAGGCCGGGAGGTGCCTCTCCCGGCCAGCCGCATGGGCAGTGGTTAGAGCAAACCTTTCCGAAAGAGACCCTGCCCCCACTGAACAGCCCTCTGCAACCCCTGGGATGGAGACTGCTGCAGACAGGCTTCCGGGACCTGAGCCCTGACACCCTCAGCAAGGCCCCGTGCCCCTGTGAGTCATGGAGGTCAAGGTTGTGGTATTGGAGCAGGAGACAGTGGGCTCAGTTGTGCGCATTTGCCCCAGAGCCCAGACACAGGCATTCACTGGGATGGCAGCGGGATCTGCTGTGGAGCACAGCAGGCAGGTGCCTTTGGCTCCCTTTAGCTTTCCACTACCAGTTCCTCCAAGAAGGGGCTGAATTCCACCTCAGTTTTGTCCTCCCAGTTGAGGAGACGGAGACGTGGGGAGAGGATGGGGTGGCTTTCCCAAGCGGGCGATTGCATCCATTTTCCCCCTTAGCACTCATGACGACATACCTACTACCTGTTGTATTTATTTGTGTCGGTTTACCATCTCTCCTGAATCTGAATGTAAGCTCTGTAAGGTCAAGACCTTTGTCTCCTGTTTGCCACTGACAGTCCAGCCCCCAGAGCCTGGCCTGGCCACAGTAGGGTCTCAGCAAATCACTGTTGGGGGGGGGAAATGAATACCGGCGAGGAGACAGGGCGAACAGGAGCTTTTGCGCCACATTCATGCAGAGGCTGGGCTCCCTGGTGGCTACAGCCCTCACACTGGAGAACCACTGCTCTAGCTCAGCCCTCCGCTCCCGGGACGCTGTGCTTTTGGGTCCCCAGAGGTGTATGTTCGGGCTTTAGGTTTGACAAACAAACACAAACCACCTACGGGTGGACACCACTGGCTAGGTGCCAGTGAGGCCCGACTGTGGTTCACTCCCAAGCCAAGGCAGGTGGCTGCCCAGCTTCTCACACTGCCATCTCACAGGCACAGGTCCCCGCCACTGAAAATCAGAGGCCTTAGGCTGACATCTGGCCCCTCAGCGATGGGGTGTGCCTGGATGAGGCCTTGGTCAGACACAGGGGTTTCAAAGGGTTGTGACATGAGGCATGTCCATGGGAAGCTGTCCTAAGAGAGCAAGTCAAGATCCTGGCAATAAGAAAGGAACACGGTGATCTGCGGTGACCACGTGATGGCTGAGTGGCCTTTCCAGATAACCCCTGTGCCCCCAAGATTAGCCCAGTGGAGCAGCCGGGTGCAGAGGAAAAAGTACTAGATGGGAAATCAGGAGGCCTGGGTTCTAGTCCTGGCTCTGCCTGTAATGTTGATGCTGGTAAATTTTCTGCACTCATGGGGCCTCAGTGTCCTCATCTTTAAATTGGCCTTGGTCAGAGGTACAGATAGTTCTCATTTCTTGTACCAACTCTGGAGTGGCTGCCCAGGGCACACGGTGTTGAGAAGGATCCTGAGGCTGTGTTATGGCTCGGAGGGAAGGTGGTCATGGTTGGTGGGTACTGGGGGAGGATTTAGACTTAGAGGTCTTCACCAGGGACTGGCCGACCCCACCCGCCTCGCCCTCACTCTCGCCTAGAAGCTGCAGCATGGTCTTCATCTCTCTTTCTGTGCCCCTTCTTCCGGACCCTGACTCTGACCCCCAGATTTGGTGAGAACTCGCCTCCTCAGTACTTCTGCAGCCAGCATTCTGAGTCTAACAGGCAGCTCAGGTCACTGTGGACCTCTTTCCGTGGCAGCTTCTTTCTGCACCCCTAATGAATGAGCAACTGAATGAGCCTCATGCTCATTCTAGAAGGCTGCCTGGAATTAGAACCCCAGGTAACCACAGAAACAGTGTTGTAGCAGTGAGGACAGTGAGGGCAGAGGGAGGGAGTGACAAGGAAGGGCTAGGGGACCATCCCGTGGGCCCCAGTGGTCCTGTCTGACCTTGGCCATGGGGCGGCTCATCAGGCTTCACCAGGGCAAACATGGGAAATTGCTCCAGACTGCCCAAAGGGACTTCTGAAGACCCTCCTTGACCAAGGCTTAGAGGACTTGACACCTACAGCCTTCACCCTGGCTCCATCAGGTCCTGATGTCCTGAGCTAGTAAGACCCTACCTCCATGCCCCCTGGCCTCCATGGCAGCAGGCACCCTACCCACCCTATCTTCTGTGACCAGGCTGCCCCAGCTGTGTGCGGCCTCTGGCCTGTGCCACATGTCCCCTCTCGCTTCCTGTGGCCCCGTGGAGTAACCACCAGGACCCCAGCCGGCCAGCCCACCGGCCTGCCCCCATCAGCACATGTGAGGTGCAATGGCCCTGTCTCCAAGCTGGGCTTTCCTCCAGCGTGGTCGCCCTCTCTCACCCACTCTGTTACCTCTGATATGCTGTGCAAACATATTTCTCAATAAAATGCTGGGAAGAAAAATAATTAGAGTGTTGCTTCCATTATCCAATTTTTGATTAATCAAACTCTCTTTGTCCTCGGCCAAAATCTGTTCATTTCCCTTAAACACTGGGCCGGTGCCAGGCATCGATTTCCTCTATGATAACTCCACGCACGTACGCATGCACATCCCCAGCCCTGCCCCACGCCATGGCAGGGAGGAGGGCGCGGAAGCACTGACAGGGCCGTCTGTGCCCCAACACCACCCGCCTCCTCCAGGAAGCCCCACAGCTACGCCGCACCCATCATCCCTGCCCCCGCCCCTCGAGCTCCTCAACTGGGCTCAGCCCCTCTGTGGCCTGGGTCCTTGGGTGTGGTCATCTTGTCTCTCGGGGTGTTCTGGGGCTCTCGGGGCAGGCGAGGAATGGAGGACCGGTGTGGGTGGAGGGAGTGTGGAGGGTATGGCCGCTGTGGCTGCTGAGGCCTGGGGCAGAGGGTGAGCTGCAGCCCCGGGCTCTGGCTTGTCACTGGCACAGCAAGGCTGGGGCTGGGTGGGGAGGCCAAGAGTGGGGACCAGGGCTTGTGAGGGAACCTCAGGGCCTTGAGGTTGGTGTAGAGTCGGGATGGGGGCAAGTTTTCAGTGGCAGCAACGGGAGCCCAGCCCTGATGGGCTTAGCAGATGAAGGGACGTCCTGAGCTGAGGGCTCAGAGGCAGAGCAGTATCAGAGTTGGCCAAGGCTAGATGGGAGGCGGCCACACATCCGCAGTGTCCATCTGGGGGAAGGCCAAGGGCCTTTCTAGAAAACTTCCCAGAAGTCCCCGCTGTCCCCTCCCGGTGATGAGTTGGCCCTTCCCTCACTCAGTACAAAGGGCTGAGGTAGATTTGTCAGCAACTGCTTCCTGTCAGGTACCTGTGGGGCTGTGGGACATATCAGTGACAGACCGACAGGCCCCCTGTGAAGCTGGTGTTCTGTAAGGGTGGGCCGGAGGGCGGGGGTAAACACGAGAAGGGAGTTACGCATCCACTATGTTAGAAAACACAGTGTTGTGAGACATTTGGGGAGTCATATATAGGATGGGCAGGGTGGCCTTTCCAGGAGGGGACCTCTGAGCCATTTGGGGAAAGGATGGATTGGCTTTCTAGACAAAGAGTGTTCCGGGGGCAGGGAAGAGCCGGTTGAGTTGAGAGTGTGGATGACACTTAGGAGACAGCAGGAGGGCCAGTGCAGCAGGGGTGGAGAGCGGAGGGAGCACGGCACCTTGGGGCCCCAGACTCTGGCTCAGAACTGAGGCGGCCAGCCATAGGAAGGTTTTGAGCACAGGAGAGACAGGTGCTCTGCCTCATAATACGACAGAGACACCCCCCCCAGCTGCTGGGGGAGCAGAGTGCCGGGGCCGAGAGAGAGGAGGGGTGCCTGAGAGGTCACTGTAGCAGTCTCCACTGAGAGGCTGGGGGCTGGGAGGTAGGTGGCTGGATTGCAGACACAGGGCTTCCCTGAGGCCAGCCAGACCTAGCCCTGACCTGAGGCTCTGGGTTCTGTCAGAAAGGAAGGGGGGTAGGCAGAGGGAAGGCGAGCATGCAGTAGACACCACAGGTGCCCTCAGATCCCCTTCGCTGCCGGCACACTGTCCCCCACCACATCAGTGTTACCTGCTTACAGCCGCACCCCTTGCTGGAGAACTGCCTGGGCCCTGCCCTATCCCTCGAGGTGGGACAGCCTTGATTTCATTCAGTCTCCAGAGCGCCCGCCCAGGGATCAGGCCGCAGCAAAAAGCCATCTGAAACCACACCTCCGCCTGGTTCCCTCCCTGGCCCCATCCTGCCTCTGTCTCTCCTGAACTTACTCGCCCGACCAGTCATGGGCCCAAGAATCCCCATCTCAGGCTCTGCTTCTCGAGAGCCCCATCAACAGGTCAGAGGCTGCTGGCTTGCAGACTCCTAGGGGTGGGCCGGCATAGACAGGAGAGCAGGGGCCCCAGATCCTCAGCCTGCAGGCTCGCGTGAGTTCAGGAGGCTGGGCAAGCAGGCGGTGGGGTAGGGCGAGGTGAAAAAGGGAACGGATGGGAGGTGGTACTCACCTTCCAGGTGGGAAAGCCAAGAAAGGAGGGCGGCAGGAGGGGCTCAGGGAAGGAGCTGTGCACTTGCCTGGCCCATAGAGTGCTCAACGAAGAGGGGGTAGCCAGGATAGGGGATGGGATCCTGGGCCACCACTCAGAAGCCGGAACTTGTAGGGCAAGAGACCCAGTGAGGGTAAATCCATCCAGGTGCTTCTGGGCCTGACCAAAAGTCAGCAGTTACCTTCACTACGGAAATGGGGAGCCAGGCTCCACCCCAGGCAGCAACCCCTTCCACTTAGCTTTCAGTGCAGGCCACGTGTCTTCCCTGCGCATCTGGGCCTCCTTCCCCCTTGTATGTGGAACCTCTCCATTTTTATTTATTTATTTGCTCCTGGCTCAGAGAAATCTCTGGCCTGATTTCCTCCTGAGTCAGTGTTCCTCAGGCCATGCTATCACGTCTCGTCTGGTCAGCCTTCGCGCTGTGGGCCAGAAGGCTGGACCCGCGGCTGTGGGCATCCAGAGCCACGGGACAGTACAGGGCCACAGGGAAGGCCCTCCCTGCTCATCTCCAGCAGTACCCTGAGGCCAAGAGGCTGCTGGGGTAGAACCATTTGTCAGGGCCTCTCTGCAGCTGGGGACACTGCGCACTCCACCTCGGTCCTTCTCCCGTCCGCCCAGCCTCTGGCTCTGAAATAAGCAGGGAGCTAGGAAGGGGCCAAGAAAAGGGGGGGCTGCTTTTAAGGGGAGCCCAGCTGTGGGGTGCTGGTGCCAGGCCAGTCAGGCCGGCTCGGGGGGACGTGGATAAGCTAACCCACTGGCCGGGGCCCTGGTGGCTGTGGGGTGGCGGCAGAGAACCTGTGCACGCAGAGCTGTGTTTCCCCAGCTCCAAAGTGCCTTGCGTGTGCACGTGCTCCCGTTTTTTCAAAGACACTGTTGTGATAAATGAAATGCTGCATCGTTTACAAACCTCATAGAACACGTGCTCAGAGACCCTCTTACCCCCGTCACCAGCACTCGCTGGATGAATGGGGGGGGGGGGTGCCTGTGCTCCCAGGGGAGCGTGCCCTGCACTTTGGCGCCCACCACTTGGAGTCGGTGGTGTCTGGCCCAAACCCGTGTGTGCCAGCCGTACTTGGCATTGTGACAGCGCCCTTGAATACCGTACAAGCTGATAAAATATGGATGTAAGGGACTTCTGTGGAAACTCAGTGGATGCTCTGGGAAGCCTCAGTAAGAGCTGTGGTTGGGTTTGGTGTGGGCAAGACGGCAATGAAGACGGGGCACAGAGAGCCACGACAACCCAGGATTTGGGTCCCGGTCACTTTGCCCCCACATGCCACATGGAAAAAGTCAACTGGATATCACCAGTAGTGTGCTGTGGTTGGAGAAGGAACAGTGACAGCGACTCCAGCAAGTGAGCCTGTGCTCTGAGAAAAGATGGCCCGCCCCCAAAATTGGGGAAGGAGTGTATGATTATCTGTTTTAAGCTGAAATGTTTAAAGTTTAGATTATCATTTCTTATGACTCCCTGCTTTAAGTCATATTTCAGTATGCCAACCAGCCAGCAGTCCCAACTTTGGTGGCAACTTTTGGTCATTATCGGATCTTAAAAATATACCTGTAATTATGGTAGAATCCATAGGTTTGGTTTGTTGTTGTTGTCGAACATGAGAACAGGGAGGGGTAGGTCCCTCTACTTGGAAAGGTTGTCTGTGACAGACAAGGGCTGGGGAAGGGGCTGCTTGACCACACTGGAGAGCTCCCTCCTGGACAGGCCAAGCTGGAACCCCTTCCTCAGGACCACCCCAGGGGAAAGGCCAGGAGCAATTTGCAGGGAAGTGTGCATTTGTTTCTCAGCCTGAGGGAGACCAGGAAATTGCAGGTACACTGGGCAGGAGGGTCAGGGTGCAGAGATACACTGTCTCCCCCTACACCCTCCCTGGCTCCTGTCTTATTTTCAGCAGGATGAGAAATGATCAGGATAGGATTTTGGGTGGGGCCCAAGCTGGCTGGGCAGAAAGGGGTAGGGTGAATTGCCAGGGGTAGTAGGAGGGAGGCAGAAGGGCTCGGAGGATCTTGCCTACAGCTTGGGGAGGGTGGGCACAGGCAGCGGGGTCCAAGTCCCCTGATGGGGTCCTAGAGGCTCAGTGTGGACAGCAGTAGACCCTCCACGCAGGTCCCCAGGCAAGGTCATGTGAGGTAACGCACTCGGAAGGGAGTTCTGGGAAGCTTTGGAGCTGTGAACCAGTAATTTTTGGTGTTGGTCCATCTACCCATCCATCTGTTCTGCACATCTTTACAGAGCTGGCAAGGGAGAGGGAGAGGGAGGGTAAGGTGGGCCTTGAGCAGGAGGCCAGCCCACCCGAGGGCATGGTGGGTGTGCTCAGGGCAGGCGCGTGCTGGGCAGCCAGCAGCCCAAAGGCCAAGGAAGGGCCAGTCCTGGGCACCCTTGCTGGACTCTCCCTGGGTGAAGTCCAGTCCAGCGCTGAGCCAGGGCACATGACACTTCGCTCGAGATCATACAGGGCCAGGTGGCGAGTCACCACTGAGCCCTTCATGCTCTAAGGGGGCCGCCTGGTGCTGCGGCGGTCAGGGAGCCCTCACAGGGAGGGAGGCTCTTGCCCGGCCTCAGAGGGGGTTTTCAGTGGGTGGGCTGGGGCAGAGCACTGTGGCGTGGGGAGACACAGGCAGGGAGGCGGGGACCGGGCTTCTGGCAGGGGTCACAGGAAGAAAGAGGCGGGGCGTGGAGACGGGCTTTCCCCAGAGGGCAGCTCCTAGGAGGGTGGCCTATCCCTGCCCCCATCCAGTGTTACTGGCATCAAGGCAAGCAGGGGCTTTTATCTCCTCAGGAAGATACGGCTTTTTAGTCCAGAAGTCTGTGTTGTTATGTCAAAAACCATCCACACATTTGGAATGGGCCGACCCAGATTCTGCCATACGTGCTGTCGGTCAGGCCCACGAGCTCTAATGTGTGAGGGAGACGTGGTGCATTCAGCCTCACTCACTGGCCTTGCTTTGCCAGCCTGGCAGGGGGAACCCACATGTCCTGCAGCCCCCACAGGGCGTGGCAGCAGACTGCACACAGGTCCTGGGGGTGGGTTGATGCACCCCCTAACCCCCACCAAAGGCATTTCCATGGGAGAAAGAGGGTCTTAATTAGGACGGTTTCTGCCTTCGGGCCTCTGGGGGGTGGGTCCCTGCCACAGTAGCTGTCACTGAGCCACTCCCTAGGGAACCATGGGAAGGATGAGACTTGGGTGGGCCTGCTCTGAGCTGGGCCTAGGCCCGGTAGGGTCTTCTGCTGCCTAACCGACCACCTGGGGCAGTGTCCCTTCAGGTATCCCCATTCTGCCTGCGTCCTGCTCTGGCTCCCCTCCCACCCTCGCACGACAGCGGCTTCTTATGATGGTGTCTTATCCAGTGTCACCTCCCTGGACCTTCCTGCCACATGCCTCTGCACCCTGTCCTCCACGGCACTGTCCTTTTATCAGAAATGGCCTTGCAGACTTACACGCTCACGGTCTCCCCAGCCAGAACATGAGCTCCTCGGCGCAGACTCAGCTTGTTCTGCCCCTCCCCCACCCGTGTCCCCAAGTCCAGAGCAGAGCCTCTACACACCAGACTTGATTACCAGAGGGCACAGTGATGCTCGTTTGGGGCCCAGTGGTTAACAGATTGACTGCCCGTCTGGATCTGAGGGTAGAGGGCCTCGGGCCTGGGTGTAGATGCCCAGCGCACCTCGTGCTAGGTCATTTAGTGACAGGAGAAGCAGCAGAGGGTGCCCTGCTCAACACGCAAGTGGAACTGAGCAGAAGAGGGGGCGACAGGTGGGGGTGATGCCCTTTTCTGATACGAGACACAGCCTCTGAGTTAGGACAAGGGATGCAGTGCTGACCCTCCAGCCCCACTGCCTCCGCCCCAAGGGTCCCAGCTAGAGGACCTCTGGGCTCAGGTTCCCTAATCCTCACATCATACCAGGTGGCCTGAGGCCACAGCTGTGAGCAGCACCCCGCCTCCCCATGAGGAGGGTAATCCTTTTTCATTTCTTTCTCAATCCCTTTCCTTCAAGGAGGAAATCCCCGTTTGGTGCCAGTGTGACTCTCACACCCTCCAGTGCGCTAATCCCGGTGGTTTAACAAACAGTGAGCACTCCGCTGGCCCTGCTGCAGGCAGCATCCCCACGAGCAGCAGCGACACTAGCTCGTAGTTGAGATTACTTCTTCCTGTGGTGACTCCAGCTTTCCGTTTAAGTAGGAATATGAAGTCGTTTTTTAAAGTACACCCATTTGGGGCGCCTGGGTGGCTCAGTGGGTTAAAGCCTCTGCCTTCAGCTCAGGTCATGATCTCAGGGTCCTGGGATCAAGCCCCGCATCGGCTCTCTGCTCAGAGGGGAGCCTGCTTCCCTCTCTCTCTCTGCCTGCCTCTCTGCCTACTTGTGATCTCTCTCTGTCAAATAAAGAAAATCTTTTTAAAAATAATAATTACACCAATTTAAGTAAAAAGTGAAAGTTAGTGTAAAGAGCTATGTGGAGTAAGCCAGAGCGGGTGAGCAGCCTGTGCTGTGGGGACAGGGGTTGGAGGGCCCCATGGAAGCTGAGCCCTGCAGGGTCAGGTCCCCTGCTCCTCAGACCCTTGTCCCTACCTCCGTATGGCCATGTTCATCTCCCGGGTATGCTATGAGGCCGACTTAACAGGACACATGTGTGCAAGGACAGGTAGGTGCCCAGGTGGGGCCAACCCACGCGTGACAGAGGTGCCAGCTGTGTCCCCCACTGTGGCCATGGCGGCCCCTTCTCTTCCCAGTGGCCCCAGAAGCCCGAGGAAGCACAGTGTGGACTTGGAAAGTGAAGCCAAGCCCAGGCCTTGACCCACTACACCCAGCTCCCCTGGGGCAGACCCTTCCCAGCCCACAGCTGTCCCCAGTGGTCTAAGGACAGAAGGAAACGGCGCCATGAAGATTCTGTGGGGCACTGGTGGCCAGAGCATTAGGGCGACGCATACGGATGGGGCCAGTGACATTGTGGGGTGCTGGCGGGTGGGTACAGGGGTGCAGGAGAGCAGATGCCCTAGCTCGGGCCTCACTGTGTTCAGACTGGGAAGAGGTGAGGATTTGAAAGGGAAGGGAAGTCCGACCCAGCAGAAGAACTGGGCAGGGGAAGGACATTGGCTTATCTGAGACCACGGAAGAGCCACCAAGAAGACCCCTGCAGGTCCAGGTTGGGCTCGGAGAAGACCTAAAGAGGGGTGCAGACAAGGAACCTGGTGCAAGACACTCAGGCAGGAAAGAGGGAGCACAAATGTCAACTGAAAAGTAGAACACCAGATTCCAGGACGCCAGGCATGAAAGGGCAGTGGGAACCGTTTCCTTACTAAGAGGGGAGGAAAACCGATAATCAGTGACTGTGCAGGCAGAGGCTTTTCCGGACCTTATGTTTCTAAAATAGAGCCATGGTGGGAGCTGACGCCGGGACGGCAGTTCCGGGGGCCAAGGAGGGGGGCCCACTCTCTAGAAGAAGAAGATGGGAATGACCTGGGTGAGTTTGGCCCCAGAAGCCCATGGGAACCCCTTCTGACCTGCCAGCCCAGCAGCAGAGGTGTGTGGGCCCCAATGTGCCTCTCCTGCCCGTGCCTGCAGACCCCGAGCCATGGGCTTACTGGGACTTGGAGCGGGGCCTTTCCTGCTCTGCCCAGGGGCCCTGACGTGCGGCAGAGCCTGAGGTCCCAGACACCGGGGATGGGCCTCCACCTTCCTCCTGCTCCAGGTCACCACAGAGCAGCTGCTGGGTGCCAAGGTGGAGCTGGCAGGTGCGAGAGCCGGTGCTGCCAGAGCGGAAGGTGTCTGAGCAAGCTGGGGCGGGGGGCGGGGCAGGGGACAGTAGTGCTGAGTCATAGCCCTGCCCAGGCAGGCTGATGCTTGGCCTCCACAGGGGGCGACGGGCAGGCAGCTCTGGGCCAGTGGAAAGGCCAGGACCTCAGACTGACGATCCTCACATGGAGGGGGGCTGAGCACTCTCTGGGGACCATCAGGCTGGGGACATCAGGCTCAGGGCAGCGGCGTGGGTACACACTGGTGCCCTGAGTATGTGGTCTCACCCTGCCTGCTGGCCCTGAAACCTGGGCTGCCCTCTGCCTCTGGGGTTCTACCCGTGCCCCTCACCCCACCCTCGCCCCACAGCTGGCCATCTGAGTGGCCTCTGCTTGGGTGCCAGACACAACCGGGCCTCTCTCTCTGTTCAGTCTAGCCGCGGCCTGCTTCCTCAGTGGGGCCAGACTCCCCTCCCTGGCTCACCCCTTTCTGATGGTCCGGGACTCGGCATGGAGTAGGCTTTCCTTGGGTAGAGAGGAGTCCACAGAGTGAGGGGCTTGGCTTCTTGTTTCCACCTCCCTCCAAGGAAGTGGGTACCCGGTGACAAGCGGGGCCCCACCCGCCAGGCCAGGCCTTCTCCAGCCCTGTAAGCTGATAAGCCGTCTGCTCTCCCTGGAGACCCTCTGGCTTAGCCCAGCTTGGGCAGCAACACCTTGGTGACCTTGACTCCGGGCTCTTTTCCTCTGGGGGGGAGGGCCCAGGAGGGGCTGGTGTCGCACAGCCTGGCTCTGCCCTGCTCTGCCCTGGCCCTTAACTCAGCCGTGAGCGAGGACAGCAGTGGGCCTGACTCTGCCAGGCCATGTGGGGCACGCCTGGGGAGAGCTGCCGCCTGGTGTGGTGGGCATCCCAAGGTACAGAGCGCCGGAGTATGGGATGGCCCCAGAGAGGTGGCAAGACCGTACTCCCCGCTCCCTGGCTCAGGGCTGTCACCTGGCATCTGTGACGGGAATGGAGACTTGAGAGAGTCATGTCTGGGGGAAGGGGGCAGTGAGACGTGAGGCAGTAAGCAGGGACCAGGGTCAGGGGTCTGGGGGCAGGGCAGGGCAGGTCTTAAAGGGAATATGTGGTGCGTGTGCTCAAGTATCTGGCCTTGAGGCTGCGGGCAGCGGAGCAGCTTTCAGTCAAGGGGTCCCTGAATAGGCTCTGGGTTTGGGGATCGCATCCTGCCAGCTTTAGGTGCACAGGCCAGTGGGTAGGTGGGTCAGGGAGACCCGGGAGGGACCATGATGGAGCAGAGCCCACCGTGCCACACCTGCCACTTCCTCCCAGCGTCCCCTGTCCCAGAATGGCCCCACTTCCAGCCTGCTGGCCAGACTGCCACTCTGTCGCCAGCCACTGTCCATAATACAGCCCATGTGTCCCCCACCCCTGGCCCTTGCCCACGCCTCTGCCCTGTCACCTGGATAGCTGCACGCAGCAGCCCACCCCGTTCAATTCACACACGGGGCCCTCCTTGCTCAAACTCTGGCTAGCATCCAGCTCTCTCAGAGAAAAAGCCGGAGCTCTCACAGTGACCTCCTACTGCCAGGCCCTCACGTTTGACATCATCTACCCACCTTTCTTCCTGTCCCTCAGACTGGCCAAGCACATTCTCACCTCAGGGCCTTTGAACCGGCAGTTCCACTCCCCTCACCACCTGCTCTGTCACCTGTCAGGGAGCAGGCCCTGCCCACTTCGTGGACCAGCAGCCTTTACCACACCACTCCCGACCCTACTCATGTGCAGCTTTGCACCCTTCTCCATCACAGATCGTTTGCTGCCTTTGATCTGATTCTCACCTCCCTCCACCTGTGTAAACTCAGGCATGGGTCTTTGCTTCATTCAGCAGTGCCCCTCCCCCCCCAGCCCAGGTGCCAGGCTCAAAGCCCCAGCTCCGCTAAGTGGTAAGGAACACCTGACTCCTCCCCTCGGCCCCTCTCACGCACCTCAGCCCGGCTCCACACTGTGGCCCGTACGTCCTCTGCTCCCGGCATGCCACAGGTCACCGTGCACAGGCACGTGCACGCACTTAAACATTCCCACACTTGTCCATGGACCTGCACACAGGCGCATGCCTAGACCAGTGCACGCACACATACATGGTCCCGCAAACAGACATGTATGCATCTCCATGTGTGCGACCCCAGACACACACACACACACACACACACACACACACACACACACACCTCAACCACATGGTCACAACCATGCAGCCACACAGTGGGCACCCCTGATCGACCCTGCCTCCTCCTCTCACCTGTGACTCTTTCCTTTCTGTCCAGCCACTCTGCCCTTCCTTCAGCTCCCCATTCACACCATGGTCTGTCTCTCCCCTTGCCCACAGGGCCTTTGCACATGACCTTCCTCTGCCTGATACAGTCTTTCCCTCACCCATTCCTCAGTAATTTCCAGCCAGACCCAGAAGCGCTGTAGTAGGGGGATTGTGGGTATCAGGCCCTGGGGACCCGTGAGCAGTTACTGAACCAGGGAACAATGTGGTCATCCAGCCCGTGGTCCTTTTTCTCTGGGCCAACTGGGGGAGTCCCAGGAGGCCCAGTAAAGCTCAGATTAGACAAAGAGAGAGGTAGGACTGGCAGGAACCTCACAGAAAGGCAAAGAAGCCGAGTCTAAGAATGGGACTATGCTGAGGTCCCATTTGGACCTTGGCAAATACTTTTGTTCACAGGCCTCCCCTCCCTGTATCCATGTACAGCCCAGTCCCTGACACCAGTTCTAAGGCACTGAGCACTGATAATGCCCAGGACATGGCTGAGTCCTGCAGAGCTGCAGGGAGAATTCTGAGCGGGCCTTCTGCTTGTTTGGTTCTGGTGATCTGAAAGAAGAGGGTACCTCTAAGAGAGGGACCCACCTCAGATGTGACTGTTGATGGCTGCCCCATGCAGATGGCAGAAGTTTCGACACTTGGCCCAATGCACACGATCGCCTCCTGGCTGTGTTTCCTTCCAGTTACTCCCAAATTGCCTTGTGGCTGCACTGGTCAAGGACCACATGGCCAGCCCCAAGCTGCCTGCCCACTGCCCCCAAACTGCTCTCCTGATTCTCAGAAGCCCAGCCCTCGGCCTTGGGGTTGTGGAACGCGTACTTCCCCAAAACGCAAGTCACACCTCCTTGGACAGGGCAGCTTTGGACTGAAGGCTGGGTGGGCGAATCTTGGTACCAGCTGGGGGCCAGTGGTCAGGCGTTCCAGTCCACAGAATGGATGATGTGGGCCCCAAGTGCCCCTCCACTGGTGGGGGAAGCCAGGACCAGACAGGGAGCCTGCCTCTTTCTCTTGTACCACTTGGCCTCCTCACTCTTTCTTTTTTGGGGGTAGCTTACCCCCAAGACTTTTTTTTTTTGGTGTTAAAATAGACATAATATAAAACTTACTATTTTAGCCATTTTTAAGTTTGCAGTTCCGTGGTTTTAGATACATTAATAATGCTGTGCCACCATCTGTCTCTATGAATTTGACGACTCTAAGGACCTCCTAGACATGGGATCACATAGTATTTGTCCTTTTGCGACTGGCTTCTTTCACCGAATGTGGAGTCCTCAAGGGTCATCCCTGCTGTAGCAGGTGTCCTTCCTTTTTAAGGCTGAATAATATCCCTTTGCGTGTGTGTTTTACGTGCCCACTCATCTGCCAGCTGGCGCTGGGGTTGCTTCCACCTCTTAGCTGATGTGGATCGTGCTCCTGTGAACACGGGTGTACGGAAATCTCCCCAAGACCCCGATTTCCGTTCTTTCGGGTGTACACCCGAAGTGGAATTGCTGGTAATTCTATTTTTAATTTTTTTGAGGAAGAACCACCCTCCTGTTTTCCATAGCAGCTGTACCACTTTATATTTCTACCAACAGTGCGTAAGGGAGCCAATTTCTGTTCATCTTTTTCTGTCCATCCTGTTGTTGTTGTTTTAAAAATATAGTACTCATCCTTCTGGGTGTGTGGTGGTGTCTTGCTGTGGTTTCGATCTGCACTGCCCCGAGGGTCCGTGACGTCGAGCGTCTCTTCATGCGCTTACTGGCCATGTGTTTATCTTCTTCGGAGAAATGTGCATTCAAGTCTGTTACCCAATTTCCAGTCAGGTCGTTTGTTCTGCTGCTGAGGTTTACTTCTCTGTATATTCCAGATGTTAACCCTTTATCCAATATATGATTTGCAAGTATTTGCTTCCAACCTGTAGGTTGCATTTTTACCTGTTGACAGTGCCTTTTTATGCACAAAATTTTGTAATTTTTATGCAGTCCAGTTTGTCTCTTTTTTCCTTTTGATGTCTGTAACCTTTGGTGTCATATCCAAGAGACCATCGTCAAATGCAATGTCTTGCAGCTCTTGACCTATGCTTTCTCCTAAGACTGCTATAGTTTTAGGTCTTACATTTAAGTCTTTGATCCGTTTTAAGTTGACTTTTGTATTTGGTGTTTGGTAAGGGCATCACCGTTTTTCTAAGGAAACCCCAGCTTGGCAGGAGAGACCAGAGAAAGGGAGGGCGCAGTGGAGAGAGGCGCAGGCCACAGGTGGGGACAGGGCGCCCCGCTGGCGTGGCAGCAGCCACGTGTGAGCTGCCCTGTGAAGATCAGGCAGGGTTCCGGTACAGGAGCAAGGCAAGGGGCCACCGAGGAGCAGCAGCCCCAGCTCACCGAGACAGCCCACGGAGACTTGGTGCCTGGTTGCTGCTTGTCTAGGTAGCAGTGGACGGTGGTAGGAACCTGCCATTCTGGGTGACCTTTGTCCCTATCACTGACCAGCCGAGGGAGAACTGGTCACTTGGGGCCTGAGCGGACCTCAGATTCTCAAACACAAATTAAGGAAAACAATAATGACAACATGGGGCACCACCGGCGTGGCCGACCTTGCCTTCAGGAGGGAGGGCACTGGCAGGGAGCACCCTGGGTGGCTGCTGGGGACTTTGGACTCCTTTCTACACTAGAGGGGCCGCCGGGCCATCAGCAGGGCCCAGGGAGCAGCCACCGGGTCCCTGTTCCACACGCTCACAGTACAGAGTGGAGAAGGGCCAGCCCGGGTGGCATGAGAGACGGGGCCGTTTACAAACCACTCTTACAACAAAAGTTCATTCAAGAAGATACAGGAAATATGGTAAAATGCAAAGAAGAAGGCGGGGGGAAACCCTTGTGATCCCACAAGCTAGAACTCACTGCTGCTTGAATTCCTTCCCTGACCTCTGCTCGCATGGCGGGTACATGGCCTGCATGTCCCCCACCCGCGGTCCAGTTGGACTGTGGGGAAATGGCAGAGTTTCTCAGCCTCTTCACACCTGACTTTTTCCCTTCCTCTCTCCCACCGGTGCTCACTGAGTGCCTATAGTGTGCAGGGTACTGCACGGCTCCCAGACCCTGGGGGATGGGGGCTGAGCACACAGGCCGAGCTTGGTTCTAAGGGACAATCACAGGTGATGAGGACACTGAGGTAGTGGCTGCCCCTGGCTGGGTTCCAGGCCCCGCGCTGAATGCTCTGCCCCTAACAGATGCTTGCGACTGGTGAGGGACAGGCTCTGTGACGTGGAGCCAAGTGCCCAGGCCACACAGCTGGGATGAGACTCATCATCCTGGAAGCACTGGGGGCACATGAAGGTTCGGCCGAGGGGGGGAGGTGGCACGAGAGGTGCTTGCCGGGCCCCTGGCCGTGGAGGCCGGTGGGTCCAGGGAGAGAAGGGGCCTCAGGGCCTTCAGAGCAGAACTGCTGGGCCTAGCAGGCACAGAGACCAGCTGGGAGCATGGACGGGTGGGGAGACGAGGTGAGGCCCCTGGCTCTCGGGGTCTGTTGGCCTTGGGTCCTTCCCATCCACGGCCTGCTGTGAGGGGCGGTGGGGACATTAGAGGGGTGAAGGCTGGCCGTGGCAGAATGAGGAAGCTACCAGAGACAGGCAGGCCAGGACAGAGGTCGGAGGAAGGAGGCAAGAGTTGTGTGGGGCAGGCTGCCAGGTGGGGGCAGAGCCTGAGCTCTGGGTCTGCCCTGGTGGGGAGGGCCCTGGCCCAGCGGCTCATGGGTCATTGGGGGAGGCCTGGGAAGAGCTTGCAGCTGAGAGCTAGGCACTGAGGTGCTGATGCCCTGCCAGGGTGTGAGCACAGCTGTTCCTTACTGACCATCAGGGTGGGAGCACGGACATGAAAGACACAGCCTAGGACCACGGAGCCTGTGGACTGCCCTCTTGCCTTGGACTCAGCGATTCCCAGTGCCCTCAGATATACTCTGGCCTGGCTTGCCTCCCACACCTGGCTGCTGCCCTGCACCCCCCAGCCCCAGCTCCCCCAAGTCAGCCCGCCCAGCCCGTGCCTCCCCACCCCCCACCTCACCCACCAGGAGCCAGGCTGCTGTCCATCCTGTGGTGCTCCCCGCCCGGGGCCTCTGCCTTGCTCTGCTCCCTGCCTGTCCGCTTACTGCCAGGCCTGCCCAGCCTCCTCCTGGTGAATGTCCTGCCCTGAGAGAGAGCAGGAATGACCCAGCTCCCATGAGAGGTGGTGAGGGGGATCACCACCTCTGATTACCCTGGCACAGGGCCCCACTGTAAACCAAGGAGGAGCCAAGCCCCACTGATGCTGTGGCACATGTGGGTACAGCCCCAGCAGCTACAGGAGAGAGTCAGGGAGGTGGGGGAGGACAGCACAGCAGGATCGTCATATTGAATCCTAGTGACCACCAGACCGAGAGACTGAGGCTCTGGGAGGGTGAGGTTGGCTGGGTCCAGTGGGCAGGGAGGGGCAGCAGGGCCCCGGGCTCACTCTCTCACTCTGAAAACCCTAAGGTTAAAGTCCTCGTATGGCTCTGGGCACGCTTTCCTCAAGCACCAGGCTCCAGGCACACTGGCTCGCAGGAGTGGTGCAGGGCGTGGCTCCCCAGCATGTTTGTTTGGCTGTGGATTTGGGCACGACTCAGCAGAGGTCCGAGGAAGGGAGGGGGTTCGATTCACTGTTCCCCGGGCTGCTTCCCGATGAGGTCCGAGGTCTCCCTTTCCCACCTGGCCTGTGGTGGGAGGAGGCTCACCCTCTTCTCTGTGTTGGCAGGTGAAGGGCGGATGCCTAAGACAGGGGGGGCTGCAGGGAGCCCCCGCGGCACCAGTAGCTGGCCTTGCAGCCACACTTAGCAGCCCCGCCGCAGCAACCAGCAGCCCGACGGCAGCAGCCTAGGCAGACGCTAGAGTACAGCTTCCCACTGCCAGGAGGACAGGGAATGACTGCGGCCCATCGGGCCCCACAGTGGCCTGGACAGGTGGAGTGGCCCTAGAGGGAGGGCCCGGCCACCTCCTCGCCTCAAGCGATCGCCATGCCAGCTGGAGAAGAGGTGCTGGGGCAGGGGCTGCAGCGTGGCATGGCCTTGCCCCCCCACCCGTGCTGAGCGCTTCGAGGGCAGCAGGGCTCCGTCTGCCGGGCACACCTGCCCGTGTCTCAGTGTCCCCCCGCTCGGTGGCAACAGAGAGAGGCGCCCCATCCTGTGCTCTACATCTGGGCCCGCCGCTGCCGGACCATGGGATGTCGGCAAAGCTCAGAGGAGAAAGAGGCGGCGCGGCGGTCCCGGAGAATTGACCGCCATCTGCGCTCCGAGAGCCAGCGGCAGCGCCGCGAGATCAAGCTGCTCCTGCTGGGCACCAGCAACTCCGGCAAGAGCACCATCGTGAAGCAGATGAAGATCATCCACAGTGGGGGCTTCAACCTGGAGGCCTGCAAGGAGTACAAGCCCCTCATCATCTACAACGCCATCGACTCACTGACGCGCATCATCCGCGCCCTGGCTGCCCTCAAGATCGATTTCCACAACCCGGACCGCGCCTACGACGCCGTCCAGCTCTTTGCGCTCACGGGCCCCGCCGAGAGCAAGGGCGAGATCACCCCTGAGCTGCTGGGCGTCATGCGGCGGCTGTGGGCCGACCCCGGGGCGCAGGCCTGCTTCGGCCGCTCCAGCGAGTACCACTTGGAGGACAACGCTGCTTACTACCTGAACGACCTGGAGCGCATCGCCGCGCCCGACTACATCCCCACCGTCGAGGACATTCTGCGCTCCCGGGACATGACCACGGGCATCGTGGAGAACAAGTTCACCTTCAAGGAGCTCACCTTCAAGATGGTGGACGTGGGCGGGCAGAGGTCGGAGCGCAAAAAATGGATCCACTGTTTCGAGGGCGTCACAGCCATCATCTTCTGTGTGGAGCTTAGTGGCTACGACCTGAAGCTCTATGAGGACAACCAGACGGTGAGTGTGCTGGGCTTTTCCTCTGCTTGTTCCTGCCACCACTGGCTCCTGGGAAGTGGGTGTGCTTGAGGGTATGGGCCAGGCAGGGCCGGAGAGGCTGCAGTCAGAAGGGGAGCCGTAGTGGCTCGGGCAAGGAGCTGTCTTGGGAGCACGGTGTGGGGTGTGGCGGCTCTCACGGGCACTCGAGGACCTTGGGGTAGCGCCTGCTGTCACCGCTCTTTGGCGGCCACCCTAGCATGGACAGGTCCCACTCTGACCTCGGGGCCCTGGCAGGCCCTCAGCGCTCTGAATGCCCTCTGAGTAACCACCACAGCCTCAGGCTTCACCAGGTAGGGGTGCCCTCACCCAGGTGCTCACGAGGGGCTCAGAGATCCCAAGGTACGAAGGTGGCCCGACATCAGTGCCACGAGCAGCCCACGCCCCGTGCCTGAAATACTCAGGGCATGAGGCCATTCCTCTGCTGAGTGGGGCCTGCTCCTCAGCCGCAAGGGCACATTGCTTGGAGCCCAGAGCAGGGGCCCTTGGACACCTGGGTGTCAAGGAAGGCTTACTGAGGAGGAGGAAGGGGAAGCTGGGCCCTGTGAGGAGCTTTGTTTCACATGAGGTTGGGGGGCAGTCGAGTGCGTGGGGGAGTAACCTTGGAGGCTGGGAGGGAGGTTGACAGCTCTGCAGGACAGGAGTGGGGAAAAGGCCCAGGCCGGGCATCCAGTTGTTGGTCCAAGTAGCAGTTCAGTAAATGCCCGAAACTTCTACCAATCCCAGGCGCTGTGCTGGGTCCTGGGAACTGCAGCCACAGCCCCACAACCCGATCTGAATCCTGGAAGTCTGGCGGTGGCAGGGTTCAGAACTGGTTCTGAGGTGTAATCCCCAGGGGTTGGGTGGGTGTGGGGAGTCTGTCAGGCCCTCAGGCCTGGCTCAGGACCACTGTATGGAGAAGGGGGTTCAAAGGCAGGTGGTGGGTGGAGGCCTCAGAGAGTGCGTGCAGTGCAAGGAGGTGCCAGGGGCAACGAGGGTTGGTGCTGAGCCAGGGGGGGCTCAAGGGGGAGCTGCTGGGCAGAGAAGAGAGCCAGACCCCTGGCAAGGAGGGGCTGGGCCACATGATGCAGGCTCAGCCCTCAACCAGAAGGCCCAGGGCACAAGGCACCGCAGTGTCTTTGGGTGCCCAGGAGTGGTGGTGGGGGCTGAGCAGCTGGACAGGGTGGGGGTGGCCCCGGCTGCCCCACCTGGGCTACCCTGTGGAGGAGGCTTTGTGCCAGGCAGGAACACTGAGCAGAGACCTGAAATCTACCCTGAAGAGGCCTTTGATCTTGGGGGTGGGGGGGGTGGGGGCAAACAGGAGTCTGCAAGTAGCTGTAAGTGGTGTAGGACTGTGGGTGCCAGGGGCTTGGGGAGGCGGTGGGCTGGCAGGGGTTAGGGGTGATGATGGTCACGGCGAGGGACCCACCATGCTGGGAAATGGGGGGGCGGGGTCAGCCTCCAGGGTCCAAGGGACCAAGGTGATGGCAAGGAAGGGGCTTGGTCCTTCGCTCAGTCTTTTTTAAGGCAGGTGGTGGCTTTATTCTTTGGGTTCAGCTGGGAGTCTTAATTGAGCCTGTGGCCCCAAGAAAGCCTGTGGATGGCTGCGGGCTGTGGCCACCATGCTGGGTGCCTGAGCGTATTTCTGGATAGAGAGAGGGTCTTCGGCTTTCATCAGGTTTCTGGCAAAGTCCAGCCTCTTGGAAGAGGGGAAAGAAACAGCTGCAGGTAGTCATGGAGATAGGAAGCAGGGCTCCCCTCATCTGCCCTGTGTGCATCCAGGGGTGTCTCCAGAGCTGTGCCAGGCAGTGACAGGGTAAGGGGTCTGGGCTGAGGACACTGCATCCACGGGGCAGGGCAAGCCTGCAGCTCCCTGTGGGCAGGGCCTGTCTTGCTCCCAGCTCTGTGCGGTTTCTAGGGGTTCTAGCTCCTCTTATTCTTCTGCCTGTGCCCACTTCAGTGCCATGTGTAGTTCGGGGCAGAGGGAAAATCCCGGACGACAGGCAAGGTCAGGCTCTTCCATGAGGCACTGCTCTGGGCGGAGGGCTTGGGGCTGACCAGGTCAGGATGCAAGACCGGGGTCAGGTGCCCAGGTGAGGCCCCAGGATAGTGCCAAAGCAGGTCTGCCAGCCACATGGTGCTCCCGTGGTCAGCTCTATGGGCTTCTGCCTGTTTCTTCTGTGTCTTGAGGCTGGTGACAGCCTGTGCTCTGGGGCCTTCCCGGGGCCTAGATCTCAGGGCTGCTTCGTCTGTCATCTCCAGGGCAAGCAGGGCAGGTTCCTTCGGCACTGGGCCGGGCTCCCACACCGTCTGTTGGCAGGCTCTGTCAGCCAAGCCTGTGCCCACAGGTGTGGCAGGACGTGGGAGGCGGGATGCCTGGGCCCTGAGTTGGTCCCGTGTCTCATGGAGGGATTTGGCTCTCATCTCTGCTCTCTGAACCTGTCAACTAGGAAGCGGGCCAAGTGTCCTCAAGGATGGGCCCAAAGCCTGGCCTTCTGCCTGTGGCCCGACCAGCACTGCTGGGCCCATCCCCCACCTCCTCGCTGCCTCTCTCCTCTCTGCTCTGGCCTTCGTGGGCTTATTTCACTCACATGCTCTGCTGTCTCCAGCCCTAAGGGTGTGACCACCCTGCCTCTGCCCGTCACTGTCCTCCAGGTCTCATCTCAGGTGTCACCTCCTTGAAAGGCCTTCCCTGACCCAGCGCCAGCACACCCCTCCATTGCAGCTTGTCATTACGTATGGGTCCCCACTCGTGTGCTAGTGAATGGCCACCTGGCTGGGCTAGGTGGACAGATGGCTGGACAGGCAGCCCCACACAGGCCCTCACATCTCTAGCCTGTTCCTGGCCCTGGCCCTGGGGGGCACACAGCTGGCAGCCCTGGGCAGGGATGGCAACCCCTGGCCTGGCTGGGGGAGGGGGTGGTTTCTGGAAGGCCTGTATTTGCCCCCTGGAGGCAGTCAGGCTCTGGAGCTGCTCAGGGTATTTTCTAAAGGGAGGGGCTAGCAGCCAGGCCTGCACCCTATCGCTGTTGCCACCCTGGTCTCAGCAGGCCCGGGGAGGTGCTCGTTCCCCAGAAAAGGAAATTCTTCATGAGAAACTCAAGCGAGGCTGGAAATTCACTGGATTCCAAATAGTTGTGACCTTTCATGCTCTACCAGCAATATCTCAGGATGGAAAACAAACAGGCTGCCGAGGAAAGACAATAGCCCCCGTGGTTCCTCCAGCCGGCTGGCTGCTGTGGTGGGCTGGCCGCCCAGGGGAGAGCCCGGCCAGGCGGAGAGCAGAGCCTGCCTCTGCTGGCGCCTGCAGGCAGCTCCCATCACCACCACCGGCCCGCCTCTCTACGCCCCTGCCCTCCTCCCGCCCGGCCGAGGCGAATGCAGCCAACAGGGACGGGACGGGGCTGCCCCCCATGCCTTCTTTGCGAGGGCCTGCAACTGTCCCTGGGCCCCAGCAAAGGCAAGGCAGCCAAGAACCAGCCATGCCGCTTTTTGCAGAAGCCAAGGGAACCTGGGGGCCCAGTGCCACGCTCTGGACGTGGCTCCTCAGAGCTCTTCTCTCCCACTTGGCTCTTGAGGCCTTGTCTTCTCTCTGACAGCGGGCTGGCACAGCCCCCCACCCCCATGCCTGGCAAACAAGCCACAGCCACCACCACCACCTCCCCCCACCCCCCGCCCGCTGGCATCTGCGTCAGCACGTTGCCAGGGGTAACGTCAGGATCTCTAGGCTCCGGGGCGTGGAGGGCTCTGGAGGACTGCAGTGAGCGCAGGGCAGCACCTGGGCAGGGGGAGGCAGATTCTGGGCTGTCCATGGACCACGGCAACGAGCAGATGCAAGGAGCCATGCCCAGCCTTCATAATGATTCCCCACCCTGATCCTGGAAGGATTTAATGGGTCCTCGGGCCTGCCTGGGGCCCCGTCCCCCTGTACAGCCCCGGCAGGCACCTAGGGGCTCCAGAGTCTGCGGTGGGCCTCTATTATCCCCCATGGGGCCCCCTCAGAGAGCGCAGGAGGCTAGAGCACAGCCCAGGGGTGTGTCATCTGACTGATCCTGTGGGGCGGCGGCAGCTGTGCCTATTGTCCCGGTCACGGGTCGGGGAACAGGTGGGGGTGCCGAGGCTTAGGACAGTCATAGTCCCTCCCTTAGCCACACCTGCTGCCTGGGGCCAAGCCAGGGCTCCCAGCCTCTGGCCCGCCTTTTGTGGCAACGCCACTTCCTGGCAGCTCTGCCTTCCTTCTGGGCCTGTCCCGTGGCCTCTTCCAGGGGTAAAGAAAGGGCTTTAAACTCAGAGACTCAGCCATGGCCCCACTCGGGGACAGAGGCGTGCTGGCTAGCCACCCATCCCACTGTGACAGCCCCGAGAGGCTGCGCGCCCCAGGCCCCACCCCCGCCCCTTTAGTGCCCCACCAGGTGGGGCCCCAATCCCCTGCTGGGAACTCCCGGAAGGCACAGGAGGGTGGGCACTTGCCCCCCAACCTCTACTCCTGCAGATCTGCTAGTGGACTCTGCAGCTGCTTAAGAGCAAAAGGATTCTTCAGAGAAGACAGATGAAAAGGCCCAGGTATAAAGTGTCTAAGTGTTCTCACGTGAAAGCCCGCAGGGAGCTCACTAGTTGCCCGTTTTCTGGTGGACTGTTGGTGTTCCCGGCCCTGTGAAGGGCCTGTTGTGCACCTTCTGTGCACCTGCTGTGTACCTCCTCTGCAGATGCGAAGCCTGGACTAGAGGCCAGACACTGCGGTGAACCCAACTTTCCCGACAGCACAAGGAGCTGTTGCGGGGTACACACACAGCACGGTTGCGGTGTCACTTCTACAAACCTCATGCTGCCTGGGGACACCTGCCCCCTCCTACAGAACCTGGCAGGGAGCAGTTCCCAGAGGTGTCCCCTGCTTGGCTTTCATGCAGGACCAACTGTGGCCACAGCAAGATGTGGTCTGGGCCACAACAAGGCTCTGGGGGAGGCCTGGTGTCCCTACTGCTTATCCAACAGATACCTGGCTGACATGTATGTCAAGGAGGGTCCCTGGGGTGATGGGCAGGACACAAGGACATGCCCCTTAGGGGGTCAAGTTCTGCAGGTGGCGGGTGCTACATAACCAGACTCCAGACTGTGAGTGTCACCTCTGCCCAGCCCTGGCCAGTGACCCTTCCTCATCCTGGGACTCTCAGCTCCCAGGGAAGCTGACCTCAGGACAGGTCCCAGCCCTACCACCCCATGAGGCCAGGCCCAAAGCCCTGCTATCCGCCCAGTCTCTAGGGCCTGTGCTGTGAGCACAGGGCTGGCACACAGTGGTGCTTAGCAGACTGGACTGGGCGGGAAGCATGCAAGTGGGGGAAGAGCCAGAGATCAGGGCCCTGTCTTCTGGGTGTTCACCTGCTGGGACACTCATCCCTTGGGGAGCCCCTGAAAGGGCCGGGCCCGAAGTGGGGGCTCATGTGCAGTGTGCCCCAGAGGAGGGGGCTGTTCAAAGCTGTCCTACAAACTGTCCCCGCACCCTAGCACTGCTTTGTCATTCAGCCCTAAAGGGAGCTTGGTGGTGGCGTGGTGTCATGAAATGGCATGTTGGAGGTGATAGACTGGATTGCAGTAAGACAGGCTTTGACCTATGGTTAGGTTAGCAGAGCTGGTGATCACAGAGCTGGGCCAAAGGAGGTGATTAGAATGGGCAACAGCCAGATGTGGGTGATACCCCAGCTTAGATTTGTCCTTTAGAGTCCTAGCTAGCCAGCTTTTCAAATGGGGAAACTGGGGCCTAGAGATCATGTGTCGTGTGTCCCAGGGCTGAGTCTGGCTCTCAGGGGATGGGGAGCTGGAGTTGCTCCCTCATGGATTCCCCCACATCCTGTAGGTATAGGGGTGCTCCAGGGAAAGCCTTGCGGGGTGGACTGCCTTCCTCCCTTGGGCTCAGGAGACTTGAGTCAGGGTTGGCACTACCCCCACACACACACCCTATCTGTGGCAGGACTACAGGCAGCCTGAGCAGAGTACATCCCCACTCTGCCTCTTGCTCCTGACCCAGTCGAGGACATAGATCCAGGAATTGTGCCATGGGGACTTGGGACTGTGCCGGGAAGGCATGCCATCGACCCACATGGAGGCCACCAGCTTTCCCCACCCCCCACCCCCACCCCCACCCCAGCACGGGTCTCCCTGAGCCTCTCCTTCCAATCTCATGATGTGCCAGGGCCACATCCAATTGGTTGCAACCTCGGCAAATTGCGGATGACCCTGGGACATCAGAGACCTCCTGGACCAGAGCCAGGAGGCAGGGCCTGGCTGGCAGAGGGGCCTGGATTCCTTGGAATGGACAGTCCCAGGCACAGATCTGAGCTGCAACAGAGAGGCAAAGGCACTAAGAGGGTCAGGCTATGACGGTGCCTTCCACGGCAGGTACAGGCGGACACAGGGCTCGGCTGGCCACACGCTCTCCCCGGCGGCATCCCCTTTATGGCTTAGGCCAACTCTTTCTATCTGTGATTGGCCGCGAGGGGGACGGGCACACATGCACTCACAAACGGATTGCTGTCGGCTCAGAAGTGCTGTCGGTACTTGTGAACAGTCCCCACCCCCCACCTCCGTGCGGGCTCCTCAGGCCCTAGGCCCATCCAAGGTCCCTTGCTCTGTGGCCCAGCCCTTGTCCTAGCTCTAACAGGGCAAAGGCCACCAGGTTCTCACCTCAACAGACCCTGGCTCTGAGCCCAAGGCCCCAAATCAGTGAGTGGCCAGTGGCAATGGATATTCGCTCCCCCAGGGCTCTGGGCTTCGTGTGAGTCTCTATGGGGTGTTGGCTCCAGCCTGCGATGGGCAAGGGCAGAGCGGAGGGAGCATAGAGAGGGCAGCAGCCATCAGCTGTCACTCCCCCACAGCACAGCCTGATGCCTGAATGTGACCCCTAGCACTTGCCAACCAATATTTCAGTTCCTCAGGCTGAGACCTCCTTCCCTCTGTTCCCAGGGAGACATGCAGCCACTGAGGTCATTGTCAATAGCAGTTTCCTCCGTTCCGCCTTCCCTGTTGCACTGGAAGCTTCCAAGGGCTCCCATTTCCTGTCTCCCTCTATGCTTAACTCCTTGCCCTGAGTAAGTCCTCCATCAGATGTCTGCCAGACAGGAGGACGAGGCCGGGCCTGGGCTCAGGCCCACCTGCTGCTCAGTATGACTGGCCCCTCCATCCCAGTTCCACACCGCATAGGGGAGCTTCAGGATCCTAATACTGCCTTTTCATTTAGCCCTACCTTCCCATCCTTGGGGACCCAGCGCTGCCTTGAGCATCTCAGCCACCCTTCCGTGGTAGTCACCTCCTGCTGTGTCACTAGAGGCCCGTTTCCCCCCAGGCACAGGCTGTCACTAAGCACAGCTGGGACACCATCCCCATCACTCGCCTCTTCCCCCACGACAGACTTTGCCACGAACTTTGGCAGAATCTGCATGGGGACGTCCACAGTGTTCCTCGGATCTCGAGCCTGGTGGCCCTCCCCAAACAGGAAGGCAACCAGCTTGGGCTCCAGTGTGGGCCTCCCTCAGAGACAAGCTGGGGTCGGCCTCTTGTCCTAGCACTGACAAGCCTGGAGAGAGGGGAGCAAGCAGGCGCCCTCCGCACTGTGCTGGCAGAGCCGTCCCCCCACCTGCCTATGGGGGTGCTGAAAGCCAGGTGAGTGGCAACAGAGCCTCCCTGTGTGCACACCAGCCCACTGGAGGGCTAGAGCTGGCCGGTACCAGCTCCCAAGTGCCAGGTTTTCAATTTTTAGGAACTGTGAGCTGTTTGCCATCGTGTTGGTGGCTTAAACTCATCCAGGAGAGAGTATTCACAGCACAGAAATTGGCAGACGCTACAAATCAGCCCCCTCCCTCTGGCTGTTAAACATTCGGCAACCTACTGCAGCCAGTGACCCCAAACCCTAGCCGGGAGCGCTGCGCCAGGGCAGGCTCACTGAGAGGTGAATCACAGGATTCCCCATGTGCATCTTTCTGGAGAGCCGGGCAGTGTCCCTCTTTCTCAGACTCCGCGATTCCCTGCTCTGGCTGTGTGACCGCAGGTGTGATTTCTGTTCCCGGTTATCCCGTTGGAGAACAGTGATTTGCCCAAGTGGCTCCACGCTCGTCCTGGGTCCTTCCTCCCACTCTCCCCAGGCAGATTTACGAGAAGCCTTTCTACGCGGGGAAGCAGACTCGGAACTGGGTAGTTTTGCTTTCCCTCTGTCAGCACGTTAGCAGACTAACATGAGACCATCTGCTCAAGCTCAGGCCCGTCCTGTGTTCTTCTCCACCTGAGAGGATAGACCCTTGGGATACTCATTCAGGAAGCATTTCTTACACACCTCCTGTGTGCAGCGAGCTCAGCGTCCAGGCACAGCAATGATTATGTCCCCTCCTCCCGTGCGGTCAGATGAGATTGGCCTCACGCAGCCCTGAAGGGCTGGGGTGGCTCTGCCAGCACCCACTTGCACTGGCCCGTGCTCACTGTGGCCGCCATCAAGGCACCCCTGTGAAGCAGCTGCCTGGGTTTAGAGAAGCCGGGAGGGCTGCTCTGCCCCGGAGACCAACTTGCAAGAGAGGGGGGCCCGGGCATCAGGGGCCTGAGTGGATTAGGATGAAGGTGGGAGTACTCAACTCAACATGGACCTTGCAGAATCCAACCCAGCTGTGGGCGCTGTGGGAGCAGCCAGCAAAGGCAGGACCGAGGGACTCTCGGGGGGCGGAGTGTGGAGAGCTAGGGCCCTAGCTGCCCTATGGAAGGGGCAAGTTTCCAGGAGCTGCATCCCGTCCTCAGCAGTCTGGGGTGGACATCGGTGCCCGCACACCCGGGGACGGCAGAACCGGGGTTCGCTGGGGCAGCTGCATCTCCTGCCATCTGTGCACCTCCCCCTCTGCCACCTGATCTGCTCTAGAGGGTGCCCCTTCCACGGACGCAGAACGTCTCCATTCTGTGCTTGCCGGGAGCTGCACAGTAGAACTTGCCAGCCTGCACCCCACTCAGCTACCCAGCCAGTGGGGTAATTAATTTCCCCTGCACATTAGTTCTGTTCCTTATGCATGCATCGGAACAGCCCTGGGTTTTAAGACACAGATTATTATTGTTTTAAGGGATTTCTGTGATCTGAGAACTGAAAAACAACTTGTCCACTTACCAAGAACAGAGTGCAGGGAGGAGACTAAGAGCAGTGGGGGCCAAGCTGACTTGGGGACCCTCAGTGACTGGCATAGATGGGGACATTGGAGGCCTGCCATCCAGAGGAATCCCACAACTGCCCTGAACAACACCAGAAATGCGTCTGTCCTAACAGGTTCCGGGTAGGACCCCTCTTTGCCCATCTATAGGGTGCCTGAGGCCTCACTCGCTCTGACAGTCTAGAGTTTCTGGGAAGATTAGAGTAACAGTCAGCTGGGGGAGGGGCGGGGCCGTGGGCATCCGAGGGGGACACTGAGGATGGAGCAAAAGGCACCCCCACTCCGTGTGCATGGCTCCCGACTGGACACGTGCCCTCAGGCCCTAAGAACAAGCTCTGGCTGGCCTGGGAGCCCGGGCTACAGCTCCCCCTAATCCTGCCTTCCTCACCCCTAGTTGGCATCTCCCTGGGTCATGCACTTCCTTTAATTTCATCAATAAAACTACAGTCAGCCAAAGGCCCTGGGCTGACCGAGGCAACCTTTAGTCCTTGGATGGCTTCCCACCCCTGGGCCAGCAGGAAAGGCACTAAGGGGAGACTCCTACTCCATGGCTCTTTATTCAGTACCCGTCGGGCTCCCAGGCACACCCCCTGTGGCTCCTCTTTCAGCCTTGTCTGCCCAAGGACAGGACCCCAGGTAATAGGAGGGAGCAGTAGTACCCAGCCACATGTGGCCCCTGGTCCTGCACAGCTTCCACTTGGATGATCAGACCCAGTCTTGGGTTCCTCGTCTGTAAAGTGGGACAGTCCCTCAGCTCAAGGACAAGACACAGTTTTGATGATCTCTGCCTTTACCTGTGCCTGTGCTTGGTGCCCACAGGGCCTGGAACTGTGGGGCTCATGCTCTGATGGCAGAGAATACAGGTTTGGAGTTGAGACCCGGGGCAGCTCAGCAGGACAGGGAACCTCTCTCGGCCCCCATGGCCTCCCCTGTGACCCTGCCTGGTGTGGGTGACAGGAAAGGTGGTGTGGGAGTCAGCACAGGCCTATGAGGAACACGGTACCCTCCTGCCATTTCATTTTCCTCTCACGGGAGATAGCCGTGAGCTGCCCCTGGACTAGCACGTGAGCCAAGCCTGCACATAGCTGAGGTCCCCCAAGGCCAAGGTCAGCCCACCACAGAGCAGGCTGGGGCCATGGGTGGCCTGACTGAGACTGATTCCCCAGGGTGGTCTGTTCCCTGGGGAGCCTATTGATAGCCATCCTGCCTACTGCTCTGCCCCCCAGTCCTGCACATGCCTCCCAGGGCCAGGCTGCAAGTGCCCCCCAGGCTATGACATGACATCACGGGGTGAAGGCAGCGCTGGACAGGCCTCTCACGGTCTGCTCTGACACTCAGACACTCTGGCTTTTTGTAGCCCGGCTGACCAGGGGACCTGGCATGGGGCTCTCAGAGCAAAGGCACTGGGGCACTGCCAGGCCTGGGCCAGGACATGTCCTCTCTGGGGCATTCCAGTCCCCCAGCTACAGTGGTGTGGGGAGGGCAGGAGGTCTCCTCTGACCGGCAAGGAACCTGTGGAGGTTGGAGGCCTGGTGATCCCCGGGGCTGTCCCACTGTGTGAGTCCAGCCTGCAGGCAGTGAGGCCATGACTGACTAGCCAGACGCTGGCACACCCTTCCCCCAAATCTCGTCCCTGCTCCCGCCTAGCACTCTGTCTGCAGGCATAGCTGCTGGTAGCCCCACAACCCAGACTGTCCTGCCCACCTGCGGCCCGGCCCCGGCATCACCCTGACCCCCCCCCCCATGCTCTCCCCCTACACTACCTATCTGGGACAATGCGCTGGCACAGCCCTAGTGAAGCAGGTGGGGACAAGAAGAGGTGGTCAAGGCGTTTGGGGGCCCACGCAGGAGGCAGTGACTGTGGAGCTGTATATCCTGAAGCCCAAGGCTCTCTCCCAAGTGAAGACAAGGGCTTGAGGCCAGAAATGGGTCCCTTCCCACTTTGTCTCACCTCCCGGCCTTGCTTGTGAACGGGCTGAGAGGCTGGGACAGAGCTGGCCAGAGCGAGCACTGTCTGCTGCTGAGAACCTAGCAAGGTACAGGGTGTCGATGACAGTAACAGCATCCTGGGCAGGATAAAGCCAGCAGCCACCGCCTTGGGTAAATGCAGTGACGGGCACTGGGCCAACAACAGCCACTCCCAGGCTGGAGGCCCCTGTCATGGCAGTGCCTGGGATATATGGAGGGTCCCACGGCCTGCAGAATTCCTAAATCACGTCCCGATCGTGTGGCTGCACCAGCACGCACGTGGGCAGTCCTTCCTTGGGAGAGGCTCTGCCCCTGATGAGATTCTCACCAGAGCTGACACACCAGAAGATTGCACTAGCCCCCTTTACCCGCTGCAGATGGAGAAACCAGGGTCAGGGCAGTAATGGCCCACAGGCAGAGGTTCCCCATTAAGACAGCTCCGCCCACCCTGTCCCCAGCTTCCCATGTCCCTGCAGGAACTGGCTGCCAGCGCTCTCAGCAGCCTTTGCTCCTGGAGGTATGGCCCAGGGCTATGCCCAGGAGTACAGAAGCATGCTCCTTGCCTAACACAGTCAGGCTAGTGGGTTCTAGGGAGTCCCCTGGAGCTGAAAATACGGAAAGTTTTTTGCACTGCCATTTCCTCCCTTGGTGACAGTGATGGTCCGCAAGCCCCGGGCCAGGCCTGTAATCTGTGTTGCCAGCTTCCAGTCTGCACGCACCTGTGTCCTGCTGTTTGCTAATTTCCCGTCAGTGACTGACAGCAGGGGGACTTGGATAAAGCTGGCAAGATTTAACACAAAAACAAATAGGAAACAGTTCTCATTTCAGCCGAAGCAGAAATGGATTAGGGCTCTGAGAGAAGCGTTCCTCCCTGAGGCGGTGAGGGGCGGACTGGGGTTAAGGTGAGGACAGGCGGGGCCACAGCCTAGACTCCATCCAACACTGCCAGTGGCCTGCTGGGTGGCCCAGGGGCCCCTCCCCTCCCTGGGCCTGGGCATGAAGTGGGAGAGCAAAACATGGGAGCTGCAGGGCCTTTCAGAGCAGATGCTTCCCATGTTGTCCTGAGAATTTGCTGCCCCAAACTGGGAGTCATTTCTCATACCTAAGCTACCTTCTCAAGTGACGGGACGCTCCCCACCCATGTCGCACTAACCCCAGGGCTCTGCCTCCCCAGGGCTGTGCCGATGCTTATGGGAGTGGGATGGTCCTTTCCATCTCTAAGATCCTACACGTCACTGATTTTGAGGTTCAATGAGAGCAGAAAGCAAAACCAAGAGATGTATTTGGGGTGCTGGTGTCCTGTTTGGCTGACTCAGACTCCCGGGGGGACAGCTCAGTTGGCTGGGGCCCCAGGGGTGTTGTGTGGCCTGGGCTGCCCAAGTGCAGGCCCCTTGTCCCTTGTGCAGCTCCCAAGGAGTCCGGGCAGTCCACGGGGCTGGGGCACAGCACTGGCTCAGAGCTCAGAGGGCTGTGGCTGGCCACAGAGCAAGTACAAGGAGGTGAGCTGGAGTGACCACACTTGTATTGAGGCACCCTGGCTCTCAGCCCGGTGCCAGGTACCATGGGAGAGTTGGTGGTACGAAGGCCTTAGCCCTTCCTCTCCAGGGACTGACATCCAGGTTGGAAAGATGAGGGCAGGGCAGAGGATAGAGACTAGGCCCCCAGGTGCCATCACGGGGCCCTGCATGCAAACCTCTAAGCCCCCCACCGTCACAGGGTGTGATGCCTACCACACAGACGAGGGAACTCAGGTTCTAAGAACAAGTTCCCCAGGAGGCCCACCTCATCTCTCTGTCACCTTCTAAGGAGGACCCTTGGCTCTCCCCTGCCATGGTGGGGGTTGTGGTTTGAGATGCTCCCACCCTTGCTATTATTTTGGGTCCCCCTAGTCCCCTCCATGTACACATGAGAAAGCCAGGGACCAGCAAACAGAATGGCCCACAGAGGGTGGGTGTCAAGTTGGGTGGGAGGCATCAGAGAGAGGCAAGTGGTCCAAAGCTAAACTGCTGGGCGAGGCAGGGAGTAGTTCTCCCCGTCTCTGGCAGGTTCAGAGGGGTTTAGGCTATTAGGACACGAGTTTCAGCTTTACCAACAGCCTGTTATCTTGTTTAAACAGCCTTTGCTGTTTGAAATGGCAAGCCTAGCCAGTGCTGTTACTACGAGAGTTGCAATTGTCACTGGATTAGGGGGCAAGGGGACAGGCAAGCAGTGACTCTGACTTCTGCACTGGTTGGAGCATACTCCCACCGCAGAGAAGCCCCATCTGTTGCTGGCCCAAGGCCTACAGGCTGAGCACTTTAAAACGGGCCACACCTAACCCTCCCGTCCACTTCCCTCCCTGCCTAGGCATGCAGCAAGCAGGACCCTGGGGCAGGAGGGACCCGAGAAAGAAAAGGAGAGGAAAAGGTGGTGGGAAGGTCAAGGGCCTCATGAAAACCCCGGACCGTCCAAGGGCATGAGGTGTGCTGCCCTGAGTTGCTAATCTTTGTGTGCCACATGCTAACCTCCACCCTAGCCAGGGAGTCCTGCGGCCTCAGGGCTGTTCATCCGCAGGTGGCCGCAGAGGCTGGTGGGGGTAGGAGCCGGTGCCAGCCAGGCCCACCCCACTTGCTGTGGACAGGAACACACTCACGGAGTCGGGGCCTGGGGCCTCTACGCAAAACCCCCAGGGCTGGCCATGAGGGCGGATATGGGAAAATAAAACCCGAAAATGCATCCACCAAGACACAGGGTCTGGTAGTTGCTGATCGTTTTAAAGCCAGAAGAGCTCCTGCTAATCAAACGCCTTTTCAGCTCGTTTTGCCAGATTGATCCACTGAACAACAGAGCTGAAGTAAGAAAGAACACAGGCCAACTGTCAGTGAAAGACCAGGGCCGAGCAAGACCTGTCTCAGGGAGGGAAGCCCAGCCCTGCTCTCCTCGGTGGCCCCTGCCATCGGCGTCCCAGGCTGGGGAGGAGGCTGGGAACAGGGTGAGGCCTGCAGGCCATCTACGGGCCAGGCCCAGGGCCGTGTACCTGTGTGGGAGGGCGGGGCAGGGGCCCTCAGCGCCGGTGGTTCCTCCCACCCCGGCCAAGCCCCGCACACACGGCTGTCACACCGACTGTCACACCGACCGATCGCCGACAGCGTGCACCATCTGGCCCTGCTACTGTCACCCCGCGTTCAGCAGACCGCCCTGGCCAGGTGCTAGAGAGACTAGTGCCCCTGACAGACGGGACACTGTGCTTATGGCAGATGATGAGCAGTAACGACAACAGGGTCTGATGGTGCTTGAAGCAGTGTCGCAAACTAACAGACGGTTAAGGTCGTGACTAGGGGGTGCTTCAGGTGGGGTGTCAGGGAGGGCACTGGAGGCTGACCCTCTCTGTGGGAACCCCAGGGAAGGAACAGCACAGCCATGGCAGAGGCCCTCAGGCAGGGAGGGGAAGGATGAGTCAGGGAGCTGGGGGAAAGCACCATATCACCCTCTGTGATAGAAGCGACTGGAAGGGGTAGGCTTGGTTGTGGTAGGGTCACGAGGAGAGCCACAGAGCAGAAAGCCGGGAGACGATCTGGCAAGAGATGAAGAGGGAACACTGGGAAGGAGAGGTGTGGACAGATTCCAGGTGTGTCTGGAGGTATCATCAATGGGACAGGGTGCAGGCAGAGCCCACAGCCTGACACGGGGCCCTCTGCACGCTACAGCCACCGGCTCCCCAACCTCAGCTAGGGTGACTTCTGGTGGCAGAAGTCAGCTCATTCATCAGTGCCCAGCCACTCCCCCCGCCCCGTGCTGCCTGCCCTCAAGCTTGCACAGTGTCATGCTGGACAGCTAGTGGCATATGTGTCCTTCCCCTAGGGAGCCTCTGTTCTCATAAGCTGGGACTGCTCCTTGCTCTTCTCTGTCCCTTGAGGCAGGAGTGCACACTACACTCAGTGAGAGCTTAAGGTGTAGCCAAGTGACCAACTGGGGTCCAAAGAAAAGGGACTAGGAGGGCAGCCAAAGCCTTGGGGGGAGGTGGGCGTGCATCTCAGTGCTGCACCCAGTGGTGCTCAGTGGGTGGGATGCTGGGCATCCAGCCTCCTCACATTATTGCCTATTGACCACATTTCTGTTGTGACTCATTGCATGAGAGCCGAAAATAACTGCTGTCTCCTGGCTAGCCGGACCCGAGGCTGTCGAGTAAAGTTCAAGGAGAACCAAGGCAGTCCTCCATGGGCGGGCCTGGCCACACAGTGGGTGGGGCAGACGGAGTCTGAGGGCTCCTCACCCAGGCCCCCACCCTATAGGGTTGCTTTCTGCCTTAAGGGATCAGCCACTGACCCTTCCAAACTGTCCTACACATGCCACCCGGGGAGCCCTAGAGTTGAAATAAGCCAGGGAGAAAAGGGGGTCAGATGCTGATCTGAGGGGACATCTGACCAAGGGTCAGAGAGCAAGGGTAGCCAGGGCCTACACTGGGGAGGCCTGGAGCTGGGCCTGGTGCCATGAGAACAGAGTGCGATAGGAAAGCATGGAGCGGGAGGGTAGAGGGTGCTGAGGAGAGGAAGCGCCCTGTGGCTGTGACAGATGGAGGGGAGGGAGGAGCAGGAGCTGCTATCCCTGCATGTGGACAGGGCTGTGTCTGTCTGTCTCGGCCTGGGCCTCCTGAGGGCTTACCCACAGCTACAAGGGCCTTGAGGGCCTAGGTTTGGGGGGTGGGCAGCTGGCCTGGGTCTGGGCAGCAGTGGGAAGCAGGGGCTGTCCTGAGGGAGAATGTTGTTTGTCCCAGAGGCCCTGAATGCCCGGGAGGAGGGCGAGGTGAGTGACAGTGCTTCCTGCCTCACCCTTGTTGCCCTGGTGGCTCTCCTCTCTGTGCTGTCCCTGCAGATTGGCTCCAGGGACAGTCAGGGGCTCATCGATTCATTAGCCTCATTAATCCAGTTCTCCAGTCTGGCAAGGCAGCGTTTAGGTTTGCGGGAGGAAGAAGTGGGAAATGCTAACCAGATTGGTCTGGAAGTGGCCCCGGTCATCCAGCTCTGTCCCCAGGCGTGTCCCCCTTTCCTGAGGCCAACAACAGTGGAAGGGGTGGCCAGGCCTGGGTGGCTGTGGTTGTCTGGGGCTCTCCTTGGGGTGGGAGTGGTAGGCCTGGGAGCCGGGCCCAGGCAGGCAGGCAAACCCTCTGAGCCTGTTTCCACATCTGTAAAATGGGAATATTGGGAGGATCCCCTTACAGCCTCTTTTCTTAGGTGAACAGAGCTGGATATCCAGGCATCCGCACAAAGGAAGCAAGGCCCAGAGCCACCAGGGGGCAGCTGTTGAGGCTAACACAGCCACAGGCTAACACTGCCAAGGGCAAGGCACTATCCGGCGCTCCCTCAGTAACACTGCCAGCATCTAGCCTCCTCTCCCATCGGGATGCCCCCTCCACCCAGGTGTGCTTCAGCCAGGAGCAGGTCACTGGGAGGACCTCCCCTCTTCCCTGCCCACTACCCTGTCCCTCAGGAAGGGACAGTCAATTGTCCCCTCAACTCCCAGAGACCCTCCCCTCCCCCCCACCCCAACAAGGAGGTAGTTATGGCCAACATTTCTCAGGCCAGCCAGCCAGGGCCAGGCCTGTGTGCCTCTGTGAAGGGACGCCTGGCCCAGCTCAAGATCAGCAGCCTCCTCCTGCCATCAGTCTATGTTGCGGTGTGAGGCTCTGAGGGTGGAGGCTTTCTCCTCAGTTGTCATGGAAACAGCAGTGAGTCTGCTGAGCATCCGAGTACTCAGCTCAACGGGGGGGGGGGGCAGCCACCCTGGGAGGCAGCTGCTATGACAGACTCTCAGCAGCTCAGCATTTGGAAGGACCCGAGGGGCTGCCGTGCTCCTCAGCCTGGCGAGCCCAGAGGGCGACCCAGAGACCTCCTTGCCCGCTGTCTCCCTGCGGGCGGCTGGGCCATAACCACATCGGCCCTCTTGTCCGCACAGGATTATGGTGATTTCCATCCAGTCCTGGGTGAGCTGAGCACACAGGCCCTGTCCTCCAGGAGACACTTCCAGTGAGGGGACACATACTGTGGGGCAGGGGAAGAGGGTGGGGAAACACAGATTCCAGCAGGTGACAGCCTTGAGCTGGGGCTGCCTGGGGCGCTCCGAGCATCCTGTCCCCATCCCTGCAGGCGTGAGCCGACATGATTCAGGCATCCTCCACCTGCTCCCGCACTGGGCCTCTGCCGAGGAGCGGCACTGCTGCCTCCCTGTGTGGTTTTTGCCTGTCTGCCCATCCCTTTCTTCTACTGCCTCCGAAATGCGTCCCAGGGCCCCCCCACCCAACTCCAGCTCAGAAGGAGAGTGGCAGAGCCCTCCCTGGAGCACAGCCATCTGTCCACGGGTCAGGGGCGCAGCCACAAATCTCCAGGCTCCGGCCAGGCAAGGCAAGGCAAGCTCAGCCCAGCAGCCAAGGGGGACCCCAGAAAGTCTCAGGCACTGCCTGCTGTCTGCCTGGGGTGTGGTGGGGCGTGGGGACAGGCAGCAGGCTGGCGGGAGATGCTTCTCAGCAGAGGTAAGTGGCGAAGGGTGTCCTGGACCCCAAGAAGGCTGCTTGACCACAGTTCCTCACTGTTGGCCATAGCTGCTCTGGAAGGAGAGCAGCGTATCCTAAAGTTGAGCCAACAGCATCTTTGTGATGACAGCACAAGGCCTGAGCCCAGATGAGGCTCTGCTGGTCCTAGCATCCTTCTCGCCCCCAGATCCCACCCTGTCTCCTGCTCCTCACAGTATCTCTCCCTCCTCCACTGCTTCCCCTAGGGAACCCCCCCAATGCACAGTTTGGAGGCCTCCAGCCCAATCTGGGGCTCTCGCTCTGCTTCTTGCCACTACCACCCTGTCTACCTGTGGGGAGATACAGGCCAGGATCTTGTACCTCTGAGCTTCCCTTGGACAAGCTGGAGTCCAAAAGAGACTTGAACCATGGAAGGATGAGGACCCTCAGTGGACTGGCTGGGGAAGCAAAGGGCTTTGGGCCACCAGCAGCCTGCAGTCTGGGCCTGGCCTAGCCTTTTGCTCCCAGAGCCTTGGGCTGGGGCACCCCACGATCAGCCTCCACCTGCTTCCCACAGCCACCCAGTATGAGCACCCCCAGGCCATCCTAGACTTCTCCACAGCTTTACATGAAGAGGAACACACACATACTCCTCTCTCACCCCCAAAGCCCTGCCCCCCGCCCCCTACTTCTTTGGAGACAAAGAATAAGCTGTTTCCCCAAGTGACTGACACCATCCTTTGAGTGATTTTACTCTGGAGGCACAACCCTGTCTGTCTGCACACCGGGCCACAGCTGCGAGCGTGTCTAACACAGGTCCTGCCCACCCCACGCCCCTTCCTGCCAGGGACTTGGGGCATGGGTCTGAGGGCAGGGCCCGCTCGCCCTCCTCCTGCTGGAGAAGTCTGGGGACACCAAAGCCAACTTTGCCCTAGTGGGGCTCAGGATGGGCCAGGGAAGTCTTGGAGGCTCCTCCCCCCTACCAGGCCCAGAGCACAGGAAGCTGGGCCTCCCCTGCCTCCCCTGGTGATACAGGGGGGAGGGGCAGTTGGCACTGCACTGAGGGTGGCCACCAGACTGCCCACTGGAACATACCATTCACTGGGTCAGCACTTGCCCACCCCTCAGACCACACCCCTCCAGCTGACAGGCAGCCCCCGACCTTGGTGCCCCCAAGCTTCCACCACAGAGGGAGCCCAAAGGTGCCAGAGGCTTGGCTGTTGCCTCGTGAAAGGTGCCAGTTTTGAGGTCCAGCCCCAAATGAAACCTCCCCTTTGGGCCATCCAGCCATGGTGCTGCCAGGCATTCTCAGCGCCCTGGTCCCACTCTCAGCGCCCTTGGAACCTGGCACTCTGCGGCACGGGGCCAGGCCCGGTGGCCCAGCTATGGGGTGGGCAGCCAGGGGGCTGGCTCTATCCATGGTGAATGGAACTCATTCATGTGCATAGCCCAGCCTCCCAGCCTTACTTCTAGTGTGAAAAGTTGAATTCATAGTTCCCAGGAACAAACACTCCAGGCTTTTCTACAATGGGCAGACTAGAGCTTTCCAGGTTATAACAAAACTGACACTGCATCCTAGAGATGAGGAAACTGAGTCCCAGGGCAGGACAGAGCCTCCCCAGGCTCTGGAGCCCCAGCTGAGCCAGTACCAAGGCCCTGGCCCCCCACTGCATCCCCTCCACCCCCTCTACCAACTTGCCCACACTGCAGCTCCATGCCTTTGCTGATCTTTACTCCAGTGCCTTTCCCTGCCCTACCCTCCCAAGGCCCAGTAGAGATGCCCCCTCCTCCAGGAAGGCTCCCCTTTTATCTCAGTCATACCCATGATGGCCGCTCACAGCCATGGTGCTTGGGCATGGGGACTGAGCTTTCCCTGAATGTCACACTTTAGTCCTCGGCCACCCTGTGAGGGGGCAGTGCAGGTGGGGAAACTGAGGCTCGGGACAGCGAAGAGCCAGTGGCTGGCAGATCAAGGGTTCTGACCCTCAGCCACTCCACAGCCACCACATCACCTTGTTCATTTCATCCTGCCCAGGACTGGCTCATTGAGAATGGGGCCATTGGCTCACCTCTCCATCTCCCTTATGCTTAGAACAGCATCTCATGCAGAAGGACCCCTGGAGAGGGTCTACCAGGGAGATAAGGAAGGAGTGAGGAATGCAGGGGCTCAGCAAGGAAGGGGTGTGGAAGTGTTGGCAGGCTGGAGTTACAAGTCACCTGGACCCCAGGATTCAGGCTGGTACTGGGAAGAGTTGAAACCTTGATGTCACCTGCATTTTATGTGAGGTCTAAGGCTGGAGACCCCTGTGGACTCCTGGTTGGGCCAGCTGGCCTTGCCCTGTGCTGTGACCACAGTGAGCCCTGTACCGGACCCTGGGGGGTGGGAACCTGGTGGAGAGGGAGCAGACAGGGACACAGGCTGGGTCAGTACAGAGCCTTCCCCAGCCATGTGACATATCACATGCTACCACCTCCTGGCCCCTCCCCCACTCTGTGAAATATGCCCATCAGTACAGGGCAGGCCCCCAGTTGGCATCCCCTGTGTTCCAAAGGTCTGGTTGTTGGCGTATTCAGCATGAGTTGGCATTTGCATATGGCTGCCCAAAACCAGTGTGACCTTGCAGGGTCGGCAGGTACTGGTCCATCAGCCCTGGAATGTGTGTCCACACGATGTCGGGAACAGGATGGACTGGACCAGAGTCCTACAAGAGCTGGGAGCTGGTATGGAAACCGAGGCAACCTGGAGTGTGCCCAGGCCTCCTGGGGGCCCCAAGGGGAGCGAGGAGCAGAGTCCGCACAGCCTGCCCTTTCCTAGAATAGGACAGTGGGAGACCCTGGGATGGTAACAGGGCAGCAGGGTTGGCTGAGCACTTGTGTCGAGCCAGGCACACCTGGACAGGTTGCCACATGGCCTGCCTGTGCCAGATGGGGACTCAAGGCCCAAGAGGTAGATAGAGGACCTAGGGCTCCACAACCAATGATGAAAACCACGAGTGTGTCTTTGTGTGCGTTTTCTCCATTAAAAGCCACCCCTCTTTGTAAGGCTGGTATCCCTGCCTTCACCTCACGGATACGGAGCTGGGGCGCTGAGAAGCAGCATCCTGCCCAGAGTGTCACAGGCTAGAGGCAGTCTGTACAAGGCACCTCGGAGCAAGTGAGGGCCAGAAACGGAGTCACAGGGAGGCAGGGCCTGGGGAGGAGGATGAGAACACCCAGATCATGAAGAGCCAGTGTGCCCCTCTGGGGGGGTCCAATTTTGCCCCAGGAGCTCAGTCAAGGAATTTGGGGATGGAGAGGATTTCAGAGCTTGCCCGTGCCCCTTCCCCATAGCTTGGCCCCCCATCCAGGGGTGGTCAGTGAGTCACCACAAACAGGACCTGCGTCCTAACAGGACACCTGTGGTGGCCTGTGAGGAGAGAAGAGGAAGGACCCTGCCCTCTGGGCACCCTGAGCTACAGGTGTCCATCAGGCAGGGTGTGATGGACAGAGGTCTCTCTCTCGCTCGCCTGCCCACAGTTCGGTATTGCTGGAAAGTGATGTGTACGTTACTGTGCGGGTTAGTTAGGCTATGATAAAGAGACGCTGAAGGGTGCCCAGCTCCAAAACCAGGCCGCCGCCCCTAGTCTGCCCCAAAGGCCTGTTAAGTTGTAGATATCCTGCACTCAAGACCCCATACTCTCACAGGTTGTGGAAGCAAGCTGCATGACACTCGAGAAGCTGGCTCAGGCTTTGGAAGGAGGGCTGCAGACTGAAACGAGCCCCCACGAGGGACAGTTTAGAAAGACCTAAAGCAGGCTGGTAGCCTAGGAGTCTTTTCCCCTACCTTTCTTTAGAAACTACAGTGCCTCGGGAGGGCTGAGCAGTGTTCCCCCCAGTCATGGAGGGAGCCAGAATTCACTCAGAGAGGGACCCAAGAACCACAGCCTGGAGGACACCTGCTGGCCCCGCTCCCTCAGGCAGGCCAGTGAACTCTCAAATCAGTGGGAGTCACACGTGCTAAAAGAGGCCATGCAGGAAACATCTGGACCGACCCCTTTGCCTGTTGCAGGGCCCATCCCGCTCATTTGCAAAGTGCAGGGGCTGTCCTTGAGTGTCCGTGCTTGCGTTCAAGGTCAGGTCTCTGGGAACCAGCCCCCTGCCACCCAGCCATCACACAATGAAACCAAAGGCAGCCCTGCCATGTCATAGCTCCCTGGCTTGACCTATCAAATCGGGGAAGTAGCGGTCACGAGAGGTGCTCCTCCTGGCACCTGGGGTTGTCCTGTGCGCCGCTAAAAAGCTAAGGGAACCTCCCGTGAGGAGGCAAGCCTCACGCCCTCACCAGGCAGCCATCGCATCTCCAGGCTGAGCAGTCACGGGAGGCGCCCTGAGGAACCAGGTGGAACATAGGTGCTGCAGGCCCCAGGAACCTGTCAGGGACTGGCTGGCTGAGCCCAGGTTTGCAGTCAAGCCTCTGTCCCTCTAGCACACAGGGCTGTTCCTGCACTGGGACCATGGCATCCCAGAGCGGCTCCGTGCGGGCGGTGCAGTGAGGGGGTCCTGCCACCGAGAGCTGAGAGGAGACGACAGACACCCCTGTGCCAGGGCAAGGGGCAGTGAGTGGGATGGGAGGGTGACCACAGGGCAGCAGCAGCCTCACACCCGCACCTTCATTTCCCCTCGCAGTGGTCCTGGCATTGAATGCTGTGACTATCCCATTTTATAGATGAGGAAACTGAGCCCCAGAGAGGAGAAACGACTTGTCCAAGGCACATCAAAAACCGAAGGTGATAGCAAATGCCAGGCCTCTGGCCCCAGTCCCTGTGCTTGTAACCAGGGACAGCCCTTTTGTGACACCAGGAGAGCCTTCATAGAGAATCAGAACTTAGGGGCAACATTCCCCTCACTATATGCAGACTCCCTTTTGCACCCCAGCTCACCCTGGCTGTGGGCCTCAAAATAAAGCTGGTCCAGTCCAGGCCACCAGGGGTGCTGACACATGGTAGCCATGTGGCAGGTGAAGGCCTCTGCTGCCAAGTTCAGCAGTAAGCAAAGACTCCAGACTCACAGGCCAGCGAGCTCCTTAGGGGCACCTGGGTGGCTCAGTTGAGCGTCTGCCTTTAGCTCACACTGTGATCCTGGGGTCCTGGAATTGAGCCTTATGTCAGGCTCCCTCTGCCCCTCCCTGTGGCTGTGCACTCTCTCTCTCTCTCTCTCTCAAATAAATAAATAAAACCTTAAAAAAAATAAAAAAGGAGGGGCACTTGGGTGGCTCAGTTGTTAAGCATCTGCCTTTGGCTCAGGTCATGATCCCGGGGTCCTGGGATCAAGCCCTGCATTGGACTCCCTGCTCAGCAAGAAGCCTGCTTCTCCCTCTCTCCCTCTCCCACTCTCTCTGCTTGTGTTCTCTCTCTCACTGTCTCTCTCTGTCAAATAAATAAATAAAAATCTAAAAAAAAAAAAAAGAAAGAAAGAAAAGGAACAGGTCATTCATTAGATCCTGCCTGGTGACATCCACAGGCCACCTGGGGGAAAGTGTATTCAGTGGCATTAGGTGTATTTGGACCTGTCTGAATAGGAGTTTTGTTTGTTTGTTTGTTTGTTTGTTTTGCAAATGGCCAAGAAACGACTTCTTTACCACCCCAGGGACTATATCCAGTCACCCAGCTGCGTCCCGCTATCTGACATGCTTTGCTACCAATCACTGATTTCTCACCATTGAGCAGTATGATTCCCGCCATTGCCCACGCTTCTGATGGGAATTGTCTGTTCCACGTTATTTATATAAATGAATGTGCGGACAAACCCCAGACTCCTAGAAAGGGCCATCTTGCTGGTTAGCAGGCCCTGGAGAGGGCTGGCTGGGCATCAGAGCCCCAGGTTGGCACTGTGGGGGCTACTGGCGGGTGTGCTTCCTCCTGGGGGAAGCACCCATGACCACAGCTCCGTTGGCAGCTAGAGTGGTAAAGGCAAGGAGGGCTTCTTGCTGGAAGATAACCTGTTGGTGGAGACACAGTGCTCTTAGCCGAACCCTGGGAGTCAGCCTGTCCAAGCCTCCGTCTCCCCATGTGTGAAATGGGTAGCAGCAGCTTGCAGCACAGACATGGCTTGCAGGCTTCTTGGATTCGGGGTCCAAGAGGATGTTTGTATTGGGCTAACAGAGGTTTCGCGGGACAAGGGGGTGATGTGCTGGCAATGATTCCAAAGCTGCCCCTGGCTTCATTTGCCCTAGGGGCCCAGCAGCCCAGTTGGACTGCACAAGGATGGTGCCCAACCCTGGCTTACCACCTTTGGGGCCCTCAGCAGAAGCTCTGACCCATGACACCCATGTGAGCACAGTCACAAAGGAACTGAGTGGTAAGGGGAACCCCACCCAGGCCAGAGAGGAGAAGAATGGGGCCATAGCTGGTGTCCAGGCTGTGCACACCTACCAAGGGCCAGGGGATGGGCAGGAGAGGCCCTAAGGCCAGACTGAGGGGCTGGAACTTTATCCTGGTGCAGTGTGCATAGCCAGACACATGCTGCAGGAAGGTGAACAAGAAGGTGATGGGAGAAGTCAGGGGAGCTTCCGGGAAGAAGGGGTCTTCAGTGCGGCTGCAGAGGGTGAGTGGAACATGGAGAGAGGAGGACGAAAGCCCTGGAGGTGGCACAGGGAAGTGCACTCACGGCACTCATTCCTTCCATACTCACACTCGTGCAGTTTCCAGAGTTACCACCCAAAACCGCACGTTCGTTTTGCAATGTGCTGTGCTTTGAGGTATCAGGACACTGCTCACTTGGGAGTGCTTGGGATGCAGAAATGCACATGCCGCAGTGACAGCACCATGGGCACCAAGTCCCCCTGGTAGCCCCAGGGCCCCACTGTGCCCACGCATCATCTCCTGGGTTTGGCTCCCCCTCAGCAGAGAGGCCTGGCATGGCAGCACCCCACGTGTAGGCCACGAGCACCCAGGGAACAGTAGGGGGTGACAGGTGGAGCACAGCATCTAGCCCAGCGCGTCTCGAGCTCTGAAGCTCATGTGTGTTTCCACAAGCCGGTCCCCAGTCAGTGCGTCCGCCAGGCGGTGCAGAATCCCAACCGGCAGTGCCTGCACAGCCACAGCATCTACACAGATACAGGTTTCGTGGTTATTCTTGGATGCCCATCATCTCCCAGGTGTGTAAATAATGGCCAGTGTGGTTACCCGTGGTTTGTCCCAAGGAAGAGAGAGCAGCAGGAAACCTGAGCCCCCAGATGCCAGGGAAGCGAGTGGAGCCCCAGGAGTGGGCAAGGGCCCCATGATGAGGGAGCCTCCTGTTCTGTGGTCCTAGGTGGTAGCGATCCTCTCAGCATTCGCAAGGCACTGCCAAGGGCATGGCTGCCTGTAAGGAAAGTGCCTGAGTTCCCAGATTTCCAAGTAAGGAACGTGAGGCTTGGAGAGATGTCTAGGGTCCAAAAAGCCTGCCAAGAGCTGTCTGTGGGGCGGAGGTTCACGTGAGACAGGAAGGACTGGTCATTTGGGGCTGAAGTCAGGAACCTGGGCTGTGTGCTGAGCAGGAAGAGCGGCAGAGCTGGCTGTGGGGCGAGAGGGGCCGTGTTGCCTGTCAACTGTTCCCGTGCCACACAGGGCCTGCCCTCAAGGGACTGAACAGCAGAGGCCTCTGTGTGAGTGCTGGCCAGCACACAGGCACTGTTTCAGCATGTTGGGGATGCCCTCCTGCCCCTCCACTGCCTGGACTCCACAGCCTGCCCAGAGCTGCTGCGCTCAGACCAGGTATAAGAGCGCCCCTGGCTTTCACCCCCCAGTGACCCAGCAGATACCCATTCTAGGACCCTGGCCATGTCCTGGCTTTTCTGCCTGGCTCCCAATCCATGAACCCCAGCTCCACGCCCACGGCCCAGCCGTTGTGGACTGGCCTGCTAGGTCCCACCTGCTGGTGGCCAACCCATCCCCCCCAGCCCCCAAGTCCTGGGCCCCTGTCTCGGCTCTATCACCTGGCGTGAGAGCTGGGACCTGTCACTGGCCCTTAGGGCATGCTCAGCACGTGTTTGCTTGATGAATTAATGCATGCATGCTAAACACCACATCTGTTATTTATCTGATGCGAAATTTGGGGTCAGAAGCACAGCCCCTGATTATGACATCATTCCTAAGAGAATTGATAGCTCTGTTAGGCTTTACAATGTGGCTTCCAGAAATCCATTAGAGCTAATTACTCCCCAGTAGAATGTGACATTCCTAGACCACCACTTATCTCACATTTGGGAACACTGTGGGACTCCTCCAGGTGCTGCTGGGGCTGGGGATCCTGCATCTTGTTTCTACAGAAAGGTTACCACCCCACCCCCCCCGTTTTTCCCAAGACCCGAAACCACTCACTTTCCAGAGTTTCTGGTATTCCTGAGCTCATTCTAAACAAGGCACAAGATTGGTTTTGGAAAACAGGATCTCCAAGGTGTCTATGGAATCTCAGGGCAGCTTCTCTGAGGTGGGAGAGTCATGACAAGTACCTCTGAGCATCCTCTCCCCACTCAAAGCTGGTTCCTCCTCAGCACTGATGCTGTTCCATTGTGTACCGCAGACAGTTCTGGATCTCCAGGACAGTAGGGTTTCCCTGAGGCATCCTCCTGGACACCCCCATCGGGGGTGACCTCACTTAGGCCAATAGCGCTGCCCATCCATGCTGCAGTGAGCCTGAGCTCCTGGCCGTGGAACTCAGAGCACATTTCCCACCTCCCCAAGCCTCAGTTTCTTCATCTATAAAATGGGAATAGGAAGGTGCAAGGTTTGAACCAGCTGGCATGCCATGGCCACACCATCAGCACCAGCTGTGGTTTCCTTCCGCATTCCCACATGACTGCTGATATAATCTGGTCAGAAAGTCCTGAAATCCGACACCTCAGATCAAAACTAAACCAGTTCCAGGCTTTGTTCGGACATTTGGCTTGTTCGTTTTATTTTGAAACGAAGGGCAGCTTTCGCCATAGTAACTCACCAGCAGTCCTTTTAGAAGCTAGAATCGTCGGCTCTCTGTGGAAACGGTGGGTTTGGGAGTCAGAGAGATGCATTATGTTCCTTAAAAACTCAGTCACTACAACCCATTTAAAGTCCTCAGAAAGAAGGGGGTAAATAAGGGCCTGTGCCACTGGGGTCGCTGAGCCTCCTAGGCCGCTATCCTCACGTGAGCCCAAGGTCCCGGCAGGGGCAGAGGGACTGAGCTTTCCCCAACTCTCTAGACCGGAGCCTTTGGTTTTGGAGGCACAGGCTCTCCACTCACAGATCTGGCTGTGGACTGACCGTACCGTGTGACAGCACCGGGGCTTGGAGGACAGGGCAGAGCTGCCGGCCAGGCAGAAGGCTGGCCACACTCACGTTGAGGGAGACATGATGGCAGCTCGGGGGACTTGAGCTAGCACAGGACAGCCAGAGATGGGGCCCTCAGTTGTGAGTACAGAGTTGCCCGGGTCCCTGCGGCTGATGGACGCTGTGCAGGAACCCCAGGCCACAAAGGAGGGTCTGATGAAGCAGGACAGCCCCTTACAAAGACATGTCAGGGTGCTGAGAGCGGGGCCAGCCACTTCGGCGACCCCAGAACCCGTGGGAGGCAGGCGAAGACAGACTTGGCCTGGCAGAGGAAGGACTTCCCACCAGAAGGGTGGTATTTCCGGGGCCAGTGCCAGGCTGGGAGAGCCTGCCACGGGGGGCTTCCTCCCACAAGGGCCGCGGGCCTAGAGCCCTTCCACGCTGCGTCCCCTGATTAACGCCAGCATTTTCCTGCCCGCAGAGTCGAATGGCAGAGAGCCTGCGCCTTTTTGACTCCATCTGTAACAACAACTGGTTCATCAACACCTCACTCATCCTCTTCCTGAACAAGAAGGACCTGCTGGCGGAGAAGATCCGGCGCATTCCGCTCACCATCTGCTTCCCGGAGTACAAGGGTCAGAACACCTACGAGGAGGCCGCTGTCTACATCCAGCGGCAGTTCGAGGACCTGAACCGCAACAAGGAGACCAAGGAGATCTACTCCCACTTCACCTGTGCCACCGACACCAGTAACATCCAGTTTGTTTTTGACGCGGTGACAGACGTCATCATACAGAACAATCTCAAGTACATAGGCCTTTGCTGAGGAGCCGGGCTGGCCGGTTTGCTTGTGGCGAAACCCCTGGGGTGTCACAGCCCCACTCGTGCTAGGGAGACCCAGCCCAGGGGCAGAAAATGGGGGGGCCTGATGAATGTGCCCCCTGCCCCTCCACCTCCTTGGCCCCCACGTTTCCGCAAACATAAATATATATGGATAGATTTCTAGGTAGGTAGACACACATACATGCACACACACACAGTCTGGAGATGGCCAAGTTACCCAAAGTGTTGGAGCCTCTTGAAGACTTAAGCAGCTGTCACCAAGTTCACTACAAGCCCTTCCTGACCCTTCACCTTGCCTTCCCGAGTCGGCCCCGCTCTGCATGGGGGGGTCCCCGTGGGACTAGGAGGAGAGGTGGCTGGGTCATCTGGAGGAATGCCAGCTCTGCCCAAGCTTCGGACTGGGGACCTTGCTGCTGACCAGGAGGGAGGACGAGAGCAGCGTCCGTGCGCCTACCCTGCTGGCCATGCCTACTGCTGGCCTGCTCTCTACCACGTTTGTTCTGGAACCGGGGTGCAAGGCCAGATGACAGCACTAACCAGACCTCTAGCCACTCACAGCTCTTTTTAAACAGCTTCAGAATATGCAGCAAAAATCCACACAGCAACATGAGTGGCACGATTTGTTTCAAACTTGGCCAGCTGGGTTCCAGCTTTTCTTCTACTAGTCTGATGTTTTATAAATCAAACCCTGGTTTTTCTTCTCTGACATCCTTTTTTTTGCCCAAATCTCATGGTGTTTCGCAGAAATACAGAAGATTTCAAATGCGGTTGAGTATTCTTTTTTAAAATGCAGATTTTCAAAACATATTTTTTTTTCAGGTGGTCCTTTTTGTGTCTGGCTTGCTGAGTGTAAAAGTTGTTACCTGGATGAGCCTGTCCCTCTGCTCCCGAGCGACACTGGGGCAGACGGCCGCCCTGCGGCCACCTCGCGGGGCCGCGTTGTACATAAACCCGAGCAGTGTGCTCCTGTTTCTGGTGCAGTTTCTGCTTCGTTTTTAATTTCAGAAAATAAACGTGATGTATTTCAAGAAGGTTCTTCACCGAGGAGCTAACGAACAATAGCTAAGTGTCTTGGTGTTTAAAGAGTAAGTTATTCGTGGCTTTGCAAGTGGAGGAAAGGGAAGTGAGAGATGGGGCCCCAGCCCCCGCACACCCTAGACCTGAGACTGGCCGAGAGCCGCTGCGACTCCTGTGAAGGCTCAGCCAGCGTTGTAGCCTGAGGGAGGCCCTGCTGGGACCTTGCACTCTGGCCCTGCCTGTCCCAGGGCCTGTGGCACCCGCCACCACGGAAGGACCTTGGCCCAGGGTTGCGTGTAAATATGAAACCCCTGCCGTCAAGAGGGAAGGCACCGCCAGAGCCCTTGCCAAATCTCCTTTCCTCTCAGCCTCTGTTCAGTACCTGTATGTCCAAGGTCAGTGTGTGGGATCACAGCCAAGGACTTTAAGAGATGTACAGAGGGAAAGAGGAGCTGGTGATTGTATGAAAGCTAAAGATTGTCTACTTTAAGAAAATAAAATAACCTGAATGAGCTGAGCTGTGTGCTGCCGTGTTGTGAGTGTGAGTGGCAGACCTGCGGGAGGGTGCCCGGAGACACCTTCCATGCCCAGCTTGCTTTTTCTCTCCCCTGATCCACACATTCAGGCACAATCGCTTTGAAATGAACACCAAGAATAAACAACCTCAAGCGAGGAAAGAAAGTGCAAGAGAGGGGAGCCCTGCCAGGCCCATGTGTCTGGAGGGGCTGAGGTTTGGGGGTGATGATGGCTCCAAGACCCCCACCCAGCACTAGCCCGGGCTGCAGCATCCCCCAGACCCCTCCCAGCCTAAAGACACCTCTGCCAGAGTACAGGAGGCGGACAGCCTGGAGGTTAGGCCTCATGCCTAACCATGAGGGTGGGGTCTTGCAGGGGGTGGGGAGGAGGGGTCCCCTACCATCCCCCCATCTGCTGACTCTGACTTGTGTGGTTAGGGGCAACTCCATGTGGTGGAGAGCACTAATTAGGAGTCGAGCAAGGTCGTTCACCCTGCACCAGGCACCTTACAAATTATTTTAACGCCTCTACCGCACCAGGTTGTCAGCTGTGACCCGTTTTACAGATGAGGAAAGGTGCTCAAGGTTAAGGTCAGGGACTGGTGGAGCGGAGAGGCGAGTGTTTCCGGCAGCCTGGCCCTGCTCCTGATCACTTTGCACCCAGACAGGATCCCACAGGGAAGCACAGAGCCACTCTGCACCTCCTCCTCAAATCCAGGACCTACCCAAAGCTCTGAGTGAGGACCAGCAGGTGGGGAGACACACACGCGCGCACATGCAGATGCACATTACAGGGACACACGTACAGATCGGGCTCTCTCCCTCCCCCACCCTGAGCCCTCGTGGGGATTCCTTTCACGCCTTCCCACATCACCAAACAGCAAAAACCCAGGAGGACTTTTGTATAAGAAGAAATAGCGTGTGACTTAAAATTTTGGAGACTTATTTTACGCTTTTAATGCCAACTGTGAAAAGAGCAGTAATTTCACCGCGAGCATCCTTCACCTAAAAATACACAGTTAGAAGGAAAATAGGAGGATTCTGCCTTCCCTCCTGATGTGTTCAGGGGTGGGAGGTGGCTTCCCTGGGCCAGCGCTCCCGGTTCCCAGAGCCCAGTCAGCCAACTCTCGCAGGGCCCCGTTCTTCACCGCAATCTGTCTGCACTGCTTTTTTTCCTTTTAAACTTCCTCTGTGATCCGCTACATGACCTGCCCCTCCCTGTCTCATTTCACTGACACCTCTGACAAGTATGTTTCGTATACTCTCCTCTTCCGCGACATTTCAGAGACCATGCATTCAGGACCTTTCATTTTTCATGTCGTACATTGCCTATTTTTATTGAAGTGTAATTGACATTCCATCCTATTAGTTTCAGATATTCCTCATAGTGATTCAGTACTTTTATATGCATTATGAAATGATCCCCACGAGGTCTAGTTACCCTCTGTCTGTGCTGCTTCTTCCTCTTGTGGGCCTGCTACATCCCCCTTTGCTCTGCTCATCATGCAGGTATGTCTTCTCCATGCTCACAGTCCAAGACGGCCTATCTCTCGGATCCCGGCCTGCCAGGTGTTGGATATCCCCTCCCTCCCATACTCCACTGCATGAAGCATCCATGCCAGGGCGAGGTAGGAAGGGGATCGGACCCACCTTCTTCCTCCACTGTGCCCAGACCGTACCCAGTATGGAAAAGGCACCTGCTAAGCTAAAGGTCCAGGAAAGGTCCACCGATGGTGGCATCAGCCAGAGGGAAATGAGCTCTGGGACCAGCAGCAGAGGGATCGGCAAGGGGAGGCCAGAGTTGACAGAGGGAGAAGCTCTACCCTGTGCAGGAGGAGCTGGCCTAGCCTCGCCCTCTGCAGGTGACTAACCACAGCCCAGGTCCCACGATGCAGCCAAAGACTCTCTCTCATAGGGCACACATACCAGGTGAGCTCTGGGGTATTGCCATCTGCCCCCATAGCTCTCATGGTCACCTGAGATGGAATGATGGGTCACTGACAATAATCCCAGCTCTCCTCGGTGACTGCTCACCGCGTGGCCCTGGGCTGAACCTGGTGAGCACTCATCTGATTCCATCCTCCCCAACTCCTGGGAAGCCAAGATTACTGGCTCTGTTTTATAGAGGGGAAAGCAGAGACCTGGAGAGGGGAAGACTTCCCAGCATCACCCAGTGTAACAAGTGACCCGACCAGGCCTGGGTCCCCAGGGCCATCTAGGACAAATGGGGATGGGGTGCGGGTCTGCTGCCTCAGGCGCAAGTGCCAGGGAGGGCCGCAGTCCCCCATGAGGACGAGGGGGCCCTACCAAGGCTGGACGGCACCCTGGGCGCTCGCCTCTCTAAGATATGAGCCAGGTGAGGAGTTTCAGTGCCGAGCTAGGTCCAAGGCCAGGGGCCAGCTGCTTCTCTGCCCACCGCATACACCAGAAGGACTTGACCCGCTTTGTGTAATGAGCTGTCGTCCTCAACTGCCTGGGAATATGAAAACCTTGTGGAGAGGGCTGAGGAAGACTGCCCGCTCCAAGAGAGCCCACAGGGATAGCCGCTGGGATGGTGACCTGCCTTGACGGTGCCAGACAAGGAAATGCTCTCCCGGCAGGAGAAGGCCAATAGATGGGGAGGGTGAGAGGAGAGGAGGCTTCAAGCAGGTGCGCCAGACTGGGAACCAGGTGGGCTCGGTCACCATTGGTGGGCATCATCCTTGCTAAGTCTGGGAAGGGGCCAACTGCCCACCACAGATTGTCAGGCTGAGGACATGCCTGGGGCCTGCTGCACCCCATCTTGAGGGCAGGTGAGAAAGGAAAGCCCCCCCCCCCCGAGGCAGCCAGCCCCATCCCTGCATTCTGCAGTGTCAGAGCCAGGAGGAGCCAGGGCTGTTCCGGGCCACCTCCCCAGGCAGCCCCCAAGGAGAGAAAGGGGTGCAGCAGCTTGTCTGCCCGAGACTGCCTGGCTGAGGCACACTGCAGAAAGGGGGAGAACATCGTGTTTTGCTTCTCCAGCAGCCCCTCTCCCTCAGCTTCTGCTACTCCCGCCCCTTCAGCTCCAATGTTCCCCCGCACCTCAAAATTCCCAAGATCGGAACCGCATCTGACAGCAAGCTCCGTCCCTCCCCAGGCCCATGCTGCTCCTGTCTGAGGCTGAGGAGCCAGTCTCCACAGGAGAGGACTGAGCACAGCCTCTCCGCCTCCCTGGTAGGTGCTGGCCCCTAGGAAGGGAGGGGCAACCTGTTTTGACCCCCACAGCCCCACACAAGCCAAGGCTGCCCACGGTGTGTCGGAGGCAGAACAGTCCCTGCACCGTGCTGCTGCCACAGCTGGGCCAGCGGCTCAGCGCCCCGTCCAGACTCACAGGTGCATCCAGTCTCCCTGGTTCCAGGCCACCACGAGAGGGCCCAAGGGGCCTGGGCCATGGCCAGTGGGGCTGGTAGGGAGACACTTCTGGGGCCCCAGTGCTATTCAGCTGCCTCCCAAAATCCAGTTACAGAAGAATCCTCAATTTTGGCATCAGAGTTCTCTCCTGTAATGCCTGCCCACAAAATAAGACCTGTTTCTGGGTGGGGTTAGCAGAAACGAGGGAGCAGACAGAGATTCCCCCAGAATTCCTAGCGGTCACTCAGGGCCCAGCTGGCAGGGAGCCTGGCCTGGAGGCTTCTGCCTGGCATTTGCCTCTACAATCCTGGTTTCTCTTCGCCTGACTTGCACCACCCCAGGGCCTGAGAGGAGAGCCAGGCCAGGTCAGGCAGTCGTCGGTCCTATGGCACCCCCTGCTGGTTACTCTGGGAAACCACACAGCCCGCCCCATCCCACCAGGCCCAAGGACTCAGAGGGAAGACTTTTCCCTGCAGATACCTCATACTACGGATGGACAGAGCAATTAAGGCAAAGTGGCTGGAACAGATCAAGGGCCCAACATGGTTGTTGAATTAATGAAGGAGGGAGGGAGTGAATTGCCACAAAGAACTAACAAATGATCCTTTAAAATACAGCATGAAGCCTGCTAACACCAATATTTGTTGAATGCCGGGCGCTCAGCCAGGTGCAGAGGGTGCCTTCTGGCGTGGCAGCAGATAGAAAACCTGTACTAATGACCACCAGCCAGAGAGCCAGCTGAGCCCAGACTATGCCTCACACAGGCACACAGGCACCCCGACTCCCATGCCTCGTGATAAAGCCAACACTACTGCCCAAGATCACACACTGGTTAAAAGTGCACCCATGAAGGAGATGCACCCACCCCACCCTGAGGCCCAGCGAGGATACCCCCTGAGACACAGCCACCCACACTGGCCACCCCAGAAGCCACAGTGCTCAGAGGCCCCCCAGGCAGACTTCTTGGGGCATCTGCCCTTGCCTATGTATGTCTCCCTCTCTCCCTCCAGCTAATCCCCCCAACACTGCTACACATCCCTTACCAGAGTGTCCCAGGCCTCCCTTCCAGGCACCTCACAGTAAGCAGCACCCAAGGAAGCCTGTGATAGAGGGTGCGGCCTGCTCCTGGGACCCCCGGTACCAGTCCGAACCATGGCCCCCCTACCCTTGGCGATGCGCCCAGTGCTTGTGGATTCCAGAACAGTTTTGCAGGAAGGAGATAGAAGCAGGGCCCTCCCCACCAGAACACAGATTACCGTAGAGCTTTTGTAACTAAGACCATGTCGGACTGGCAAGGGCTAGACAAGAAGACTTATAAACAAACAAACAAACAAATGAAAATCCAGGTCAGGTACCTTCACCAGCTAAATGTGAAAAGCAAAACTCTTAACACTTCTAGAACAAAATAGGGCAGAATATCTTCATGAGCACCAAACATACACACGCACACACACACAGAGGGAAAGACTGATGAAACCGAGTACATTCAAATGAAAAACTGCTGGGCTAACGATCAAACAAACAGTGAAAAGCCATGCAACAGCCCAGTAAATGGCATTTGCAATGTGTGCATGTAGCCAATGAAGGGTTAGAATCCAGAATGAATGAAACACTCTCTCAGATCGATAAGAAATGGAAAAACAACTCAACAGAATCCTCAGCCTCCGGGGAGGCACTGGGCAGGAGAGGCGATGCGGGCAGCGCCAGGCAGAGGAAAGATGCTCTTCTCCCAGCCACGGGGGATGGCAAAGCCACACAACAGTGCAATAGCACGGCACACCGCGAGATTGCTGGTGAGAGTGCACAGCGGGCTCTCTCCCAGCTAGCAGAGGGAGGGCTGGGAAGCAAAGGCAGTATCTGGCCGAGCTGAAGGCCGTGCCTTCTCCCACCTCCACAAGGATGCTGTCCTCCAGCAGAGGCCTTGGAGGGACTCCAGGAAAATCTGAGCGGGAAGGCTCAGGATCAGAAACAACCAGCCTGCCCCACGAGCCACGCAGGGGTAAGTGTATTGAATGTCAGCGTTATGTTCAAACACCAGAAGGATACGCAACGGTTAAAACAGTCAAACAGAGCCCGTGACATGACGTGGATAAATCTCAAAATTATAACAATAGGTTAAGTGGCAAGGGGATGCAAGATCCATTGGCATCGAGTTTTGAAACACGCTGGGCAAAATCCCTGTATGACTACATCCTTGGTAACATATAAAGACGTGCGTTAGGGACAAAGTCAGAAATTACTGGGGGCTCCAGGGAGGGCAGGAGAAAAGGTGCTGGGTGGGGAGGTTCACAGGGTGCTTGGACTCTTATTACTTTTTTTTTTTAAACAAAAGTCTCAAGCAAATGGGAAATACAGTAGAATGTTAAGACTAGCAAAGCTACGATGGTACCTGATGTTTACTCTCGTTATCTCTGTATTTCTCCAAAGGCTTAAAGGGAGCACAATAATTTAAGAGAGCCGGCTGGGAGCTCCACACCCCAAGAAGGAGCGTTCCTGTGTGGTGAGCACAGGGCATTCATTTAGCTCGGCCCTGAGCACCGGTGCTTCACAGACACCCCACTCTCCCAGTGGCCCTCAATCATAGCCTCAAGGGAGAGCCAGCCAAGGTGTGTTTGAGAAAGATACACGTGCCCGCTCCCAGAGACAGATCCTGTTGGCCTGGGATAGGGCCAGTGATAAGAACAGCCTTTTAAAAGAGGGTTCTGTGGTCTGGCCTAACGTGCTCCCCAACACCCAGCCCGGCCCAGCTGGAAGAAGGCTCGCTTCCCGGATGGGCAGCAATCCCAGGCCCCCAAAGGCTGGCTCCACTCCGTTTGCCCTACCTCACTGAACCTCATCCCATTAGTCATTTCTCTCTGGGGTCTCAACTCAGAAAGTGCTCACGCATGGAGCTGAGTGTTTATGGCGCGTTTCATGCAGTCACTTCCCCATCCGGGGGCAGGGGAAGGGCAGAGGGAACTTGGGGCCATCTCACTCCTAGGCTGTGACACCCTTATGCCCACCTTTAACTTAAGGCACCCCCTTCAAGGCCTTGATACCACACCTCTCAGAATGAGCCCCCTGTTTAAAAATGTTTGTGGTGCCACATGACAGGGCAGACATGAACCTGACACAAATCTCAACCCTTTAGCTGCGGTGGTCGGGTGGCCGTCACCCTGGGCTCTGCGTCTAAATAGCAGGAATGCCCAACCGAGGGGGACATCAAGCCCAACCGAGGGGGACGTCACCCTGGGCTCTGCGTCTAAATAGCAGGAATGCCCAACCGAGGGCGACATCGACCCTGGCGTGGGGGGAGGGGGGCAGGCTTTCTTTATTCCTTAAACATGCCATGGCACACTTCACAAATGAGGACATTTACAGGGCTATAATCATCGGGGAAACACAAATTAAAACCAAAATGAGACACCACCACACCCCCAACCCCCCAAAATAGCTAAAATAAAGAGGCAGGAAAGATCAAGTGTGGGCGAGGATCGAGGGCGTGTGAAACTCTAAGAGCAACTCTAAGGCTGGTGGGAGTGTAAACCGGTGTAAGTATTCTAGAAAACCATTGGTGGTAGCTTTTCAAGCTGAATGTAAACCTGCCCTAGCCCAGCAATTCCCCTCCCAGGTATGTCTCACAAGAGATGCATCTATACATCCATCAAAAGACACTCACGAGAATGTTTATGGACACTCCGTTCTTGGTAGCCATTCACTAGAAACAATCCAAGTGTCCATTGGCAACAAAGTGGATAAAGAAACTGTAGTATACTCATCTAATGTGAATACCATAGTCCAGCGCAAATCGTCAAAAATCATACATGGATCTCAGAGACAAAACGCTGAGCACAAAGAAAGCTAGAAACCAGATATTAGACTGGATGTTTCCACTTACATAAAATTTAAGAAAAGGCATAAAACAATCTACAGCCTCATAAACAGAAGATACTCCTTCCCTTTGGGCGAGGGGTAATAACCGGTCTGGGGCACGTGGGAAGTTCTTAGAGTGGTGGCGATGCTCTAGAAATTTCTCGGTCTGGATGGTGATTCCACGGCATGTTCGATTAGTATAATTTAATAAAACGTTCATGTACGATTTGTGCCTTTTCGATATGTACGTTGTACCTTAGTAAAAGCATAACTTTTTTTTTTTTTTAACGTGCTCTAGACCGCGATCTGCAGCATGGCGCGTGAGTGACCCGCAGTGGAGACCGAGGGGCGACCTGAGTGCCCACGGAGAGCCTACCTGAAGGCAGCTGGGCCACGTGCTTCAACGCCAGGTGCAGGTTCTTGCGACAGGCTGGCTGAGGGTCGTTCAGTAGGTAGGACAAGGCAAAGATGACATCGTGCTTTAAAAAGCCCTCTCTGGGAAAAAGAATTCAGATTTAGACGCAATTAAGACCATGCCCAGAGAGGACCCAGTAGGAGCAAGGAGGAAGTTCCCACTCACAACGGGCGGATGTGGACCACGTTCCTTTGGCTTCCAGGGAGAAGAAAAAGGCCAGAGGTGGACAAGCCATTACAGCATCCCTAGAGGCCACGAGAGCAGTGTGGCTTGTGTGCCAGTGGAAGGAACCACACGTTGGAATCTCACAGCTCTGCCCCTTCCTTAGCTAGGACTCTGACTGCTCTGTGTGTCCCTGGATCCTTCCTTTCATTCTTGTGAGCGTCAGTCCTGTTATCTGTAAAATGAGGATGAAGCAGCAGAACCCCACAACTGACCTACCCTGAACTTCAGGGGTCCACCCACCAGGGCACACGCCCACTGATGCTCCAGGCTCTGCAAACCCTGCCCCTCGAAGCCCCTGCCTCTCCCCCCAGCTGAATGGGGGGCTTGCCAACAGCCAGATGCTTGCCTCCAAATCTATGTATGCCTGTTATGCTCCTTGTGATAATTATATAAGTTAATTATATATTAGATAAGCCAATTAGATGTGAGAAGAGTTGGTTTTTTTTTTTAATTTCCTTATGAAAACAAAGTTGATTGCTTTGGGAAGACTCAAAAGTGAGTCTCAAAAAAAAAAGTGAGATGACTGTAAATTCTAGAAGGTTTTTACATGCAGATTACTCCATTAATGGCTTTGAGTTCTCGCTCTATTGGAAAGAAACCAAAGCTGCAAATTAGATGATGTTATAGGGGTGGTTTAAGCAAAAAAGATGACGGGAAACACCAACCAGTGGGTCCACACCCAAGAAGAGGCCTGGGTGGCACACAGGGATTGATGAATGCCTAATTCTTTGTGTCTGGGGTTAAAATGAGTTTAAAGGGAATGTACAATTTCTTCAATTGCTGGCTTTGTGACCATTTCTTTTGATTAACTAACTGCTGGGCCTGAGCACATTTGGCGTGAGGGCTTCTGAGCTCACATCTCTCAGGGCTGGGCTCAGTGAGAACTCAGTGTGATGCCCTCGCCCGCCCAGGGCCTAACACACCAGAAATGCCCAACCAATTGTACTCATGTCATTGTTGGCCAGAATTTAACCTACAGTGAGTTCTGCGTCATTCTGGGACAAGAAAATCCTAGCGGGGCACCCAGGTTGCAGGGGACTTCCCTGACTGCGCATCATGAGAGGGCCTCTTCAGTCAGTTCCCGGACACCCACTCCCTGTCACTCCTGCTTTGTAAGGCTGGGGTGTTTGCCCTGAAGGCATCTGCCCCCCTCACGAGCAAGCAAGCAAGAGGTGGGCCAGGGGAGCTAGGCCTCCTGGAAGGCTCTCCCGTTTGTGGGCTGTCATATCAACTGACTCCTGAAGGCGACAAGATGTCAAGCCCCAGGCTACTGCCCTCATCCCCTCTTCCTGTTGCTATCTGTGTGGGTACCAGAGGTACAAAAGTTTCCACGTGAGCAGTCACTTAGAGCTTGACAGCCTCCACAAGCTACTGGCTTTAAGTTATAGGAGCACCACTGAACTCAGGCAAACTTCAGAAATCAGCCTCTTGTTACTTTTAGCCCTTTGCATTCTTTGTCTACTGTGCTGTGGTAGAGCGAGCCAGGGTTTGGGAACCCTGGACCCTGGTATCTTAGTTCTCCTCCCCACACCTGGAGGTGGCAGTGGGAGGGATGGCAGACTCTGAAGGAGTGTGAGGGCCAGGCCAGAGCAGGTCCTTGGTCAGCGATATTTTGCTTCACTGCGTGTCCAGTGTCCACTGCGTGTCCACCCTTCAACCCTGCTCCCATGGCCATATCCAGGAATCTGCACCCCCCAACCTCCTACCACTGCTAAACAAACTGACAGGCACCCCCACTAGGCTCCCAATTTCCTTATACTTGCCCAAGCTCCAAGCACCTCTCCCCACAGTGTCTGTCAGCCCTTGTTGGGAACTACCATTTAATGTCTACATCAGGTCTAGAGAGAGAAAAGAGGAGCAGGAAGAAGGAGAGGTGCTTCAGTCCTCAATGCTCCTAAGTATTAAAGCACTTACCCTGGGTCTGTCTCAGATAAGCACAGCAACACATTTAACCCCCTGCCCTCACGAGCAGGTGCAGACGAGGACACTGAGGCACAGAGAGCTTGAGGAGAGGCGGGACTGAGCAACCTTACGTTTCGTGAGATGCCCTGACACCCCTGAAAGGATCCCCAGCTTCTGCAAAGGGGATCTGTTGTTTACATTAAAGCAGTCGGAAGACAGTGAGTACCCTGCCCCTAAATTTCTGCTTTCTGGGCACGTGCACCCTGGGCAGCAGCCCCTGGCAGGGCTCCAGGGCTGTTTGTGATTCTCGGCGCTGTTTTCAATACCAAGTAAAACTAGTCATCCCAGGCCAAGAGCGTGAACTGAAGGGATACAGGAAAGCACCTCTACCCTCCCCTTGACACATACACAGACTGACAGACAAAAATTCAGAGCATTCAAGGTCATCCAAGGGCCTGCCACCCAGGGGAGGGGTGTGGCTCCAAAGCATGACATGGGTTCCCAGAGACAGCTGCCCACCTGCCTATGTTATGCGTCGCCATGATGTGGAGAACCTCGGTGGTCTTTATCCGCACCATGTCATTGCTGTCCTTCAGCAAAGCTTTCAGGCTCTCCAGGCAACCTGCAAAGCACAAAAACCTTTAAACATTTACCAGTCTCAGAAATCAACTCACCTGGAAGTCAACAGGTGAGCCAACGTTGAGCAACAAGAGACTACTCCTGCTTTGGGGGCTGGGGGAATCGTGTCAGTTGCGAAGTAGTTCCAACTCACCAAAGGGGTCTCTGTGCGCTAGAAAGGCTTACACAGGAGACTGTGTTATCTAACCCCCTGCACGCTTCCGACCAATGCCTCCTCTCTCAGTCCACTGCAGGATTAAGAAAATGGCCTTTGCATTTGGGGAGGCTGAGGGTCAAATTCTCACCCCTGTCCCAAAGTGGCCATGTACCCTTGAATAGGTCACACCTAGGGATGCCAGGTTGCGCAAATAAAAACCCTGCTTTAAAAAAATAAATAAATAAATAGGGGTGCCTGGGTGGCTCAGTGGGTTAAAGCCTCTGCCTTCGGCTCAGGTCATGATCTCAGGGTCCTGGGATCGAGCCCTGCATCAGGTTCTCTGCTCAGCAGGGAGCCTGCTTCCCCCTCTCTCTCTGCCTGCCTCTCTGCCTTCTTGTGATCTCTCTCTCTCTCTGTCAAATAAATAAATAAAATCTTTAAAAACAAAAACAAAAAAAACCCCTGCTTTATTTATCAATCTGGCAACCCTAGCCTCGTACCCCTCCTCTGAATCTCTGGTTTTCTTATCTGTCAGTTTTATCTTCCCTCCCAAGGCAGGTGCTATGAGAATTAAGATAATATAGGCAAAAAAAGATAACATAGGCAGTGCACTGGGCAGGGGGAGGGGTTTGCTGGCCCAGAGTCAGGCTTATTAAACAGCAACTCTTAGTACTGAAGCTCCACCCTGTGTCCTAGGCCCTGGTTCTAGGGACCACAGCCAAATCTGGAATTAACTGGCCCTTCACTAAGGCTGGAGAGAGAAGCAGCAATTCATCCATCATGTGCCTCATCTGGGAAACGTGTGACCATGTCTTGAAAACCACCTCAAGTCTTATTGTGGTCATTAGCAGAGTGGGACACAGGGTGGGACACACAGTGGGACATAGTTCCCAGATATATGCGTGGTTTTAGTAAGGCACATGCCTATCTTTTGTGACAGTCTCGTGGAGGGGATAGATAAACAGCGCTGTTTGGTGGATTTGTGGCCACCTGGTGCAATAGCAGAGGGGACAGATTTGTGGGATGCTGGTGGTGTCTGAGCAAGGACGGTCAGTCAGGAGGGACGCGGTGAAGGGGCCAGGTCGCCTCAGCCCCTCCCACTTCCGGCCACTGTGTCTGTCCATCCAGATCCCAGTCATGGTCACCTGGGCTGTGACACACTCACCTATGTCGATGGCCACGTAGACATGCTCAGGGTCGTGCATGAGGTCACAAAGAGCCATGAGGGCTTTCTGCCTCGTCAGCAGGTGTTCCGACTGCAGCTCCTCGTTGAGCTTGGGCAGGGCCCGACAGCCATAGGCAATGGCAGCCTGGGCGGGGTTGATGTCGGGGGGCAGGTACATGGAGATCCGGGCATGGGCCATCCTTCCACGCCTGCAGAGGGCAACTCTCTAGCTCTCAAAACAAAGCTCTGCAGAACCACTGATGAAGAGAACCCAAAAAGTTGTCATTATCACCACCGGGATTTAGAAGCTACTTCTCATTTGATCCTCAAAACTGTAATGGCAGTCAAGTGGGTATCTTTACTTCCATTTTGTGGATGAGCAAACTGAGGCTGAGAGCAATGAAGGAACCTGCTCAAGGTCACAATAAAGGTAAATAGCAGCCCAAATTGCAAACTCCAGAGTTCTCCCATGCTTGATGGTAGAGGAAACCACCAATCCTTTACAGGCTGGTCCTTGGGTCAAAGGCACCAAAGAGACAAAACAAACCAGCAAACACGAATATGGTCACCACAGGTAGTACTTATCTTACGCCAGCAACACCTGGTATCTAACTCAACTATTCCAAAAGGAGGGGACTTGTGTTATCCCAATTTTACAAAGGAAGTAGTTGAGGTCTAAGGGTAGGAATTGACTTCAGGTCATGGAACTGATAAGGCCAGGAGTCAATGTTCAAATCCAGGTCTAGTTCATTCATCCATCAGGGACCCATATTCAGATGCTTCTTCTTTTTTTATTATAATTTTTTATTATGTTCAGTTAGCCACTGTATAGTATAGTATTCAGATGCTTCTAATACATCCACAGAAAAAGGAATTAAGCTTAAAGTGTGATTTGTTTTTATTACACACATACGCACTTGGAGCAACTACAGGCAGTGTGGCTCAGTATAGCTGACCCTTAAACAACACAGGTGTGAAATGCACGGGTCCACTTACACATGGATTTTTTATAATACGGTACTTTTTTTACATAATACACTTTTTGCATAAATATTTTTTACATAACTACTGAATGTATTCTCTCCCTGATACTTCTCTTAATAACATTTTCTTTCCTCTAGCTTCCTCTAGCTTCCTTCCCTCTAGAATATAGTGCACAATAAAGATAACATAACATACATGGTAATTGACAGTTTAAGTTATCGGTAAGGCTTCTGGTCAACAGTGGGCTTAGTAAGAGTTAAGGAGGGAGTCAAAACTTATAAGTGGATTTTCGACTGTGGAGGAAGGGTAGTATTGGCACTCCTAACCCCTATGTTGTTCAAGGGTCAACTGTAGTTAAGAACGGGCTCCAGGGGTGCCTGGGTGGCTCAGTGGGTTGAGCATCTGGCTTCGGCTTGGGTCATGATGTCAGGGTCCTGGGATCGAGCCCCACATCGGGCCCTCTGCTCGGCGGGGAGCCTGCTTCCCCCCTCTCTCTCTGCCTGCCTCTCTGCCTACTTGTGATTTCTCTCTGTCAAATAAATAAATAAAATCTTAAAAAAAAAAAAAGAGCGGACTACCTTAAGTAAAATGAAAAAGCACATTTCCATATTAAAAAAAAAAAAAAAGAACGGGCTCCAGATCTAGGCCATCGGTGGCCCTTGACAAGTTACTTCTTCTATCTGTGTCTTTCTACAGCGGCAAAAGGGAGGTGATAATAGCACCTCCTTCCCTCCCTGCCAGTGGTCATATGAACTGCTACCCATGAGCCTGGCACAGCAGGCTCTGGATATGTCCTCTGTGGCTACTATGGTGGTGGTGGTTCCTACGATTAGTCCAGTGACAGTCCCAGCCCTGTAGGAATGATCAACTTCGGTAAAGGAGGTGAGCCTGACTCTGTTCGGGGCACCAAGGGACCGATCGGGGCAAGAGGGGAGGGGGCCTAGCTGGGAGGGACGTGGCCATTTCTGGGCTCCCTGGGCAAGGAACAGTGGGTGCTGGGGACAGGGGCCCGCCCTCTTCTAAGGAGCACGGGTTAGGGAGGTAAGAGGACGAGAGCCCGGTGTGAACAGCGCTGGGTGGATCTGGGGACCCCCTGTTCCCTCTGGCGGCCGCTGGCTCACCTGCCTCAGCCCTTGTTCCCGGAAGCGGTCGCCCGTTGCCAGGCGACCGGTTGCCAGGCTACCCCGCAGCGTCCGCAGCGCCCACCGCGCAGGCGCGAACGGTCCCGGGGCCGGGACCAGCTGTAAAGTGGGGACAATGATGCTTTACAGGGTTACTGTGAAGAACAAAGGCGGCTCAGCTTTGTTCCTGGTACAAAAGGGAAGCGAAAAAAAAACCAAAAGGGAAGCGAAGTGACCGTACTCTTTTTCTGAATTGAACACTGCATGCCTTTAATCCTCAGAGTAAACTCGGGAAGTGATAACATCCAGTTTACAGACAAACTTCAGAAAGGTTCAGTAGCTTCCCTGAAATCACACTGGCCTGATCCCTGGACTGTCTAGCCCTGGCCCATGCTCCTTGATCTGCAATCTGATTACCTGCTAATGACATACGTGCAGTGGAGCAAACACACAGCTGGCTGGAGCAATTGTTCTTGAAAACAAGCTAGACCCAGGCATCACCTGCATAAAACCCTCCCATGGCTTCCCACTGGTCTCAGGACAGAGTCCAAACTCCTAGCCTGCTGCTCAAGGCCCTGGGTCATGGCCTCCTTCAGCCATGCTGAATTCTTTTAATTTCCCAAGTGGTCAACTCTTTCCTGCAGCCTGAGCTGCTTGTAACACTAACCACTTCTTTGTCCTTCACAGCTTGGTGTACGCTTCCTCCATGAATCCTATCATCTCCCCATTCCAGTGTAGTAAATGATTCCATAACTTAATTATCCCATTATCCCATTGACACACTTCCTCCTCTAATTCTCTATTTATTTCTGTTTCGCCTAGCAGAATCCAACTTCCCGGAGGGTGGAGGCCTTGTCAGTCCTGTTTACTTGCCTTTCCAGTGCCAAAAATATACTGGAAGTTTCAGTCAACGTAGAATAAATGAATGGCTAATGGACTTGAATCAAAATTTATAATGTACAAAGCACTTTCACCACCTTGTGTGATCCTCACAAAGAACCTGTGACGTTGATAGTCACATCCATTTTATAGCTGAGTAAAATGAGGCACGGGAAGAGGTAGAGCAACTCATGTAAGTCCACCCCCTAAGCCTGATGCCTTAGCACTGAAACTTAACTAACAAAGGCACCAAGCACTGGCCTCCAGCACAATTAGCTTTTTTTTTTTTTTTTCACAATTAGCTTTGAAATGAAGATCTCTAACTCAGATCTGTGTGCCCAGAATCCCAAATTGTGATGGGGAGATCGGCCCCCAACTGTGGTTCTTTAAAGGACCTAGTTATAAAGGATCTCCAACCCAGCGCTTCCTAGCTTTTTTAGGAAGATGGTGTGGAGAGCACTGGAGTAGGAGTCAGGTAATCTGGCTTCCAATTCTAGTTCTAACTCACTAGGCAAATTCTTTTGATTTTGTGAGCCTTGGGTTTCTTGTCTGTGAAATCAGGGAGCTGAATCAAGTAGATTCTCAAAGCTGGGAACCCTGGGCCTCTCAGAATCTAGTTACGGATTCCTTTTATTTATTTATTTTTTTTAATTACACTTCAGTTTTACTATTTTTCAATATCTTTTTGTTATCTTTTAAAGATATACATAACATTATATTAATATATATGTTAATTATGAAACATAAAAATATAATAACTACGTGTGACTTCACCACCAGAACATTATCAATGCCTGCATCCTCTTCCCCTATCCCACATCCCATCTTTCTCTTCAAAGCTAACTACTCTCTCATTTTGTGATTACACAGTCTTACAAGTGCCTCTGGAGGCCATCTAGCCCACATGCCTCACTCTTCAAACAGAAACTAGCTTATAGGAGCTCAGCGACTCAGGTCAGCTTTTAAACAGCCATTAATTACAGGAACTAATTTTATAAAATGAGCTCTAGAAGCCAGGCATATGATATTCAGGCATCATTAGAGTCAGAACTATGCAGATTAAGGTCAATGAACAGTAGGCCACTGCAGAGGGCTGGACTCCAATCAAAGGCCAATACTACAGCAAAAGTTCTTATGCCATGATTGCTGAGAGGAGGAGGCGTCTGTGGGAAAGACTTGAAGGAGGAAAGCACGCCAAAATACATCAAGGCTGACCTGGCAAGGCCAGAGTTGGGGGATGTTATTTATCATCTGTGTTCCAAATTGTGTATTTTCATTTGAGTTATTTATTAATAAGCAATATATGCCCATAGAGGAAAATCTAGAAAGTATGAAAGTAAAATGTCTCCCTACCTCCTCAGTCCCCAGCCAACAGGTTGTCCTTACCTGTAACAACGACCACTGGTATCTTTTCAGAGCTAAGCTAACCTTATACAAGTAAATATGATTCGTTTACTTTTTATTGTGGCATCATACTTCAGTGTTCTCTACTTCCTTTTTAAAAATTTAATATTCGGGGCGCCTGGGTGGCTCAGTGGGTTAAAGTCTCTGCCTTCGGCTCAGATCATGATCTCAGGGTCCTGGGATCGAGCCCTGCATCGGGTTCTCTGCTCCACAGGGAGCCTGCTTCCCCCTCTCTCTCTGTCTGCCTCTCTGCCTGCTTGTGATCTCTCTCTCTCTGTCAAATAAATAAGTAAAATCTTAAAAAAAAATAAAATAAAAGTTTAATATTCATTCACTCACTTAACATTTGCTCAATGTCTGCTGTGCCCAGGCACTGTTTAGCCCACGTGTTACATGGATGAAATAAACACAAACACCCCTACTCTAGCTTCAGTCAGTGTGGGGAGATAGACAACCAACATAAACAATAAGTTATATAATATGTTAGAAAATAGTAGGTGCCTGGGAGAAACATAGCAGAATAAGGGTTTGGGAGGTTGTTACAATTGTAAATAGGCTGCTTTGGGGAGGCCTCATCTAGTGGTGTTATCTGAGCAAACGTAAAGGGGAAGGAGGGGAGCAATGTGAATATATGGGGAAAAAACATTCCAGGCTTAGGGAACAGGCAGTGCAAACACCCTGGTGCCTGGTGTATCGCAGGAATAGCAAGGAGGCCAATGGAGCCTGTGTGGGATGGGGGGATGGGGCGTAAGCGGTAGAAGATGAGAGGAAATAAAGCCAGAGCAAATTACATGAAACCTCTTGGGCCATTGTAAGGATTTTATTAATCTGAGAGAGATGAGGAGGCACTGGACGGTTTGGAGCCAAAGACTGCGGTGATCTGATCTGTTTTAAGAGGAGGAGCCCTGGGGCGCTGAACTGGGAATAGGATTAGGGGCAAGGGTAAAGGCAAGGCGACCAGTTGGAGGGAGAGAAGATGGTTTGGACAAGGGCAATACCAGTGGAAGGGGCGGGCAGTAAGAGGATACTGGACAAATTTTCAGGGTAGAACCTACCGGATTTACTGATAAATCAGATACGGGTTATGAAAAAAAGGAGTTAAGGGATCTTGGAGATCCCCCATACCAATATATAAAGAAAAACACGAACTATTTAGATAACCGGAAAAATCGTATTTAATATTATGAAAATAAATATTTAAACACCTCACATAATTCCTACCCGTTCCAATCAACTACCACCTTTCCCATGGAAGCTGGGTGCGCGAGTCTCCCCACCCCGCCCCGCCCCTGGGGCCCCGGCTCCGCCTCCTGGCCGCACTGCCCCCGCCCCGGGGTCCCGGCCCCGCCCCTAGAGCCCCGGCCCCACCTCCTGGCTGCACTGCCCCCGCCCACCGCCCGCCTGCCCGATCCCGCCCTCGTTACCATGGTGATCGCCGGCGCGGGCGCAGTGTCTTGGAAGCGTCTGCGGCTCCCCCAAGAGGTTCCGGTTGCTACGGTGACCGCCCTTACGAACCGCGTGTGGGACTCTTTCCGCTGGGAGCCCCGCCCAGACCCCGTCCCCGATGCACGGGATTCGTCAGATGCCGGCGGGTCCCGCGGGGCTCTAGTTGCTATGGTGATCGCGGCCACCCGCCCAGCCAGACCTGGCCGCGCGGCTTCCGGGGCTTTTGCAACCTCCGCAGGTGAGTCCGCCGCCCGCTCTGTCCCACCCTAGTCCGGTCCGCTGCAGGCACGTCCTGGAGGCCCTGGTTGGGAGGGCGCCGCGGCCTGCAGCCCCGGGGCCTCCTCATTTCCTGAGCGCCCGCCCTGAGTCAGGCCCGCGTTGGTCCTGAAGGAGAGCTGGGTCAGATCCGAGAGGGCGATAGGCCTGGTTAAGGACTTGGCCAAGTCCACCTTAAGTGGGAAGAGGAGAGGACAGGAGATGCAGGGCTGCAGAATAGGTGTGAAGGGCCAGGCGCTGGGCGCCGTGAAGGGATACGGGGGGAGGGCGGGGGGGGGGAAGGCCTGTGGGCTGAAACCTAAGGCCCCTGACCCACCCAGAGCCTTCAAACCTCGGAGACCAGGAGCAGGGGACCACTCCAATTCCTATTCTTCCCCCTGGGCTGTGATGATGCACAGCTTGGCGTTTGTGATAAGTTCGTAAGGGGCCACTCCTAGTTAGACACCTGGCTGGAGGAGACCCAGGTCTTCCTGACTTCCAGGCAGGGCCAGGAAAGCCTGGTCCCTTCCACACCCACCCCACCCAAACTGCCTGCAGATGGAAAGAGATGGCCTCTGGCCAGTTTCCCTGACAGAGAAAGAGACGTGGATCAATGTTTAAAGCTACTGAGTCCCCAGGGATTTGCGCAGCTCCCTAACTCTCTTTCCCCTGGTTGGGTCCACAGGACACTCTGCAAGGATGAGGTCCTCGCTGACGCCTTTGGGGCCACCGGTGAGCCGGGACCGTATCATCACCAGCTTCCCTAAGGTAGAGAGTCATTAGCCAGCCCTTTCCGTGTACACTACTCTCCCAACACCCTGTCCACGCCCACATTTCCCCACCTGCATTCACCACCAGAAACAAAGCAGGAGAATGGGGGAGGTCAGTCCCTCTCTAACAGACCCCGGGAACTTACTAGGCTTCTTCAGAAACAGGGAGACTTGGCCCTGACTTGCCCAAGGTGGACCAGCAAGTTAAGGGTGACAGCAGGAGACAATGTGGCATGGAAGTTAAAGGCACAGACTGCATTCAGAGAGTCCCAGGTGTGCATTCTGACTCTGTCTTTAAACTGTGTGACTGTGCACATGTTACTCAACCTCTCAGAGCTGCTGATACATAAGGATAATTCCTCACATTGGGCGCCTGGTTGTTGGTAAACAGGAGCTCCCTTACCTGAGTCATGCTCACTGCTGTTCTTTTGTTGATGTTGTTGTTATTATTATTATTATTATTATTAAAGATTTTATGCATTTATTTGACAGAGAGACATCACAAGCAGGCAGAGAGGCAGGCAGAGAAAGAGGAGGAAGCAGGCTTCCTGCTGAGCAGAGAGCCCAACGCAGAGCTTGATCCCAGGACCCTGAGATCATGACCTGAGCCGAAGGCAGAGGCTTTAACCCACTGAGCCACCCAGGCGCCCCTCTTTTGTTATTATTAAACTATTATCAAAATAGCATTCTAGTTTCCTGACACCAAATCCAGCATCCTCCCTCATTACCATTTTGCCTTCGGTTCCTGCTGAAAACAGGGCTCTTCCATGTGTATTAAAATCCAGTATTAATCGCATCAGGCAATGCAAATCAGTCCAAACCCTAGAGGGGGCAGTGGGACAATATTTCCCACCATTGCAATACCCCTGCCTTCTGATCCAGCAGCCATTCAAGGCCAGGCATTGGAGCAGTTAGTAAAGCAGAAGGTCAGATACAATGTAGATGTCCTCCAGGGGGGGCTGCTTCAACAGCAAAATGCTACTTCCCAACACAGGAGAAAGAAAGAGGCTTCCCTTCAGAAGTGGATGTGCAGTGAAGGCCAAAGTCAAGTAAAAATGCGAGAAGTGGAGCAGTGTGCCTAGCATACTTCTACGGGTGGAAAAAGGAGAGGGGAGAAAACAAATGTATGTGTCTGTTTATACATGCCAAAAATATCTCTGGAAGGACACAGAAGATCCTGCTATCAGTGGTTCCCTCCATGTGACTTGGGACAGGCATGGAGGGAAAAATCCTCTCCATGGAGTGACCTCTCTGTCTTTTGAATTCTGTGCCCAGGCTGGTAAGAAGGAAGGAGGTGACTGCAGACTTTGGGTAATTTGGGCCTGCAGTCATACCTTCTCACCTTTTCTGCCTCTACACACCCACAGAGAAAGCTGTGATGCCTCGGACCTGAGGATAACTTTCCCAGAATTTTCCATCTCAACAGAGGCCCAGACAATTGCTTCCCTAGAGAGCTTGACTGTGGTCACCAGGGATGATGGACCCTGATGTTTAGAGAGCCAAAAGGAAGGGAAGTGTGATCGGCACAAAACAGTTCAGGTCTCATGGGACAGAGGACTCCATTTCCAGGACAGATCAGCAAGGCTCAGAGAGGTAGGAAGGGCTCCCTAGCGTCACACAGCTGGGCGCCGCAGAGCCAGGACTTGACCTGGGTCTGACTCCAGGGCTCCAACGTTCCCCTTCCCTGAGAGGCAACCTGGGGCATCCATAGTGTTTTCACCGAGAGTGAGATTGTCCCTGCTCCTCTGTGGGGCAGTTCGTCCTGTATCCCGGGGCCACACACTCCAGACCTGAGAAATTCGTGGTCAGGTGGGGCAAGCCCCATCTGTTAGTCTGTGCCTCAGTTTCCTTGTTTCTAAAATCAGCGCACCCTTCCTGCCTAGTCTTCCCTACTACATTTCTTCAGTGCATCCAAAATAGTGGGATTCCTCCAATGACCACCACCATGGCCAGGCCATCCCCAGTTTGAAGCTGACGTGAAAGTTGACAGGAGAAAGCAGCCTGCTTTCTCATGAGGCAGCTGACACGGTTCCACACGAATGTGGGCTGCGAGGCTAAGCTCTTCACCTACATTTCCCATTTGATCTTCCAACAACCACACGAAGAGCTGCTGTTATGAGTGTTCCCACTTTGCAGATGAGGAAATGGGCACACTGAGGTGTGACTTACCCTTTTAAAGCTCCTTCTACTATCCCTGCTACCTCTATCATGCCTGGGGCTGAGGGGGCAGATGGGCCAGGAAAGAGCCCATCTCAGTGCCTGGGAACTCAGAAGAAACACTATGGCTTGGGGTGGGGGTAAAGTCCTTGTCACAGAGGAGCTGTGGGTCCAAGCAGTGCCCCGAAAGACAGAGCAGGTGGCCCCAGGGGACCGCTGCCATATCGCAGCAGAGCACAGCAACATCTTTCAACGATGCCCTTTTCCCCACATCCTTACCACGCTCCACCCTCAGCCTCCACCAATCTGAGGGCAAAACACAGCAGTCGCCTTCAGTTTCCTTAATGTCATCTTTTCCGATTACAAAACAAACGTGTGTTCAGCATGTGTTGTGACATCTTAATAGTCATGAACATTTGTTGAGTGCTTAGTATGTGCCAGGCTGAGTCTTTTCATTTTATGCCCCCAGGCTCCTAGATGGGGAAATTAAAGTTCAGAGACGTTAGACAGCTGCCCAGGATCACACAGCAGCTAAGGGGAGACACAGGTCTTCCTGACCCTGCGGTCATGTTCTTCAACCATAACCCAGACCTGCCTTCCAAGAACTGTAGAAGACCCAAAGAGCCCTGTAAGACATTGTTCATACACACAGATACATGTTTTTAAAGCAAAAATGGCATCCAAGATCCACAGAAGGCATGGGAGGATCTTGGAGTTAAAAGGGCCCTCACAGCCCACCCCTCTTCTCACCTGGAGAGGTCCAGAGAGGACAGAGACCTGCCACACGTCCACAGCAAGGGCACAGCTGCCGCCAGGGAGACCTTGCTCTCCCGAGTTGCCACCTGGGCCCTTTGGTCTGGCCCAGCCCCTGCTGCTGCTCCTCAGGACTCGCAAGAGCTTGGAGTCAGGGCCACTGAGAGCATAGAGGACGGATGTGACAGAGGGGTCTAGGAAAGCTAACGAACTGGAGCTTCAAGGCTCAGGAGGGAGGGAATGCTGGGAGGCAAGTCACCACCTCGCTGCCCCACTGGTGATGGAGCTGCAGCTTTGCAGGATGAAATGCCCATCTGTCTGTCTGTCTTTTCCAGTGGTACACGCCTGATGCCTGCCTACAGCTCAAGGAGCACTTCCATGGACAGGTCACCGCCACTTGCCAGCGCAGGAACACAGGGACCGTGGGGTGAGTGACCCCATGACCCAGGGGGCACAGGATGTGGGGGAGGGGAGGCAGCGGGAAGGAATGAATGCATGGATGAAGGTATGAATGAACAAATGAAACACTTACCCAGACCACAACCATACAGCCCAGTATGGGTCTGGAGCCTACTGGGATTTTTGTCTGGCTTTGCTGCCATAGAGAACGTCTGCCATAGAGAACGGCTTTCCCTTTTCTCAGTAAGTCACGCACGTAATTTTCAGCCTGAGGTCTCGGCATGTGTCTGCTTCCTCTGGAATGTCTTTCCTACCCTTTTGCTCACAGTATAGTGTCAAGGGAGTCCCGCGCTACCCCCGCTCCCCAGCCTGGGCTGGCCAGGGTGCTCCAAGCACTTATCTCACAGAATTATGAGTTCACCTCTCTGGATTCCCCACTAGAAGCAGCCTGTGAGGACAAGGGCTGTGTCTGTCCCGTTCCCGCCTCGGCAGCACCTGGTGCCACCTAGCCCTGCTAGCACAGAGAGCTCGCGGCAGTTACTCCTTCACTTTTTTTTTAATTTTTAAAGATTTTATTTATTTGACTGAGAGAGAGAGAGCACAAGCAGGTGGAGTAGGAGGCAGTTGGGGGAGGGAGAAGCAGGCTCCCCACTGAGCAAGGAGTCTGACACGGGGCTCGATCCCAGGACCCTCGGATCATGACCTGAACCAAAGGCAGTCGCTTAGCCAACTGAGCCACCCAGGCGCCCCAGTTACTCCTTTTCCTAACACACAGGTACCGGGGCCTGCTTTGCCTCTCTTCCTGAGGAGCTCCCAGCTGTCACATAGGTGTGGTGAGCTTGCGGTAGAAGCCCGGCTCCGAGGTTCCCCAGGGGGTGCAGAGTGAGGCCAGGCTCGGGTCAGAATGGCCATAGCAGCCATGGTCATGGGATGAGAGCAACGGCCCCCAGTTAGGGAGGGCTGGTTTTGTACAAGGTGCTTCATACAGATTACCTCTCTGACCCTTCACAATGGCTCTGGGAGGTGGGAAACTGAGGCACAGTGGGCGACCCCATAATACTTTGGCAGTATCTTTACTCCTTCCTCTGGAGATAGAGTCAGGTCCACCCTGCTCCAGGACCAGAGGCCCCCTGGAAACAGAGAAGACACAGCCTCTGTGCCCCCACACATGGCCAGAGGAGCCGTACCAGGTCACCAGGTGACACGGGTGCCTTCTTGGTGTCTGCTGGCAGAGGAAGTACCTGGTCAGAGGTTTGCCCATTGAGCTCCTTAGGCATGAGCTGCAGAAACTTCCACCCACAGTCCCAGGCATGCTGCCACAGGGAGTGCAGGACACACCCAGGGTGGGGGTGGGGTGGTGGCTGCTCTCAGTGAGCGAGGTCCCTGGAGAGCCCAAGAACCTCACAGCCAGTTGACCTCGAGCCATAGCCCGGAGCTGAGTCCTGGCCTGAGTCCTGTCCACTGCTCACCTCGTGGGGCCCGCGTGGCCCTTGCAGACACCTCCAAGGCAATTGGTGATGGTGGTGTCCCGGTCGGGGAGTACCTGCTTGCAAAAAGCAGGAGCCCGTGTAGCCCCAGGCGTGCGTCGGAGGGTGTGGGTATTCTGCCCTCGTGCCTGTGTCCCCTGCACAACGATGCTGTCTGCACCCTTGGCACACTCCAGGCTCCTGACTGCGTGCGCCCCCAGCTTGGACATAGCCACACCTGGGACTTCTCCGTCTACTCCGTCAGCTCAAGACTCAGGCTACCCTCGCGCCCAGTTCTAACCCTCGCAACAGGGCTTGGGACCAGTGGGGTCAAGAGTATATAGCCCCAGAGACAGCAGAGTCCCCAGAACAAATGCAGGCCCTCCTGCCCTCCCCTCTGAGTGCCAGGGATGGGGACAGACATCCCAGAGTGTCTCAGCAGGCGCCCCGTCCCCTGTCAAGGATTGAGATGTGGCTCATGAGTGGGGAGGTCAGGGAAGGAAGGGCCTGTACGTGTGAAGATGCTCTGTGACCATGCTTGTGAGCAACACAACCAACCGTATCCCTCACAGGCTGCGACTCTCCAAGGTGGTTGTCGTTGGCGATCTCTACGTGGGCAAGACCAGCCTCATCCACAGGTGCGCCCGCTGGCCACGCCTCCTGCCACTGGTTGTCATGCCTTTCCCTGGGAGGCCCAGTTAACATTGTCGTAGTCAAAACTGTATGGCTGCTGGGAACCACAGCTCGGAGGGGGTACAAGACATCAGGGAGTGGCAGGTCGGGCGGAGGGGTGCAGCATCCTAGGACCCTGACATTCATGACACCATCCCCCAGGACCATGGGCTCACACCTCTCTGGCCCTGACCTTTGCCTTCTGGGCTGCCGTAGGCCCCCTCTTCCCCAACACAGTTCTCATCAGCAGCTCCGTCTGTCTACTCTCTATCTTCGTGGGCCATCATCTCCTTAGATTCCCTGTGGGTGGACTTTTTGTTGCCTGCAGACTTTGACTGTCATGAGCGAAGCTTCCACACACAGCCTCTCTAATGACTTCCTCAACTCCCGCAGGTTTTGCAAGAATGTCTTTGACCGTGACTACAAGGCCACCATTGGGGTGGACTTTGAAATTGAGCGCTTTGAGATCGCTGGGATCCCCTACAGCCTGCAGATGTAAGTTGCTCTCATGTCACACCATTTCCCGTGTGGCTCATGGGTGGGCTCTGCAGAGGGAGACCCATGGGGAAAGCCTTGGTGAGCTCCTTCGGGACTGTGCCCTGCAGTGTTCGGTGAGGACCTGTCTGGACAAACAGGAATGATTGTATGACACTGGGCTTTTCCAGTTGCCCAAAGCCCCGTGTACTCCCTCAGCCCCCATGGGTGTCTCACGTTGGTCATCAAACCTGGGAAAGTCCTCATAGCCCGATGTGCCCATCCACCCTCATCCTCCCTTGATACCTGCCACTCGTGTTCTGGCTCTAGGTCCTCACCCCTAGCCCGCCTGGCCGTTGGTGATCCCACTCACCAGGCCAGCAGGGTCGCCTCCGGCAAGTCACTTCAAACCTCTGAGCATCTGTTCTCATCTGGAAAGGGGATCCCAAAGTGGTCCCTGTGTGCTAGGGCCTGGTGGAGGCCACCTGGTCCACGTGCCTTCCTCAGGGTTGATGCACGCCCCTCCTCTCCCTCACCCTTCTGCCCTCACTCCACTCCCCCTGTCTCTCTCCCTCTGTCTGCTTCCTTGCTGGACCTCATGTCTCTGCCTCTTGGCGCCCGCTGGCTTCAGCCCCTCCCCTCTAGTTTCCCTCAGAACAGCCCAGAGTCTCTCCCCCAGGCTCACACTTTCCCACCAGAGCCCTGGACCCGGCCGTCCATCTCCTCTGGCACCTGGAAGATGCAGCAGGTCTGTCTGTGTCACTAGCCCTTCCAGCCTCTCCTGTGTGGCCCCCTCCCTTTCCTAGGCTCCCCGCCTAGCTGCCCCTCTATGCATCTTGCTTGCTGCCTCTGTCCTGGTCCCTCCCCTTCTCCTTTGTCTCTCCCTAGTGGTCACACCTGCTCCTCTGGTTTCCTTCCTCAATCCTCTAAGCCCTGCCTGGGTTTAGCCTGGGGATCCAGGGTCATCAGGATGGAGCTCACCCTCTCATGGGCCTTAGCTCCTAACCCTGTCATGATAATGCCCGCTTCTCTGAGGACAGCCCCAGTCCTCAGAGTCCTAGAGTCCTGCAGTCCTAGACACAGATGGCACCGCCGAATCATGCCCGAGAGAGAGTCAGGGCCAGACCAGAGCAGAAGAGGCTGTGAAAATGCAGGGCTACAGGACTGAGGGGCTCTGGAGCCAAGAGAACCGAGGAGCACAGAGCTGATGGGAAAGCCGAGCCGGAGCCGGTTAGAGAACAGCCTGTGTGGGGCTCCCCATGTGGCCACTGGCCTTATTGAACTAGAACAGAGACACTGTCCTGGCTCGCCTTCTCATTGTCCCTCCCTTGAGGCCACTGCCAGCTACCCAGCTGGCCCCACCTCCAAGCCACCCTCCCAGCTTCCCACCCAGCATCATCTTCAGAAGTGAAAGGCAGTATGAATGAATTAATGACAGAATAGGGCCAAAAAGTTCTGCATCATGCTGAATCACTTCAAAAAATTTCAGACCGTTGAGCTCTTATTCATGGCTTGTCTGCTTTTCTATTTATGGAAGAAAGTTAAATTCTGATCTGTTAATTTTAAAAAGGGATGGGTTTTCAGACTCAGCTCTGCAGAGCGAGCATCTACCTGGTTCTAACCCAGAGCCAGTAGATCTCGGTATGTGTGTCCCCCTGTCCTATACTGTGCCTATGGCAGACATCATTAATCGATTGTTGCATTCTTTTCCATAGAGCCAGGGCTCCCCTTCTGCATAGAGCCAGAGCTAACGGATCAGAGTCACCCAGAAGATACAAACCACGTCCCTGTTAGACAACGCCACCCCTCCATTCATCTAGGCAGTGGAACTAGGGCATGCCCCTCCTCCATGGGCATGGTGAATCCAGCTAGGGAATTGCCCCATGGGGCACCTTAGGAAGGAAATCAGGAGGAATTATGGGGCGGGGACCTCTGGCTGGTAGTTGGCACAAGCCCTCGGGCCTGCCTGCCCACAGCCCCACCAGCCTACTGGCTCAGACCACTGAAATTGCTTAATCTGCCCCCTCTCTTTTTCTCTTTCTGTCTCTGCCACCACACAGCTGGGACACAGCAGGGCAGGAGAAGTTCAAGTGCATTGCATCTGCCTACTACCGGGGTGCCCAGGGTGAGCATCCGGGTGATAGCAATGGTGGGGCCCTCAGCCGCGTACAGCAGGAGGCTCCCACCAGGCTCATAGCGAGAAGTCTGGGTCCTCCGCACAGGCGCCAAATCTGCCCTCTGAGAACCACTGAGAAAATCCCCGGCCAGTCCTCGGGGCTGAGGAGACTGCCTTCCAGCCAGCCAGGCCTAGGGTTGGCCTCAGCAGTCACATCCTTCAGGGACCCTGTGCTGGTGGGTGTTCCCTGGGAGTCTCAACCACAGTTTTGGCTCAGAAGGATGCTCAGAGGGGGAGGTGCATGTCCAGAGACCCCAGAAGAGCAGAGCAGCGTCGACTCCTAGAGGAGGTGCAAGGAGGCGAGGCTGGAGGGGAAGCTCGGAGGGGCCGCTGGAGGACTGCACCTGCCTGTGGAGGGCAGTGGGGGTGGCCCAGCCACCGGGCAGGCCTTGCAGACAAGCTCCCCACTCCAACCCCAGCTCCCCAGGGGTTTCAGTGGGAGACATGAGAGCCATTCACAGTATCCAAAACCAGGCTCAAGTTATGAGGCCCAGTTATGTCTACTCGCTACTGGTAAAAAGAAATCATAACGTTGCCATTTGAGGTTTAGAAAAAAGCAAAATCAGGAAATAAACCATGAGTCACTTGGCCTTGGGTTGGAGTTCCAGCTCTGGCCCGTCTTCTAAGGGGGACGATACCCCCTGAGGATGAGGTATTAGGTGCCTGGCACAACCCTGGGACCTGCAGCCCAGCCCGCCACCATCACCATCCTCAGTATCCTCCTTTGCTTCATTCTCCTCTGCCTCAGGGAGCCTCCTGCAGCCTTCAGCCAAGCTGCAGAGGAAGATTCTGCCCAGCCCCGCTCACACCCCCAGGCCTAGTAGAGAGCCGGCCTTTCTGAGCCATCCTCCACATGGGACTCCCCTCAGGACTCCAGCGGGGTCCTGGACACCCTGGACACCACGGAACCTGGGCGGAGCCAGGGATGAGAACCACCCAGCTCCTCAGACATTGTTTCCCCAAAGCTCGTTGTTGCTAATTGTCCTCATAACCATAGCTGCCGTTGGTCCAAAGTCCTGTGTCAGGCCCTAGACCCAAGCTTGTAAAAATAGCTGTTCTCGCTGAAACCTCACAGCACCCCTGAGAGCCTGAGGTATCGTTCTCACCATTTCACAGATGGGGAAACTGAGGCTCTCAGCAGTTAAGGCCCTCACCTGAGCTCCCTTGGCTGTAAGTGGCAGAAGGGAGATTTGAACACCAAAGCCCATGAGCTCATCTTGCCTCCCTGGATACCCCCTGGGGCTGGGCCTCTGGGTATGGGTCAGAGAGGGTGGTGGGTGCGGAGGTCCCAAGAGGCAGCCATGGGGTGTCTCCTTCCCAGCCTACATAGTGGGAATCAGGGCTGATTGCCTGGGGGCCACCCCAGCAGTTCTGCGGGAGCCAGGCTCCTCTCTGTGTTTCTCTCGGGGAACAGGGAGCTGCCTGAGGGGAGCCCCTCCTTGTACACCATGTTTGGCTCATGTGTTGCTGACCAGCTCTTGGCTTCTCCCTGTGTGTCCAGTGATCATCACAGCCTTTGACCTCACTGACGTGCAGACCCTGAAGCACACCAGGCAAGTCTGGGACTCTGCGGCCCCTGTGGTCCCCTTTGGTTCGGGATCGCCCAAGAGCTGGGCCCCCCATGGGAGGTGCAGGGGACCAGACTCGCTTGTCAGAACTGACTGCCCAAAGACCACATACTGTCCAGGTTGCCATATTATCCTTTAAGACTTGCACGCGCCTGCTGAAGGCAGGACCAGCTCAGGGCACACAGCCAGCCCCGTCACACAGGGGCCAGCACTCAGGAGGGCCTGCATTTGCTTTAAAGCTCTGCTGTCACCATTTTGAAAGCTTTAATCATTGCTGGATGAGGGGCCTCGCATTTTCACTTTGCCCTGGGTCCTACAAATTATATACATCCGGTCCTGTCTGAAGGGATAGCCCTGGGGCTATCTGGGGCAGAGACCTGATCAAGGGAGCTGGTAACATGACCAATTCTGGGAGGTCATCTGCTTCTGCTGAGAATCACCCAGTTAAAGGACCAAAGTCCTCTACACCTCTCTTTGGTTTGGGACATTCATATCCCGCTTCTCCCAAGCCCTATGAGGGAGGTTGGGGTGATCGTGCAAGTGGATGAAAGGGCAGGACTCCCCCAAGGTGACACAAGGTGAGGGCAGAGCCAGGGCAGGGTCCTTACCTCCCCTGACCAGTGCTTTTGTGTCCCCACCCACCTGCAGTCCAGCCGGGGTCTGGCTAGTCCCCGGACCAGCGCCCCACTCAGCCAGCTGGTCAACCCACTCAACGCACTCTGCCGTCCCTGCAACTCAAGACTCAGTGCTCCCAGCCCTAGGGCGGACCCACTTCTGCACCCCCCATCCCCTGGTCTTCCTCAGACCTCTCTAGGTGGACGGATGCCATCTCTCAGCCTGTATCCCTTCTGTGCCTTCCAGGCAGTGGCTGGAGGACGCACTAAGGGAGAACGAGCCGGGCTCGTGCTTCGTGTTTCTCGTGGGAACCAAGAAGGACCTTCTGGTGAGCACACCAGAGCTAGAGGCTTGGGACGGCCCTCAGGAAAATGCAGCCGCTTTCTGCCCAGGCTTGGGGAAGGGAGGGTGGTGCCGATGTGCCTAGATGGAAATTTGAAGACCCGGAGCTGCAAGTCAGGGGCACCTGTGCTCACATCATCAGAGAAGGATCACTGAGATCCCACCCCTAGGGAAGGCGTACCCCCGCCCATGCGCTGAGGCTGCCCATCCCAGGGTGAGCTGGGGTGGGAGGAGGTGCAGGGGGAAGCGCCCCACACAGGAGGGCCTGGAAAGCCGGGTCAGGAGGGCTGCTTCTCCCAGTCAGGGGCTGCATGTGAGCAGGCAGAAATGGAGGCTGTGCGTCTGGCCAACGAGATGCAGGCCGAGTACTGGTCGGTGTCGGCTAAGACAGGTGAGTGGGTGCGGGCCTGGTGCCCCAGTGGGTATGGGCAGCTTCCTTCGGCGGCTCTGTGGCATGCTTGAGTCACAGCCAGCTGTTCTGGTGACCATGCAGGGCCTTCCGCTGCCCGAGAGGAGTCTCCTCATCTCTAGGGGGAGATCGGGAGCATGGCCAACAGGAAGAGCAACACCTGGCCCTATGCCCATGTTCTCTAACGCATCCCCCTCCCTCCTTGAGGCAGAGCCAGTGAATAGCGAGCTGGGGTTGGAATACAGCCCTCACCTGTAACCACTGCACCATCCTGCACCCCCATCCTAAGGTACGTGGGTAAGAGGCCCCTCCTGGCACAAAGAAAGGCCCAGTAACTGGGGGCTCCCATCCCTTCTCCGGTGTCATCGTGGAAGACACTGCAACATGGCTCATGGCCCCCTGGCCTTCATCCATAGCCCACCAGTCTGTCCTCTGGCCACACTGAGCCCCCATCCCCTGAGCTGCCCTCCCCCAAGGGCCACTCCTTACTCCAGCCCTGGCAAGATGCCTAATGTCTCCGCCTCAGTATCCTCATCTGGGAAATGGGGTGATGCTGTCCATCTCATTTCATTTTTACTGTGTTTTAAATTACAAAAGCCTTATGTATTCATTAAGTAAAAATTAGAAAATGCAGAGAAGCAAAGGACATACTTAAAAAACACAGGTTGTTGGTTGTGGTGGGGGATGTGAAATGAAATAACATGCAGTTATTTCTGGCTCATAGAAGGCCCCAGCAGCTCTGGGGACTCCGGAATTATGCCTTGTGGTCCTTGCCCCAGGTAAGGGACCACAGTAGACATCTGGCCAAGGACTGGGGGAGGCAAGGGTGGGAGTATTAAGGGTAGGCACCACGGGGGTGGTGGGGGAAAGCACAGCCTCCAGCCCATCACGGATGGCAGTGCCCATACCCAGTTCCCTCTGCTCCTCTCTGACAATGTCCCCCATGCCCTATGCCTCCTCCCTCTCCAGCTCACACCCCCCCCCTTAGAGTAACAGAAGATTCACTGAGAATTCCCTATGGGCCAAGCAGGATTGCCCCGTGCAGTTGTATAGGTTGTTAGCTGCACAAGGGCAGTGTGCACGTCAGGGGCTAGAACCTAGCCCTGTCCCCAGATCGATGGCCTTCACCTGAAGGAGGATGCACAAAGGTTCTATGTGGGAGTTGACAGCAGCTGCCCACTGGACAGGTGCTCAGAAGTGACAGGAAAATAAGACACCCTTCTTATCTTCACACATCCCAGTGTGTGTGAAGGCCAGGCCCACAGGAGATGCTCAGTGGTGATTAATTGGAAGAGAAGATGCTGGGAAACCAAGGCTCAGAGATTTGAGGGAGCTGCCGGGGCTGGGGGCCCCAGAGCCCCCAGAGCTCCCAGAGGTGGGAAGCTAGGCCAGCCAGCCCCAATCCCTTGCACTGTGCCGCCCCAGGCAGCCCCACAGGTGGGCCGCCCTGGCTCCCACACCCACTGGCTCCCAAATACATCTCCGGGTACGGGCCGAGGCAGTGGGGTCAGGGCTGTCTCTTGGGCCCACAGGGGAGAACGTGAAGGCGTTCTTCAGCCGAGTAGCTGCCCTGGCATTCGAGCAGTCAGTTCTACAGGACTTGGAGAGGAGGAGCAGCGCCCGGCTCCAGGTCGGCGATGGAGACCTCATCCGTGCGTACAGACAGCAGGGCCGGGGCTGGGGAGCAGGTTTGCAGCCTAAAACCCACGTCCACCAGCCTCCCGTCCCAAGAGGCCACTCCCTTAACTTGTCCTCCTGTGCAGTCCTCTCTGGGGTACCCTTTCTGTTACGACTCTGATGTCAAGCCCTCAGCCTCCCTGACCCTTCCTGCCAGCTCAGACTCGGTCCCTGGCTCTCTTTGCCCTCCCGGCAGCTTCTCATGAGCCAGGCTAGGCATCCCTGGCTGCGCGGATGTGTCCCAGCTTTGGCGCTCCCTGTCTCTGTCTTTCCCCACACTGTTCTGCCATCTGGAATACTTCCCGGGCCTCTCGGCCTGTGCCAGGTCACCGAGGCCTTGATTGAGAGGCCTGGGAGGTCAAGCTCAGCTCTGACCAGCAGAGTCGCCGGAAGGTGCCAATGGCAGGGGAGGGAGGCTGCCCTGTGTCAGCTGCAGGGGTTAGTTGAGGCCCCGTGACTTCTCACATCCTTACAGGAATGGAGGGGGGTCCACCCGAGACCCAGGAGAGCACGACATCCTCCAGCCTGGGTTGCTGTTAGCTGGGGCCTGCACCAGAAGTCTCTACTCCCTGCACATGCATGGACAGTGCCCTCCGTGACTGTGGAAGGGTGACGTGAAGCCATCTGTGTTTGCCCACGAACCGTGCTGAGCCCCAGAGCTCAGCCACTTCTCTTTAGCAGGTTGGGAGCCAGGAAAGGCCCGCACTGGCTGCCCAGGAGCCCCCCTACAGTGCCCCGCTGGTGGGTGCACTGCAGTGATCCTCTGGAAGGCCAGTGCCACCTACAGAGTCACCAGACATTCCCCCCCGACCTTGAGAGGCCTCAGAACCGCAGACACAAGACCCTGGTGCCCCACGGCCTGCCTCTCTCGCCCTCGGCACACATGAGCTGCCCACGCAGGCACTCTGTCAGCTTTCCTGGGTCAGCCTGAGGATCCTTCTCTTCTCAGTGGTCCAGGCAAGCAGGACTTGTCAAAGCCAGCATGTGAAGCAAAACCCACCTGTCATCCCTGCTTGGGACTCTCCTGTAATCAACAGGACTTGCAGCTCTAGGCCTCGGAGCCCCAGGCCTCACAGTCCACTGTCCCTCTGCCACAGATCTGTGGAATCCCTGGGCAGCCTTGCTCCTCTGGAGGAGGATAAACAAGAGTCAGGCCCCTTCTGGCCAAGGGGTCGTCTCTGACTGCTCCTTGATTCCTGGGATCCTGTCCTGTTGGTCAGTGGGTGAGGATGGGACACAGGCCATTCATGCCTTTCCGGCCCAGCTGGACAGTGAATTTCCTGAGCTGAGCTATGGAAAGGAGGCTGCCCAGCTGCCCCTGGGGTAAATTACTGCTGCATCCCTTGTGCACGGCACTGCCCTGCGGTTACCAGCGATAGTCACAAAGAGGCTGCTGCACTCATGCCCATGGTTGCCCCCACCACCCCTCTCTTCCTCCGGCCTGCACAGGAAGGGCCTGGAGAACGAAAAAACACTAGGCACGTGCCTCTCAGGACCTTCGTGGTGGCATCCATGGATCTTCGAAGGACATCAGAGGCCCTTCAGAGTCTAGCCAGCTCCTCATCTATACCACCCCATCCTGCACATCCAGAACAGGCAGGAAGGACCCAGGCCTCCCCTCCCCAGCTCCCACCCAGAGTGCCCGAGCTCTCTGTGCCCTCGTGTTGCTCTTCTGCGGGGGCTGTGAACTACCCCCACCCCGCCACCCCACAGCCCCAGGATGAGCCCACTCATCCCCGCCCACGCCGTTCCACAAGCAGGTGGGCACCTCTGGGCATATCCTACCTGCTTCTCCCAGATGGTGAGCGCCTTGCACACTGTGGGGGCCCTGCGCATGCTGGTTGGCCCACAGCAATTGCCAAATGCTGGTTGGGGAAGAACACCGGCATCTTTTTCTCTTCGGTCTCCCTTCACCATATTTTAGCTCTCATTTTTTACAGATCTAAAACACTTCTTTATATAAATCACTCTTAAAGGAATTCTGTACTTGTTTATTGTAAACCAAAACAAGACACGACAAGGCTTTGTAGGCAGACTGAAAGCCACCACTCTCTGCCGTCCTTGGAGGTAAGTGGGAGTCCTTCCAGACGATTCCTCTAGGCAGCACAGCCACGTGTGTTGTCTCGTTTGCTGTTTGGCCGAATAACCTTTCACCACACATGCTGCATTCTGGTTGACCTGCGGGAGCCCTCTGTTCACACGGAGCCAACTTGTTCCTTTAGCAGCTGGCGGTTTTCCTTCGGGCGATGGACCAGAGTCCAAGTGCCCTGCCCCCTGAGCGGGACATAAGGTTTGGGTCCAGCTTCTGGCTTTTACCAAAGGTACTGCAGTGACCATCCTTGTGGTTGTAGCTGTGTACACTCAGGATTCCCGAAGAGAACTTGCTAGCCCTTCTGAGGACTGGCGGCCCAGCTTGGTCCACTGGACACAATCTTGGGGGACTGGGTGCAGGCTGCACCAGGACCAGGTTTGTGACACATAACGGGAAGCATCATGGGACGGAGGAGCCCAGCCACGGTGGGCTGGCCTCTCCAAGGGCTGCCTCACCTCACCCCTTCAGGTCCCTGGATTGAGGGGGCAATAATGGTGCCCTGTTAATAGCTCCTGAGCTAGAACCAGTGTCTCATGTGCACTCTGTAAGTAGCCCTTTATTAAAGTCTCCCCGTGTTGTCCACTGTGCATGCTTACTTGTTTCCCGCCAGCTGATACAGGGTCTCCTCTGTCAGAATCGACACGTCAACAGAGACGTTCTCTTCAAACACCTCAAAATGTGGCTGTCATTTCTGGGGCAGAGACCCAGGACCAGATGCAAATGGTTCAGAAGAGGCTTGTCTCTCAGCCGTATGTGCCTGCCAAGCAGCCTCACCCATGGGACACTGTGTCCCTTATGTGTCTATCCCCCAGTCAGGTGGTCCCAGTGCCCTGTCACCCAGGGTTGTGACCCCAAAAAGAGATTTATTCGCAACCACACCCAACCCTCCTCAGAGCCCTCAGCAGAGCCAGGAAATGAGCTTCTCAATCACTTCCTCTGTCACCCCTTCCTGCCTGAGCCCCCACGGTTTTAGTTGTCCCCAGGCCTGTAGCCAGGTGACCTGTGATGAAGACTCCCCAGTGACCCAGAGCGGGGCACTTGTTCCCAGCTCCCTTAATCTTGTGCCCTGGGCACCAACTCGCCTCCCCTGCCCCAGCCCCTCTTTGAGCCCCTAGATTGGGTGGGGGGGGCAAGGATCCATTCAACTCCGACTTCAGCAGGGGAGTGAAATGGCAGCCACCCCCAGATGAACCTCACTCGCCAGAGAGACCCAGGGCGTCTTAAGTGGGGAGATCCAAGATTACCTAAGATCGAGGTAACTGAAACAGAGAGATGGACAGAGGATCACTTCTATTCACACAGATGAGAATTAGTGTACCTGGGAAAGGCCCAGGGTCACAAGCAGTTCCAAGCCCACAAGGGGGACCTGGCGACCATGGAGGCCCAGAGCAGGGACTGAGAGAAGGCATGGGGTGAGGGGAGCCTTCAGAAGAAGCAGCACACAGCTCAGGGAGGGCCCTCCTCTTCTGAGGAAGAAGGGCTCCTGAAGACTGCGGGGGCCCAGGGTCCACGGTCACCCAAGAAGCCCAGGACTTGAGGCATTGCCCTGAGATGAGACACCCTCCCAGCAGCTCCTGGGCTCCTCTGCCATCTGCTGTGGCCTCCCCATGTCACCTCCCATATGTCGGGCCTTCCCCTGAGGGAAGTTGATCGGCAGACGGGAAATATGGCTGTCACACTGCCTCCGCCTCTTTCCAGGCAGCGCAGATCCTTCCCAGCCTCCACCCCCACATCCAGACGCCTCCCCAGCATTCAGGACCACCAGCCACCTGTCTGAGCCTGCACCCCAGCCTGCTGTCTACAGGCCCTTTGCTCTCCACCCTGTCTTCAGGGACACAGGGTGGGTGTTCTGGGAAGCAAAGCAGCCCCAGGGCTCTCTTGTGGCCCACAGGTGGGCAGTACCGCCGGCTTGAGGATGCCCTGGGCTTCTGACCCCCAGAAGCCACAACTCGACCATCTCACAGGCCATGCCTTCAGGAACACGCTCATCTTGTCCCCATCCCTTCACTCTCTGTGAGGGCTGGAAATGGCAGCCAGGACCCCCCCCCAACCCCTGCTGGCTGTAGGGGCCTCGTCAATAATTGATCCTGCAGAAGGCAGGTGGAGTTCCAGCTGAGGGGGCCCTAGGAGAAAAGGCTCACACACTCACTCATGTGGAACCCTTGGCCAAGGACGTCCCACAGAGATAGATCCCTGCTCCCCACTCTGGGCCTGGGGCTGGCTGCCTGGAGGAGGTGCCCAGCTAGGCACCGTCCAGCACAGCACATGCAAGCAGACTGAAGAAAGCCGTATTGATCACCCTAGTTTTCTGATCTTGCCTGTAGCTCCCTGGGGCTGACAGATGACAGATGATGGATGACAGATGACAGATGGGAGTCACATGGCCACATCTCGCTTGAAGGGAGCCCTCCTCTGGCCTCCGGGCCCCAAAGTGGGTGGAGATGAGGGTACAGATAGGAGAAAGGAACAAGAAAAGGCTCAGATATTCAAGTTGGTTTTAGGTAAGTCTTCAGGCAGAAAGCCCTGCTGACTTTATAATGCCTCATCACAATCCCACCTGATGGCACAGTGGTCAGGAGCACCAATTTGGGACTTGGGCAGGCTGGGCTCAAGTCTGCATCCCCCCATTACTGCTGTGTGACTAAGGAGTCACTGTCCTTTTCTCTCAGACCTTCTCTCTTCCTCCTGCCAGGATGATAGCTATGAGGGGGGAAGCAAGTCACATCAATGGAGCCCCTAGCCCCATGCTGGCCAGCTGACGAGGGCTGGGTGGGTGGAAGGCTGTGCAACGCTCATGGGTAATGCCACTGCGCCTACCCACGCAGTGCCTTTGCCTTAATTAGAAACAGGTACCCATGCACCTTCTTAAAGAGTTAAACATAGAATCACCATATGATCCAGGAATCCCATTCCTAAGAATATTCGCCAGAGAATTGAAAACAAGGACTCAAACAAGTACACGTACACACATGTTCAGAGCAGCATTATTCATATGAGCCAAGTGTCCACCAACAGATGAATGGGTAAACAATGTGGTCTAGCCATACAATGGAATATCATTCAGTCTTTTTTTTTTTTATTTGAGACAGAGAGAGAGATCACAAGTAGGCAGAGAGGCAGGCAGTGAGAGAGGGGGAAGCAGGCTCCCTGTTGAGCAGAGCCCGATGTGGGGCTCAATCCCAGGACCCTGAGATCATGACCTGAGCCGAAGGCAGAGGCTTTAACCCACTGAGCCACCTAGGTGCCCCAAATATCATTCAGTCTTAAAAAGGAACGTAGTACTGACACATGCTACAATGTGGTTGAACCTTGAAAACCCTATGCTAGAGGAAAGAAGCCAAACACAAAAGGCCACATATTATTTGAATCCATTAATATGAAATGTCCAGAATAGTTAAATCTATACAGACAGAAAGGAAAGTTAGTGGTTGTCAAGGGCTGGAAGGAGGGAGAAATGGGGAGCCACTGCTTAATGGGTGTGGCGTTTCTTTTTGGGTTTTGTGGTGATGAAAAAATTATATATATATTGGTGGGGGACAGAGGGAGAGAGAGAATCCCAATCAGGCTCTACGCAGGGCATGGAGGCTGACACGGGGCTTGATCCCACAACCCTGAGATCACGACCTGAGCTGAAATCAAAAGTCAGACACTCAACCAACTGAGCCACCCAGGCACCCGGTCATGAAAATATTTTTGAACTAGATACAAGCTGTATGGTTGCACAACACTGTGAATGTACTAGATCTCTCTGAACTGTTCACTTTAAAATGGTTAATTTTGTTATGTGAATTTCACCTCAATTTAAAAATAGCCCTTCTTGCTCCTGGCATTTGATATCCATATGTTAGAAAACTGCTGTTATAAACCAATTTTGTGAGAAAAGACACCTTTTTACAATTGCTGTCACCACCAATATTCCTATCTACCAGGCCTAAGCGGCGAACCATGCCCCCTTTGATGTGTGCCCTTGTGCAGTGCACATCCTGTCTAACCGTAGCTGGCAGACCTGTTCAGGAAGTCCCTGACGCAAGGGGTGGCCAGTCCATTTTACAATGAACAAATAGAAATTTCCTGGTTTCACACTAGTGGGGCCTTCTGACTTCAGAACGACACAAAGAACCTAGGCTATGGAGCTGAAAGATGGTTTCAAGCCTGCCCACAGCTGAAAGGCTGGGTGACATGCAAACAAGTCTTCATCTGTGGAGTGGGAGTGAGTCCCTGGGCTCATGGGAGCATTCAAAGAGAGGCTAGAGAAATGCTCCTCCTTACCCCTCAGTGAACGGGATCAGGGGCTGCTTCCACTCAGGCTGGGGAACCAAGGGCTGGCTTAACTTATCCTCCACGATTTTTGTTTTTTAATAGAACAGCTTTATTAAGATATAATTTACATACCATACCATTCACCCATTTCAAGTGTATAATGGAATAGTTTTTAGTATATTCACAAATTTGTGCAAAACCTAGAACAACTATCTAGTTCTAGGACATTTTTAAAAAGAAACTCAATGACTGTTCACAGTCATTCCCCATTCCTCCCACCCCTTTATCCCCAGCAAGCACCAACCTACTTCCCATTTCTAGAGATAAGTCCATTCTGGACATTTCATATAAATGGAATCATATAGTATGTGGCCTTTTATGACAGGCTTCTTTCCCTTAGCAGTTGTTTTTCAAGGTTCATCCATCTTGTAGTATCAATACTGCATTCCTTTTTGTGGCCAAATAATATTCCCATTGGGGATACATCATTGGGTATGGATGTATCGCTTTCCGAGTGAAATTCACTTGTTGATGGACATTGCGTTGTTTACACGGCCAGTTTTAACGCATTGGAAGTTCTGCATTCTGTCCAGCAGAGGGGGCTGTTGGGTTCTAGCCGCTTTTTCCAGCAAAGGGAAAGGACAGCCTTGGGGAGGGGTTTGCCAGCATCTCTCTGGGTTCAGGGATGGCTGAGGGTACCTGAGGATGTGTCTGTGTGTTTGATTTTTTTAACATGATAAATGTTTTGTGTGTGTTTGATTTCTAAATAAACTGCAGAGCCATATAACCACATCCCAGAAAACATAGGAAATTGAGGGGAGACATCACCAATAATCCTTTCTTTGTCCCCCTTTAGTTCTTAGACTAAAAAACAACAACAACAACAATATCTATTGGGAGTGATGGAAATGTCTGTTATCTGATTGTGGTGATGGTTTCACAGGTGTGCTACAAATGTCAAAACTCATCAAATTGCACACTTCAAATATGTGCAGTTTATTGCACATCAATTCTATCTCAATAAAGCTCCAAAAAATAAAAAAAAATCGGGGTACCTGGGTGGCTCAGTAGGTTAAAGCCTCTGCCTTCGGCTCAGGTCATGATCTCAGGGTCCTGGGATCAAGCCCGGGAGCCTGCTTCCTCCTCTTTCTCTGCCCGCCTCTCTGCCTACTTGTGATCTCTTTCTCTCTCTCTCTCTCTCTGTCAAAGAAATAAATAATAATTTTTTAAATCTATTTTTTATTACAAAAGATAAGCATTTTCATTATGAAGAATTCAGAAAAGCATAACGATGAAGAAAATAAATGTCACTTGTTCCTCGGGGCTTGTGGAGCCCCTGGTAAAGTCCCCTCCATCTGCTGAACCCCTCGGAAGGCTCTGTGGGGCCAGCATCAGCTTCCAGCTTGTGCGGGCAGGCTCTGGGGCCCACCTTGGCTCTTCTGGCCTCATGGTGCCAGACTCAGTGTCCTTCCACCTGAGGACTTGGCTGTCATTCACAGAGGACCTGCCCTCCTCACTGAGTCTGTATCCCTCGGTACTCTTGGGTCCCTGTCATTTCTCTGGCCTCTCAATCTCTCTGCCTCTACTTCCCTCCCAGTCCAGCCCCTAACCCTGCCTCACCCAGTATCCCTGGGGAGCCAGGAAGAATCTCCAGCCCTATGGCCATAAACACTGGCTATTCACTAATAATGCTCCCATTTCTGTCTCTGGTCTTGATGGCTCCTTGGTACCCCAATCCCACTCTCTGTGGATGGGCTATGGGCATCTGAAGCCTCCTCACATGGGCACCCCAGTTTCCCCATCACACTCAACGACCCACTGTCCACATCATAGCTGGTCCTTCCTCCCTCAACAGCTGATCCATCTATAAGTCCAGAACAAATCTGGAATCTGACCCCCTCTCTCTATTGCCTCGCTTTCACCCTAGTCTGGTTCTAGGTAACCAGCACCCCTCCTCTGGACCAGAGGCACAGCCCCGGCCCACTTACCCTGCTCCCACCCCCTACCTCCCACCTGTCCACAGAACAAATCCGAGCAAGTCACCCCACTGCTTATGGCAGATTTGTGACTATTTGAATTTAAATTAATTAAAGTTAAAGCAAATTAAAACTTTATTTATTTATTCATTTATTTAATGTTAAAGGATTTTATTTTTAAGTAATCTCTACACCCAACGCGGGGCTCTAACTCACAGCCCCAAGACCAAGAGTGGCATGCTCTACTGACTGAGCCAGCCAGGTGCCCCCAAACCAAATTTTAAGTCCAACTAGATTTTTCCAGTTCTTCAGTTGCAGCAGCCACACACATTTTGAGTGCCTGGGAGTTGCATGAGGAAGCTAGTGGCTGCTGTTTTGTTCAGTGCAGAGTGTAGAACATGTCCGTCATGGCGGAGAGTTCTATCAGACAGTGCAAGCTCGGAACCTTCCAGAGGCTTTTCCTTGCATTTAGAATAAAAGCCAAATTTCTTATAAGCCTTCTTATAAGGCCCTGCCTCGCCTCTGATGTCACCTCCTGCCACTCACACCACCTTCTTCTCCTAACCCAACTGTGCCTGAAACACACCTAGAACTTGATCCTTTCCTCTTCCCACTCATGTCCATCTTTCTCTCTGGGTCGTGTGCTCCTCCGGGCCACACACACATCAGATTCTTCTTTCAGCCAGCAGTGGCTGAGCATCTACTATGTGCTGAGCACTGGGGAGTCAGTGAGGAACAAGACAAACAGATCTCCATCCTTGGGAGCTTAGATCTAGCTGGGGACAGACACCTAATGGGGGATTGAGAGTGTTATGTATCTGGGCCCCATGTTCCTCCTCATTCCTTCCTCCCTGGGGGAGGGATGGATTATAAGAGAGCTCTGCGGTAAAAGACCAGAGACCCAGGGTGGGAGTGTTTTTAGGAAAGGACCGAGGATGAGAGGAGTGTCCTTGGGGCCAGAAGAAGCTATCTCACGGGGCTGGGGAGGATAGCCACTATCTTCCAGTTTCTGAATTAAGTTCGCTTATGTATACAATATTTGAGGTGGGGCTAAACTGGGGCCAGCAAACCAGAGAAACCTCTCTGTCAGTTGAAGCCTCCCCTCTCAAAATATCCTTTTCTTTCCCAGGTGATTAATGATGATGTCCCGGATGAGCCCATAATTCCCTGCCCTGGAGGTGGAGGGGTTCCATCAGCAAAGGAAAAAAATAGTATGTGTTTTTGGAATTCTCTCTGGAGACAACCAGACAAAGGAATTCTGGAAGGCTGCCTGACCCAACCCACTGAGTGACCTGAGCAGGTCATCTGAGGAAGGCAGCTAATACTGACCGCAAGCTGCTATGTGCCACACCCTGTGAGGTCAGAACTTTACACCCCTTTTAAAGAAAAGGCCGCTGAGGATGTGCTGGGATTCCAGCCTCAGCCGTCCAGCCTCAAAGTCAGGGCATCAACTCATTGTGTTTCTTCACCTGCCAAACAGGCTTTACGGGGTGGGGGTGAGGGGCTTGCCTGCCTTTGGAGGAGGAGGTCTGCAACAGAAAGGACCTGGGGTAGAGGTGACACTGGGCCTCAGGAGAGCAGGAGGGTAGAGAGACCTGCAGAGGGCGGCAGTGAGCTGTGCCTGGAAGCGTCTGGACTCAGGGGCTCAAGAGTTTTCCCGTGACCCTCCCAAGGCACCTTCCGGAGCACCGACCTTACCACGCAATCAAGGGAGGAACATCCCATGCCATTTATCATAATGTGTTTCATGTCTGCCACAATTGGGTACCTCACACATGGCGCTCACGTTTTACATATACAAGAGTAAAACCGAGGCTCAAAGAAGGGAAGGGAACTGTCCAGGTCACAAAACCTGGAGTAGGGAAGTCCTGAACCCGAGCCAGGCTGGCCTGGCTGATAGCCCTGGGCTCTGTTCCTGTTCCGGGTGGCCCTGGACCCGGGGAGGGGGTCAAGATAACCCCTCACATCCATGCAGGGACAACAGCCCTTGGAGACAGGTGTCCTTGTTCTCATTTCAATGCCAAAGAAAACTGAGTCACAAAGGCAGAGGTGGTCAGGACTCAGGCCCAGTTCTTTGGTTGACAAATCCTGTTTCCTGTTCCCTCACCCAGCAGGCCTTTCGGTATTTTCATTTGGTGCCCATCAGACTCCCTGAAGTGTGCTCTCTGCTGTGTGTCTACCATCTCTGGGCTTCCCTGGGTACAAGAGATGATTTTGTTTCACTGTGGGCCCTGGGCTGTCCCTTCTTCCTCCCAGTCCTGAGGGTTATGGTGGAGACTGGCAAACGCCTTAGGGGGAGACTAAACACCTAAGTTCTGAGTCAGGCAATGGGGAAAAACTAGACTGGCCTCTCAAGCTCAGGAGAGGCCAGTGGGCAAACATACAGCTCAGGACCACAGGGAGGGCGGTGTGGGTGTTGAGTGACCTGGGGGAGAAATTCCTGTTAATTATCTCTGCGACAATGCCCTGTGGCAGCTGTTGCATCAGTCACTCCAAGACCACAGCGCTGGGGGCGTTTGGCAAACAGTCGCTACTGGCTCTGGTGGCCTAGCCTGGCCCTCCTGGCCTCCCTGGATGACCCGCCCCTCCCCGGCTCCCCTGTGTGGAGGGGGCCCGGTGGGTGGCCCCTAGAACTCTCAGCCCTGACGCTGGAGAGTGGCTGCGGGGCTGCGTAGACGTGAGGATCCAGGTGTTCCTGTTCCAGGAGTGCAGAACTCGCCAGGGCCTCCGCGTCGGACGGCCGGTTCGCCACCTCAGGGGACTGAATTTTCCAGCGCGCGGAGACCGAGAGAGGGCAGCGGCCGGGTGGGGGCGCGGCCTCCCGGCGGCCTCTCCCCCACATCCCCATCCCCCCTCCCAGCCGGAGCCATCTGCACGGCCCCTTTAAGAGGCCCGCCCGGCTCCGTCAGCCGCGCCGCGGCCACCGCCCCCCGGCCCTCCCCTTCCTGCGGCGCCGAGTGCGGGCCGGGCGGGAGTGCGGCGAGAGCGGGCCGGGCAGAGCACGGCGCCCGGGAGGCGGCGGCGGCAGGGACGCGGCGCGGCGCGGGACCGAGAGCAGAGAAGCGCGCGGGCGGCGGCCATGGGCTAGCGGCGCCGGGCCGAGCGGAGGGCAGCGCCCGCGCCGCGCGGAGGATCCCCGCACACAATAGCGGCGCGCGCAGCCCCGCGCCCTTCCCCCGCCCTCGCGCGCGCCCGCCCCCTTCGCGCGCGCCCTCCCCAGCGCCCCGCGCCGTCCGGGGGAGCCGAGCCCGCCGCCTCACCTGCCGCCCGGGAGGGGGCGGGCATTGTTCGCCGGCCGCCGGCGCTGCCGCTACCGCCGCAGCGCGGGGCCATGGGGGCCGCTCGGCGCCCCGGGCCGGGCCTGGAGAGGGGGTCGCTCCACCGCTGAGGCGGGCCCCGCGCTCAGCCGGGCGGCGCAGGTGAGGCCGGCCGCGCCATGGTGGACCCGGTGGGCTTCGCCGAGGCGTGGAAGGCGCAGTTCCCGGACTCCGAGCCGCCGCGCATGGAGCTGCGCTCGGTGGGCGACATCGAGCAGGAGCTGGAGCGCTGCAAGGCCTCCATTCGGCGTCTGGAGCAGGAGGTGAACCAGGAGCGCTTCCGCATGATCTACCTGCAGACGCTGCTGGCCAAGGAGAAGAAGAGCTACGACCGCCAACGCTGGGGCTTCCGACGCGCCGCGCAGCCCCCCGACGGCGCCGCAGAGCCCCGCGCGTCCGCGCAGCGCCCGCTACCCGCGCCCGCCGACGGCGCCGACCCGCCGCCCGCCGAGGAGCCCGAGGCCCGGCCGGACGGAGAGGGCTCCCCGAGCAAGGCCAGGCCCGCGGCCGCCCGCAAGCCAGGGGCCGCCGCGGCCGTGGACCGGGAAGACCGTGGCCCCGCCACCAGTGTGGCGGCGCTTAGGTCCAATTTTGAGAGGATCCGCAAGGGCCACGGCCAGCCTGGCGTCGCGGACGCAGAGAAGCCCTTCTACGTGAACGTCGAGTTTCACCACGAGCGCGGCCTGGTGAAGGTCAACGACAAAGAGGTGTCGGACCGGATCAGCTCCCTGGGCAGCCAGGCGATGCAGATGGAACGTAAGAAGTCCCAGCACGGCCCCGGGCCGGGCCTGGGCGACGCACCCAGGCCCTCTTACCGGGGCCGCTCCTCGGAGAGCAGCTGCGGCCTCGACGGCGACTACGAGGACGCGGAGCTGAACCCCCACTTTCTGAAGGACAACCTGATCAACGCCAATGGCGGCAGCAGGCCCCCTTGGCCGCCCCTGGAGTACCAGCCCTACCAGAGCATCTACGTCGGGGGCATGATGATGGAAGGGGAGGGCAAGGGCCCCCTCCTGCGCAGCCAGAGCACCTCGGAGCAGGAGAAGCGCCTTACTTGGCCCCGCAGGTCCTACTCCCCTCGGAGCTTTGAGGACAGCGGAGGTGGCTACACCCCGGACTGCAGCTCCAACGAGAACCTCACCTCCAGCGAGGAGGATTTCTCCTCGGGCCAGTCCAGCCGCGTGTCCCCCAGTCCCACCACTTACCGCATGTTTCGAGACAAGAGCCGCTCACCCTCGCAGAACTCGCAGCAGTCCTTTGACAGCAGCAGCCCCCCGACGCCGCAGTGCCAGAAGCGGCACCGGCAGGGCCAGGTCATCGTGTCGGAGGCCACCATCGTGGGCGTCCGCAAGACAGGCCAGATCTGGCCCAGCGATGGGGACAGCTTGTCCGGTAGGCTGCCTCAGGACAGCGCCTTCCATGGAGACACAGGTGGGTACCTCCAGCAGCTTGGGTGGGCACACCTGCACCCTGGCTGGAAACCATTGAAAAGAAAAGGGGTCCCTTGACCAAGGGAGGAACAGGTAGATGCTTTCTTTGGACTGTCCACCTGCTGTTGTGGACAGGAAGGATTCCTGCTGATCCTGCACCTGAACAAACGGCCATCCCCCACTTCCTCCTGAATGCAGATTCCCAGCGTTTGGACTGGGGTTGGGTTGGGAGGGGCAGTGTGTGGGGATGGTAGATGGCTGTTCCTTTGGTTCTAGAGTGGTGTGCTTCTTGTGAGACTCTGTGGGTTGAGACCAGGGTGCCCTGGGCAGTAATCTCCTTGCCCTTTGATCACTCCATCTAGTCAGTGGGGGTGGTATTAAGAGGGGGCCATCTCTGCCTTCTAGATCGGGAACTTTCAGTGGGGATTGATCTGTGTCTTGGGAATTCCCCGCCACCCCAACTGTTCCTGTCCTGGAAGAGTTACAAGACACTAGTGGGGAACCTAGATGTGCTAGCTGCTCCCAAGCCGTAGAAGTGTCAGGTTTGCTTGCTAACCAACAGCCCGAATGCAAGTCAGAGCAGGTGAAAATAGGAATTAGGAGGAAGTGAGGTGACAGGCAGTTGTGACTCAGCGGGGCCCTGGAAATCCATGGGGGTGAAGATTTTATCAAGAGCTGAAGCAGAGCCACACCTGTTCTGATTTGCCTGGCTTTGATGGGAGGCATACCCGCATTACTCACCCATAGTCTCCTGTGTGCCTCTTACCCCAGCTCCATTTTCTGATCCTTCTGTGCACTCTTGCCTCCTTGTTTTCCCCGGGATGAGTGTACACTGGTGCTCATTTTGGCCTCCTAATCCGTGGTGTGACCCTTGACCCTAAGATTAAATTTGTGGGGTTGTGTATAGAACTTCTGGGGCGATGGGTTTGGGGATCCAAGCACAGTTTGTCAGATTGGAGTAAGGAGAGGGTGGGTGGAGGTGGGGCTCGGGTAGGCGGGGGTGGGGGGCTATGAGGCTGTGGGAGGACTCTTGGAGTCCTGGTCCCTCTTGGGCTGATCCGGTTTTCCGCTCCATTGATTTTTCTTTCTGTTGATGGAGTTGTGTGTGCTTCCATCCTCTGAATCCTCTTGAAACAAGTAAGGCTATTTTTGGCTCTGTCAAGTGGCTTTTTTGTGATTGGTGCTCTGTCCTGTGTGTTTTAGAGACATCCAGTTGCTGATTTCCATTTCCAGCTGGGGGTGGCTGTGGCTTGCTGCTCAGACCTGTGGCCTGACCCAGCTGCATCCCTTAGGTCCCTCGCTGGGGGGTGGAAGGCTGTAGTATTCAGAAGCCTGCTTTGCAGGCACATCAGCTCCCCTGTGGTCACTGGGCACCAGCCTTGCCTGGCCAGATGTCGACTGAGTGAGCCAGCTTGAACTGGCCCTCAGCGCCAAGATGCGGGAGAGCATTATTAAAATAGAGAAAATGAGAGGTTTTCCTGGAGACCTAGAATCTGAAATCTCTCGCTGATGGTGAATTCTGAGTTTCCAGAAGGTGGGGGCTGGTCGGACCTAATGTGTTTCTGTAGGTCACCCTTCAGTGCCTCTTCCCCTTCTCATCACCAGCTCCATCCAGCCTCTCATACAGCTGCTGCAGGTGTGGGACTCTGGCTCTGTGTGTAATCCAGGGCAGGCTCTCAGGAAATGGCCGAGGGGTGAATTTTACAACTTGGATCCCACTCTTAGGATTTTCTGGATCTTTTCTGAAAGTCCTCAAGGCCCCATGTTCTCTCTCCTGTTAGGTTTTAAAAACTGGTTTTTAGCTCTGGGAGCCTTCGGCTCTGTACTCAGCACTCTTCTGAGCATTGTGGGTGGAGGGGAAGGAGGGAGCCTGTGCTGGCAAAGCCATCTGTCTCTTTCTGGACTGTTTCCTGATGTTCTTTAGATGGCCGTGGGGCCTACTGGCCAGGGCTGTGCCCTGCAGAGGGACAGTGAGGAAAAACCACAGTGTGGGAGGGAGTGGAAGCACCCTAATTTTTCTAAGCAGCAGACATGGAGGCCTGACTCTCGTGGCTTCAGAATCCCTTTGGATGAGGTGCTCTCGAATTTTTCAGTTGAGGGCCCCTGGTATTGGAGGGAAGAAGCTGGAATGATCTCTGTGTGCCAGGCTTGACAGCGTGCCTTCATGCAGGGCCCCTCGTAGGTTCTTCATCACCCCGTGGTGGGTCTGCCCAGCCATAGGTAAGGACAAAACCAGGAAGTAGCAGAGCTGGGATTCCAGGGGTTCCGGGTTCCTGTGGGAATGCAGATCCGTTCCTTCCTGAATATGGCCACCTGAGGGTACTCTTTGAACCGCCCTGCGCTGCACCTGAAAATCCTGACTTCGGTTGGTCCAGGGGTCCCTCCCTCCGCACACTCAGGGCCCATCGGCTGTGAGCCCTGCTGTGTGCAAGCCCTTCCCTTTCTACATTGAGGGCTGCATAGGGGAGTGTGGTCTTTGCCATCTGGGAGCTTCCATGTTCATGGGAGACAGGAACACACACACACACAGCATTTATGTGTTCAGAGGGAGTGAGATCAGGGAAGCTTCCGGAGGCAGCCGAGCTGGAGAGAGAGGCCTCGCCTGTCAGCGCACGTCTAGTGGCAGCGGGCCTGGGAAACTGACCCCCTAAGAGCAGTGGGAGCAAAGGCTCGGGGGTCACCCATGTCAGTCCCCTGTGACTCTGAACTGCCTTTTTTTCCCTTTACTGCAATAAAACATATGTAACAAAATTCACCATCTTAACCCATTTGAGCCATTTTTAAGTGTCCAGTTCGGCGGCATTAAGCACATTCACGCTGCTGTTCGCCCATCACCGCCCTCCATCTGCAGAACTCTTTTCCTCTTCTTCAGTTGAAAGCGTCCCCACCAAATGACAGCTCCCCATTTCCCCTCCTTGAGCTCCTGAAAGCCGCCACTGTGCTTTCTGTTTCCTATTTGGACTACTCTTAGTACCCCATGTAAACAGTCATACAGGATCTGTCCCTCTGTGTCTGGCTTATTTCACTCAGCAGCATCTCCCCAAGGTTTATCCACATGGTAGCACAGGCTCTGTATGTTTCGAAGGCAGGATGGTGGGGCTCGAACTTACAGCCCTGAGATCAAGAGGCGCGTGCTCCACCGACTGGGCCAGCCAGGTGCCCCCCAGCCAGGTGCCCCACAGGTCTGAGGAATTCTTGATCTGAACGCTCAGTCCCGGGTGTCCCTCGGCCCCTTTCCAAGTATCAGTCATGAGACCGGACCCCAGATCCTGTGTTTCTTTACGGGCTCTCATACGAGTTGCTGCCCTATGTTTTCACATCTCTTTTAAGCAGTTTAATTTGCTCTTTGAATTCCGACTATGCGTTGTCACCAGAATGATCAGTGCTTTATTTCTCCCTTGGGTGATTGAATGGACCAGCCACCAGCTAGATTGAGTAATTCTGGGCCAGGAAAAGGTCACTCAGGCCTTGCACTGGCTTGATCATCGTCTCTTTAAATCCGACCCTGTGGTCACCTTTGAACTGAGTACAGTCTCCTCTCCATGAACGGAGGCAGGGTGGACAGAACCAACGAGGTGGAGTCTGAGACCATTAGGTCATCAACAGGGTGGAAATGGCGTCTAGTTAAGATTTTACGAGGGTTTTCTGATTCCGGAATGGATGGCTTCCTTGTTTTGGGAATAGAATGAAATATTCTGGAACCTTTCGCTAAGGAAGGAGCTAGCTGGGAGTGCTGTTGCTTTGTGTGGGTCCAGGGCAATGTGCCTTCCCCATGCCTCCCTTTTACCTCATTTGTTGCTTCTGGCTTCAGTAGCCACCTCCCCTCCTTGGCTGAGAGTCCTACGGCCCTGTGTATGTGACTGCGGCCCTCACTAGGACAGAGCGTTCGGGTGAGCCATATTCTCGGTCCAGTCGGGAGAAGACGTAGCAATGCTTGAGGCCCAGGCTGCAGCTGACTGCTGTGGTTCGAGGGTCTTCCTCATTCGCAGAGAATGGGTAGGCATTTTCAAGTGTGCTCAGGTCGGCAAACAATAGGCCTGAGTTTCGATGCAGCTGCCCCGTATTTTTTTTTTTAGATTTATTTATTTATTTTGGAGAGGGAGGGCAGGTGCACGAGTGGGGGGAGGTGGAGAGGGGGAGAGAGAGAGAGAGAGAATGTTAAGCAGACTCCCTGCTGAGCGTAGAGCCTGACACAGGGCTTGATCCCACAACCCTGAGATCGTGACCCGAGCCAAAACCAAGAGTCAGACACTTAACTTGACTGAGCCACCCAGGCAACTCCGTGGCTGCCTTTTAGATCAAGGTTCAGGAGGTGGTAGTGGTGGGTTTAATTAATTATGAATCCCACTAGGGTCCCTCACCTCGACTAGGATACCATCATGTGGGGTTTCGTTTGGGGATATTTTGTTGTTGTTGTTTTTTGTCTTTTTTTTTTTGTTTTTTTTGTTTGTTTGTTTTGCTTTGAAAGCAATGGAGTAAATTAAGCTAAAATGTTACTTATGTAACATGATAGGTTTGTGTTTCTTTATTGTGGTACAACATACATAACCAAATGTGTCATTTTAACCATTGTTAAGATTATAATTCAGTGTCATTAAGTACATTCATGTTGTTATGCAACCATCACCACCATCCATGGCTGGAACTTTGTCATCTTGCGAAACTGCAGCTCTGTTCCCCGCTCAGCACTAACTCATCTTCCCTCCGCCTCAGCCCCTGGCAACCACCACTCTCCTCTCTGTCCCCGTAAGTTGGCTTATCCTAGGTCCCTCATGTCAGTGGAGTCACATAAGAGTTGTCCTTCAGTGTCTGGTTGATTTCACTCAAGTAGGGTTTTGAAGTTGCCGGGAGCAGTGTTCTCATCCTTAATTCCCATTTCTGGTCCTTAATAGGTGTGTTTAGGAAAACACCTGTTAGTCATGGTGCCACTTCCTTGGCTTTCACACCCACAGCATGAAGTGGCCTGGGGTATTAATTTGCTAGGGCTGCTATGACAAAACACAACAGGCTGAGTGACTTAAATAACAGGAATTTATTTTCTCTTTATTTCTAGAGGCTAGTAGTCCAAGATCAAGATGTCAGCAGGGTTGGCTTCCTTGGAGGCCTCTCTCCTTGGCTTGACTTGCAGATGCCTCCCTGGTTGTCCCCTGCTCCCCCATTGCCTCTTTCCATGGTCATCCCTCTGTACCTCTGCACCCCTGGTGTCTCTCTGTCCCAAGATGTCCTCTTTTTATAAGGACACAAGGCATATTGAGTTAGGGCCTACCCTAATGACCCCATTTTAACTTAATCACCTCCTCGAAGACCCCCCCCCCATTCTCCAAATACAGTCACGTTTTGAGGTACTGGCAGTTAGGGCTTCAGCATATGAATCTGGGGGGATACTATTCAACCCACAACACTCAGCGAGTCCCTCATTGGGCAGCAGAGGAAGGGCTGCTGTGACAGAGAGAGATGGTGCTTGTGCTGGCCTCACCAGCCATGTTTTAGGAAGAACTTGAGGGATGTGTTGTTTGGTGCTATGGCAGCCCCTCAGAACCAAGGAAACACAGCCTGGCGTCAGGAGGGCTGTGTCCTCCTGCCTCACAGTTAACACACCTCACTCCTTGCTGAAGAAGTTAGCGGTTGGACCCTGTCATCGCTAAGATTCTTTTCTTCGATTCTTTGATTTTTTTTTTTTCCTTGAAAATTCTAGGTTAGGAACACAATGCCTCCCATATCTTTTTTCCTTTTTTTTTTTTAAAGATTTTATTTATTTGACAGAGAGAAAGAGATCACAAGTAGGCAGAGCGGCAGGCAGAGAGAGAGGGGGAAGCAGGCTCCCTGCTGAGCAGAGAGCCCGATGCGGGGCTCGATCCCAGGACCTTGAGATCAGGACCTTGAGATCATGACCTGTTCGGAAGGCAGAGGCTTTAACCCACTGAGCCATCCAGGCGCCCCCACCATATCTTTCTTCTTTACCTACCTTTCTGTTAGCAAGGCAACCACCTCTCCCCATTCAGTCACCCAAAAGTGTTTATTGAGTATCCACTCTATGCCAGGCCTCGTCTCTGTGGAAATTCTCTCTTACCTTTATTCATGGATTTGTGGAGAGGCTAATCTCCAAGGGCTTTGTCTTTAAAAACTAACACATGTGCACCAAAAAAAAAAAAAGAAAAAAAATTTTTTTAATTAAAAAAAAAAGTAAAGTAAAAACTAACACACAAAAATAAAACCTTTATGATGTCCTGGCGTCCTCCTTAACTATGTATCTTCCTTTCACTGTATTTTTGCAGTGATTTCCTGTTAATCCTGCGTCTGGCTGGCTTCCTTCTCCAGGGGAGTGAGAGCTTTAAGACAAGATCCTACCTACCTCGGTGTCCTAGGATGTGCCTCACTCTAGGCTCTTAACCATGTGTGAGGAGTGGTGTCCTGAGCGCACATGGATCTACCTGTGTCTTGGGTGTTGTGGATGTTTGTGGGTCAAACACAGGATGACACCCCATTTGTGGGGTCTCTGTTTGCTCAGACCCTTCCCTGGTTCTTTTTAATCTTGCTTCCCCCCCTCCCCCTGCCTGTCGGATAAGTGACATCGAATTTTCTGGGTCCCAGTGATACTGGTGCCCCAAGAAGGAAACTTGTTAGCTTTGGAAATTATCTGGAGATTAGTTTTTCTTCTTTGCTGACCCTTGGTCTTTCCCGGCTCAACCTTAGCGAGCTTCCTGAGTCCTCAGACGGGACCTGCTAATTAGCTGTCTTGGCTTCTAGCACTTGCAATGGCGACCTTGCAAAACGACTGTGGACAGGGATGGCAGCTGGTGCCCAAGGGAGACACGGCTGGTGGGTTCAGAGCTGCGCCTGCCTGCCGAGGTCTGGTGCAGGAAGACTGTGAGACCCCACTTGTGTGCTAACTACAGCTTTGGTGGAGATGGTTCATGTGCCCTCGAAACATTCTTGTGACATGGCTGGAGCAAGATCATTAACTTAATTATATGCCATCAGCTGACTGAGTCTGAGGGGGCGTGAGACAGACCCGCCCGCCCAGGGTCAGGCAGTCGGTGGAGGGGCTGGTGCTGGCCTCTCTCCTCAGCCTGTAGAGTGATGCCAATCGCAGGAGTGTGGGCACAGTGATTGCCCACAATCTCCCCCTCCCCCAGTAGGTGGAAGGACATTCAGCAAAGACTTTTCAGAAAGGAATGGTGCGGAGTGTCAGGAGACAGACTTCCCAGCAGGTCATTTTCGGTCTGCTGGGAAGACAGCCACATAACCCTAAGTGCTGTGATAGGCATCATCTGGTCCCAACCTCTGGGCAGGTCCGGGAAGGAATCAGCCACCCGAGAACATTGTTTCTTTCCTTTATTTTGCATAGCTCTCAGAACATTTCCTCACTCTCCCTATGTTCTCCCTATATTTGCTGAAGATTCCTCCAGCAAATCATGTGGCAAGGGGACCAAGGGGACAAATATGTTGGAGGACACTGCTCATCTGTCTGCCTTTTCCACCCAATGGTCAAGAGCTGAGGGTGAAGGCCGGTGGATGCTCTGTTGGGATCAGGTTCCAGGAGGTACAGAGGGACAAGGCCCAGCTGGGAGGATGGGACAGAGATGGCTGGCCACATGCACGGAGGGTCAGTACGTGGCCGAGGGAGCACTAGGAAGGAATTGTCTCTGGCTGGCCAGGAGGTTCAAGGGGACCGTGGAAGGAGAGGGAGAAAGACTTGCTGCTCTAGCCAGAGATGCAGCAGCCTGAGGGGACCCTCCACTCAAGTTGCCTCTTTTGGTTTAAGAAGAGCCTTTGAAGATTCATCTCATTTTAAAGGCCTGACCTGTTCCTTTTAACATATGCTGCTGGGGGTAGTTGGAATGCCAGTAGAGCAGGAATGATATATACGCAGATATCCTTGTAAGTGACAAAGTGGATACTCTAGAAGCAACCCAGAGGGAACATATGTTAACCTAGTTGGGTGCAAGAATGCAGATGATAAAGGTTTGAGCCGGGGTGTGGTCCTGCGCAGGGCGTTGATTCTCAGGCTGAAGACCATGATCCCCTCCTTGGGAGGCTCTGAGGGAACTTGAGTACACAGAGTGGGTGGTCCCTGGGGGTCTGGCCCCCTGTCTGGTCTCATGGAGTCACCCCCTCAGGCATCTAATGCCGGTTGATTGCACACCACTTAGCAAGAGATTCTAAAGGAGAAATGCATAATTCAGGAGAGGCAGGCCATTTTACCCACTTGGCTCAGCAAGCGTGCCCAGTATGAGCTCCAGGGGTCCCAGGGGTCTGCCATGACCATGGGCCCCCTCTGTTCCCTCTCGTAGTGTGTCCTGTGGGGTTGAGTGGAGTTCTTGCATCTCAAACATGCAGCATGTATTTTTCTGCCTCACGGCCCCAGATGTGAGGTTCCATCAGCCCAGAGAACCTGGGGCTACACACCCATGTTGCTGAGCCCTCCATCCTGGGCCACATCCACCCCCGTGGCGGATAGAATGAGATCCTCTTGCAGTGTTCCCCACTGCATGGCCTTGTGGCTTTTGGGGGCCTCAAAGCTAGAGGAAGAGTGAGACCTCTTGATTTTTCTCCTGGAGCCCCCTCCCCCTCCCCGTCAAGTTTGTGGAGGGAAGGCTTAGAACCACTTTGCTCTCACTTTTAGTGATTGTAAGGCCTCAAGAGAGGAAATAAAAACTGCAGTCTTTCTTATTTTAATAGGAAAAAAAGGAGGAAGATGGGAAGCTCTGAAAATTACTAATGCTTTGACATATACAGGCTCTGTCTGCAGATTGCCTAAGGCTTTACAGACCAGAGGGCGTTGCCTGGTGTATACAGTTGGGGAGGATACTGGAGAGCTGGGCACAGCCCTGGCAGGGCTCCCCTGATGTGTGCGGGGCAGCCCCTGGGGCAGCTGGGCGGGGTGAGGAGCTGGCCCCCATGGTGAGCGGTGAGGCATGGGGAAGAGCTGGGGTGATGTTTCCCCAGAGCGTCAGGGGGAATCGGGGTGGTCCATGGTGACCGTTGCCATCTGCTGTTCCCCAGCCACACCCCACCCCCTCCCTGAGAGGCTGGGGCCGCCAGACCTGCAGCACGACTGGGGCACATCCTCTTTTTGAGAGCTCCAGAAAGTCTTTTGTTTGGAGACCTGGGGGCAAATGCAGTTTCCATCCCATCTGGTGCCTGGGATGGTGGTGGGCAGGTGGTTGTCTGGTTTCCCTCACTGACACCCTATAAACGAGGAGCTATATTCCCGCCTAGTGGTGATGGTTTTTAAATGACTGAGATAGGGGCGCCTGAGTGGCTCAGTGGGTTAAAGCCTCTGCCTTCGGCTCAGGTCGTGATCTCAGGGTCCTGGGATGGAGCCCCGCATCGGGCTCTCTGCTCAGCAGGGAGCCTGCTTCCGCCTCTCTCTCTCTGCCTGCCACTCTGCCTACTTGTGATCTCTCTCTCTCTGTCAAATAAATAAATAAAATCTTTAAAAATAAATAAATAAATGACTGAGGTAGAGGGGCGCCTGGGTGGCTCAGCTGGTTGAGCATCCATCTTGTGATTTCGGCTCATGTCATGGTCTCAGGGTCGTGAGATCAAGCCCTGCGTGGGGCTCCGCACTTAGCATGGAGTCTGCTTGAGATTCTCTCCCTCTGCTTCTGCCCCTCCCCACACTCATGCGTGCTCACACACACACACACACACACACACACACACTCTCTCTCTCTCTCTGAAATAAATAAATCTTTTTTTAAAAAAATGGCTGAGATAGGATTCACAGCACAGAATTCACTCATTTAAAGTGTACAATTTAGTGTTTCTTAGCATAGTCATAGGGTTATGCAAGCATCACCACTGTCTAATTTTAGAAAAATTTTTCATCACCTTAAAAGGAGACTGCTCCCTTTAGGTACCATGACCCCCTCTCTCCCACAGCCCCTGGCATCCACCACTCTACTTTCTGTAGATTTACCTTTTTTTAAAAAAGATTTTATTTTATTATTTATTTATTTATAGGGAGAGAGGGGGGAGAGGGAGAGAGAGAATCTCAGGCAGACTCCCCACTGAGCACAGAGCTGGACTCGGGGCTTGATCTCACGACCCTGAGAACATGACCTGAGCCAAAACCACGGGTTAGATACTTAACCAACTGAGCCCCCTCCCCGCACCTCCCCCCCTCCCCCCCCACATCTCTAGATTTGCCTTTTCTGGACATTTCACATGAATCGAATTGTATAACATGTGACCTTTTGTATCTGGCTTCTTTCACTTAGAATAAGGTATCAGGGTTCATCCCTGTTGTAGCATGCATCAACACTTCCTTCCTTTTGGTAGCCGAATAATATTCCAGAAGGTGTTTTGGTACATGGCTGGCTGGGCCCTGGCTACTGCCTGGGCACACTCTGCGGGCTCGTGGGGGTCCCGGTCATACCTTGAGGCCTGAGGGGCCTGTGTGTGGAGGTTCTGGAGGGATCGGTGGAACCTCCTTTTTCTTGGGGGGAGGGCCCCAGGGGAATGGGATGCCAGAAGCCAAGCGGTGGCTCAGAGTTGGCCGGCCTCACCACGACTTGATTCAGCCTCCAGCCTGAGGCTCCATGTCATAGGTCTCTCAGTCAGGAACCTGCTTCTGCTTGTTCAGGGGCAGCCTTTTCCATCCGCAGACCTCGAGGGCTGTGGTCTCCCCCCCTCCTTTTATTGTGGTGAAATATTAGAACATACAGGGTATCATTTAAACCATTAAGTGTCCAGTTTGTTGGCACTGAGCACTTTCATGCTGTTGTGCAACCATCACCACCATCCATCTCCAGAACTTTTCATCATCTCAGACTGAAACTCTGTCGCCATTAAACAACAACTTCCCATCCCGCCACCACCAGCCCCTCCCCTCCCCCCCAGCCCCTGGCTCCCACCATTCTACTTTCTGCTCCAGGGACATCATAGATGTGGACTCATACAGCACTTGCCTTTTTGCGTCCGGTTTGTTTTACTGAGCACGATGTTTTCAGTTTCTTCCTTAAGCCTTTCTGTGCCGGGCCTGGGTGGCGGCTGGACAGACAGCAAGCCCCCCAGAGGCTGAGCTGACTGAGGCCTCCGCTCTAGGGAGAAGAGCAGCCCGTGCTCTGGGCATTTGCTGCATTTGCCTTTTTGCATTTTTCTCTCATAGGGGCCTCTCGTGGACGAGTAGTGGGGACCCCCATAGCCGAGTTATCTGAGGTTTTAGGTGAAAGACTCAAGGCTATCTGCTTGTTTGGACTTCTTCCATACTCGAATGGATAGGGGGATCCTTGTCTCGTGACCCTCCCTGGTGTCACGGAGCAGCTGTGATGCGAGGCAGGGGAAGGCACAGGCTGGACCAGCGATGCTTGGTCTCCTCCAAGGAGAGGTGGTCGCCACGGTGGGCTCGGCCATCCGGTCGGCTGGAAGTCCCAGTGGCCTGGCTTGTGAATTATCTTAGGTTGATGCTCAGTATAGTATGTTCACTCTCTTGGGGCGGGGGGTGGGGTGGGGGTTGGGGTGCATGCCAGCCGTCGTGTGCAAAAACAGTATTTGTGTTTGCCCAAATCTTAGACCTTAGACCAGAAAATGTGATTCCTTCATGAATGTTGATTTCTGAAAGCTTTCCACTTTCCTATAGGAACATGGGTGAACAAGTCTGCTTTCATATTTGGAAGCATGGAATTGTTACCGGAAATGTATTTTATAGGTGCTTTTTTTTTTTTTATTACAGTTACTTTCTTAATTTAGAAAACATTGCCATTTTCAAACCCCCACGAAGGAGGAAAGACAGGACACTGAGCCCCCTTGCTATTCAGCCACTTTCAGCGGCACCAGGATCTGGCTGGGCCTGTCTCACCGATCCCTTCTCTCACCCTCATATCCAGTATATTCAGTGTTGTTGTTTTTTTTTTATTGTGGAAAAAAATGACACATAATGTAAAATGTACCGTCTTGACTACTACATGCAGAGTTCAGTAATGGTGAGTATTCAATTTTTTAAGAGGCAAAGGTGACGGGAAAACACTGTTCTTTGGGAGGATTTGTCCCTCCCCCATCCTAGGAAATAGGAAGTTTGGTTCAGACTCAACCCTTAGCTGGGATATGAGGAGCCTGCAGACCAGGATGGGAGTGGGGACAAGCAGGCACCTGAAATACCGTGATGTGAGAAAGGTCTCAGGGTTCTGTGGAGAGAGTGGGGCTGTAGGGTGCATGGGCAGGAAGGCCCCATGTCCTTTGTCCCATGTCCTTGGGGAAGAGGGCTGAGGGGATTGTTCTAGGCGGAGAGGAGAGTGGCAAGAGCTCAGAGGCTGGAAAGTAGTCACCGTGCTAGGAAATAGCAGAGCCTGTTTGGTTGGAGAATTAGTGTAAAATGTGGGCAACAGGGGAGGTGAGGGTGGCTATCGGAGGGTTGGGGTCATGCTGGGTAGGCCTGGGAAGCCAGACTGAGGACATCGTGCTTTCTCAAAGGATGATGGGGCAGGTGGAAGGTTGTTGGAGGGGAAGGGATGCCTTTGGAGCTTTGCCTCAGGAAAGGCATTTGGCAGGAGTGTACAAGATGGTCTGGTGGGAGTTGGGGCCCCTGGAGTTGTTGTCTTGGGAGTGAGTGGGGCTGGGGGGAGGATGGAGAGGATGAGAGCAAGCAGACAGTGGGAGGGGATGACAAGAGAAAGGAGGCGAGCTTGGTAGAGGGATTGGGAGGGCTCTGCTGGAGGCCTCAGGGCAGGTGGTGGGGGCAGCAGGCTGCAGACCTTTAGGAAGAAGGGCCAGGCAGGACAAGACCAGGAAGGCTGGCAGCAGGACAGGTATGTGGAGAGAGAAGAGGGCTGGAGCAGGCGTGGGCTTTGGATGTTTGGGGGCCTCACGAGAGAGAGAGGAGTCTGAGATGAGAGGGGAAGTGTGATGGGGGAGTTTATGTTGCAGAAAGGCAGGGTGGCCAGGGGTTTAGGATTGAGTTTCCGAGAACTCCCTGAGTGTGTACCCATGGGCTTGCTTGGTCCCAGGGTCCAAGTAGAAGCCCCAAGGAGCTGATCAAGGTGTGTATGGGGTCAGTGGGGAGGTTAGTGGTTCCAGCAAAGGAGTGATCAGGTTACTGCTGAACGGTAACCAGGAGTGATGTGGCTTTCAGGCACCTGGGCCTCGTGTGCATGGCGCGGTGCTTCAGAGACATTGGCCTTGGCCTGGCTAACCCAGGGACGCAGAGGGGTAGGGAGGTGAGTGAGGGGTGAGAAGATCCAGAGAGGAGGGAGATCAAGATGGCTGTGAAGCAAGAAAGCTGGTTTAGGAGAGCGGGATTTGGGGCTCCTTAGCGGGTCTGAGAGGGACAGAGAGGTCCGCCATGTGGCTGGCACAGAGGGGAATGGAACAGTGGCTACATGGGTCATGTCCCCGTGGCTGGTGGCCGAACGTGGCTGGAGAGGAATGTGGTGATGAGCCCTGTGCTAACGGGGTATCAGATGCGGAGCCTGTGGCTTAGGGGCCCCGGTGAGTCATAGTCATGGTCTGGGATCTGAGACCCATGTGTGCGTGAGTACCCAGTAGGGAGGCCCTTATGGATCAGTGTCTTGTCATGGAGCAGTCAGATGGGCCCACCCTCACCCTGCAAAGCAGCTGGTGAGCCACTGTTAGAATTTGGCCCTAAGAAGTCCGGGCTGTGATTATTAATGTAAGTCTGGTTTCGTCTCCTGTGGAATTTCTTCAGTGGCCAGATGGTATCAGTTGGGCCGCAGATTCTCCTCTGTGGAAGAGCAGGCAAGGCTCCAGAAGGGCTCTTTGGGGTGCGTGTGTGGAGGAGGGAGGGAGGTACTCTAGAAAGGGGTGAGAATCTCCAGAAGTAGACCCATGTGGCTCTAGAAAATAGCGCACCCCCAGCTCCAGAAAGGGGTGTGTGAGGAAGCGTCAGAGACTTGGTCCCAAACATTCCTTTGTCATCTCCCGGCTTTTCCGGCCCCATGAGCCCTGTGGTTGCTTATTTATCCCTGCTTAGTCTGCAGTCTCAGGTTCCAGAAACTCTGACAAGGAAGTCCGGGAAGGTTAATGGGCTGAGGCCTGGCCTGCTGGTTGGCTGGGGAGGCGCTTTGTTCCAACCACTCAGGAAATGTCTGCTGCGCTGGGCTGGACAGCCAGGCCCCCAGAAAGCCAGCAAGGGGCCTGCTTCCTAGTTCTGCAGGTGCAGAATTGGCACAGTTGGCTACTGGGGAGCAACAAGCAGGGGTGTGGCCTGGGAGTGCAGGAGAGTACATCTGAGAGAACAGAATAGGGATGTTTCCTTCTCATTTCTTTCTCCTTTTTCCCTGGCTCCCTCAAGTATGTGAATTAATGGGAGCTGCTCTTAAGGAGAGGAGGGTCACTTTATGTTTACTGAATTCTGAGTTGGGCATGACTGGAGAGGAGCGTGAATATGACCTTGGACATGAAAGGCCGAGGCGGGACCTGCAGGCATCGTGGCGTGTGCTCAGACGCCCCAGCCGGCCTGAGTTTCAGGCGCACAAACCAGGCAGGAGCGGAAGGGCAGGATCCGTGGACCGTCCTTGGCTGTTCCCTCTCAGAGCTGTTTTGTTTTGAAGGTTCAGAGGGGTTTTTGAAAGGCTGGGCTGGGCTGTGGTTTATTTGGAAAAGGTCTGGGGTTTTGCATTTGACTGGGACCTTTTCGGGGTCAGCAGGGATAGCACATGATGTGTAGGAGGCCAGGTTTTGCCTGGTGTTCATGGAGGCGTGCAGACCTTGGAACGCTGTAGTCGAACTCTCTGCTCGGTGCAGCTAAGCCCGAAGGCTGCCAGCAGAGCGGTTACGGGAAATGGGGGTGTTTGGCCTGGCAGAGAATGAAAGCAGTAGGTCTCCGCCCCAGCTGCCCACATAGGCTGCCTCCGCTATGGTTAAAAAAGCCCCACACACATGTCCACGGCGGGTCACTTCCCGGAGGTTCTTCTTAGTTTTGTTTTGAAAACTCACAGTATCTATGGGTCAGCAGTCAGGGCGTGGCTTAGCTGGGTCCTCTGCTCAGGGTCTCCCCAAGTTGCAATCCAAGTGTTGCCCTGGGCCCGGGCTCCTGTCCTTCCCATCTGGGGGCTCCGTGTCTCCTCCAGTCTCAGGTTGTTGGCAAAAATCCAGGTCCCGGTGGTTGTGGGACTGAGGTCCCATTTTCTTGCTGGCTGTCAGCCGTTCTCAGCTCCAGAGGCCGCCCCCCTTCCTAAGCACTTCACACACGGCTGTTTGATTTCTTCTGCTAAACCAGCTTGGGTTTCTCAAAAAGCTCTGTGGGTGCTTCCCTCTGTAGCCGAGGTTGAGAACCATCTTCCTAGGGGAATCCGTGAGTGCTAGCTCTGTGTTTTAAATGGTTGACAGGTGGAAGAGGGCATGGATTGCTTCTAGATTGGAGCTGGAGGGCTGATCTGTTCAGGGAGACAGGCTTCGGCTCAGTGTTAATGGAGATTTTCTTTTCTTCCTGACTATGTAGCTGAGATCTTGCTGCATTACTTGGGTGTCTTCTCTTTGTCGGTTAACGAGAGCCTTTTCTTGTTTTACTAAACAGTCTGTAAACATTTTGAAGGACCGTATTGTTACTTTGTGATAGAGTTACAGTTTAACTGATCTAATTTTAATTAATTTTGTTGGACATTTAAAGCATTTACTGAGGGGAGCCTGGGTGGCTCAGGCAGTTAAGTGTCTGACTCTTGGTTTTGGCTCAGGTCATGATCTCAGGGTTGTGAGATTGAGCCCGGTTTTGTGGGCGTGGAGCCTGTGTAAGAGTCTCTCTCTCCCTCTTTCCCCATCCCAGCTCTCACGCACACCCTCTCTTAGCAAAGCAAAACAAAAAAGTATTTACTGAATGTAGTTGGTAACTGCAGTATTTCAGGGAGCACCTTTAAAAAAAGATACTCTCTGCACCCAATGTGGGGCTTGAACCCACGACCCTGAGGTCAAGAGCTGTATGTTGCACTGACTGAGCCAGCCAGGTGCCCCAGTGAGCATCTTTTTTTTTTTTTAAGAAAATTTTTACTGAAACATAGTTCACATGCCACACAATTCACCCATTTAAAGTGTACCATTTGGGGCACCTGGCTGGCTCATCAGAAGACTGTGCACCTCTTGATCTTGAGGTCATGAGTTCGAGCCCCACGTTGAGGGTAGAGATTACTTAAATAAATAAATATCTTTAAAAAAATAAAATGCACAGTTCAATGGTTTCTGGCATATTGCATTATTTTTTTTTAAATTGTGGTAGAATATATGTAACATAAAATTTACCATTTTAAACATTTTTTAATGTCCAGGTCAGTGGCATTAAGTACGTTCACATTATTGGGCAGCCCTCAGCACCATCCATCTCCAGAACTACTTTCATCCTGCAAACCTGAAACTCTGTCCCGTGAAGCAGTAACCTCCCAGCCTTGCCTCTGCCAGCCCCTGGCAGCTCCCATTCCACTTCCCATCTCTATGAATCTGACTCTTCTAGGGACTTCCTGTGAGTGGACTCATACAGCGTCACTCCTTATTTCTTTGAGCACAAAGCCTCCTCCATGTCATGGCGTGTGTCAGAATTTCCTTCTTTTCTAAGGCTGAATAATATCCATTGTTTGCGTACACCGCATTTCCAAGTATACAGTTCGGTGGCCTTCCATTACAGTCAGTGAACATCTTCTTATGTGGGTTTCCATTTGCATTTCTGCCTCCTTCCTTGAGGGTGGGCCTCTGTCAGGGGATTTACAGAGTCAGAGGTGGGGATGGTTTGAAGAGCTGTGATGCCTTCTGCCCAGTTACCTTCCAGAAATGTTCCAGTTTACCCTTGGTTTTATAGTTAATCCTTTGCTCTCTTGGGACCTCTTTCTTGCCCCATTCCTTTTGCAGGACTTTACTGAAGTGGTTCCATCAGGAGATAAAAAAAGGCAGAGTTTCCCTGAGGCAAGGGGACGGGGAGAGGGGCAGCGGGGGGAGGGGGAGCGTGGGGCAGAGGGAGGCTTGCCTCCCCAAAATCCAAAATTGTGATCTGGGGTTTTTTCCTAGAGAAGCGGGATCTGAGGTTAAGGTTTGCTTTAGGAGGCATCTGTCCTAAACTGGGTCCCATCATGACTCCCAGTTCCTTGATGTTCCCCAGAAATAACCAGTCCCATGGGCCCTGAATCAGGAGAGACCCTGAGCAGGGACCACACCTGTCCAGTCTCTCTTTTAGGAAGCTTCCCGAGGCCACGGGCTATATGACACTTAGTTCTTTGTCAGCTGGGTGGTTCTTGGTAGGGAAGAACACCCCGTCCCCTTGTTTATCATGAAATTTGCTAGTTTGTTGCTACCCTGGGCTGCTTGTAACTGAACGGGAAGAGCATTTTGGCTTCTCTTCCATGTATCTTGGCCATGGATTAGGCCTGCTAGATAGCATTGTCCAGTTAATTCTGGCCCATGGGGTTTGTGCCTGCCTTAATGGAGGCACCAAGGAAGCCGAATGCCATGGTAGAAAAGGGATTTTATGGGAGAGGGAGAAGCTTGTGTGGCTACACTCGGCTGGCAGGGAAACCTTTTTGGCAGGGGTCCCAAAGCAGTCTTTCTGTAAGACCCCATTGAGTCTGGCTACCTGCAGTGACTGGGGTTCAGGGAGCCTGTGGCAAGCCAGCCAGGGGGTGGATTTGGCTCCGTGTGCAAGTTTAAATGGGAACTGTGGTGCTTTTTTGCTTGTTGATTTGTCATTTTTTCTTGCCGTCCACTGGCCAGCCCTTGGCCTGGGAGCAGGTGCTCAGAGGCCCTGCCGGTGTCACCTGGGCAATGTGCTGAAATGCAGAGCAAGGCCAGACCGAAGTGGGGAGGGTGGTGAGGGCAGTGTGGAGGGTGTCTGCCCGGTGATGGTATCCAGGCAGGTGGCTGGCAGGGGGAGGCCTGGTCGTGCCAGCTGGTGTCTTGCCAGACGGAGCACAGCCCTGCATAGTCAGGAAGGCTTGTGCTGAGGCCGGCACCGAAATGAGCAGGACTCGCGTGTGTGGCTGTTGCCTGCGTGCGTCTCCAAACCATGGTGTGGGGATATTTGGTACCTTCGGGCTGTTGTTCTCCTTCATCACATGTGACTGGTCCTACAGCAGCCTGTTGCCTGGTGTAGGCCCCACCTGGGATCGGAGTCCAAGCCTTGCTGCCTGCAGGGGAAGCTGTCTGTCTGATTCCTGTCATCCTTTGCTGAGCATTCTCCTTGCCGGTGGAGCAGGGACTGTTGTGTTGGAGCTAGCCAGCTCCGGGGTTGGGTCGGTCAGTCTGGTGGGCTCAAGGACAGGAAGGAGACTGTTGACTGCACTCCAGCGGGGCGTGGATGCCTCAGTGGAAGTCTGCACTTTCCTAAATAACTTTCCATTTGGCAGGCTCGCCTCTCTCTGCCCTTGGACTGCCAGGGACCCCCAGAGTGTACCGGTATTCCCTCTTAGGCAGTCTCCCAGGAGAGAGAGGAACCCTCTCTTTACTGGAACTTTGCATTTGGGTTTGGCTTTGCTATTTGTAATGGGATCCCATGTGCCTTACAGGACCTGAGCCTCGCTCCGCCCTGCAGGGAGCTAGGTGGTGCCTGCAATATTGGTGCTTAGACAGCAGGAGCTTAGAACGGTAAGAAGCTTCCAAGGCAGAACCTGGAGTTGAACCACAGGTGGTTATTTGAGCCCCTGCTCTTTGCTGTGCAGTATTGGGATTGGCAGGTTTTTTTCCTAAAGAGCCAAGTAGTACCTAATACAGGCTTTGTGGCTGAGGAGAAATGGAGGCTATTAAGTAGGTCCTTATATAACCGTTTAAAATGTCATCATTGAAAATATGAAAACCATTCTCAGATCCCATGTCACACAAAAAGAGGCAGTGACGGGCCAGATTTGGCTGACCCCTGTCCTACTAATAACTAATAACTAGTAGCTAACTGCCTCCTAATTCCTGGTGGTTGTGAAATAAGATGACAGAGCCCTGTGTGGGTGTCTCCCATGTTCAGGAGCCCTCGTTAACATTCCTCATGAAACCTGGGAGGCCGGCGGGGTCCTCTGCTGTCCCCCCAAGGGCTCTTCAGGAAGTTGCCCGAGGGGGCAGAGCTAGGATGAGAAATGGTCGCCTGGTTCACAGTTCCCGGCTGCTTCCCAGCCTTGGGTGTTCATCCCCCGAAACAAGGCCGAAGCCAGGTGGTGGGACATGACCTTTATGGTATCGTGCTCTCTGCTTTTGTATGTGTTTGAAGATTTCCATAACAAAAAGTTTTCAGAAAATCGTTGTTTGTTGATCAAAGCTGTGAACGAAACCCTCTACCTTGAGAGAGTGGGGTGTCAGAATCCTGAATCTTCCTCAAGCCCCAAATATGTGTGAGTAGACTCTTGCTCATGTGTTTCCTAGTAGCAGATGTTCCAGAGAAAGCAGGAGCTGTGTGTTAGCCACCCCATCCATCGTCCCTTCAATCCATCAGCCAGCCAGCCAGCCATCTGCCTTAGTCCATTTGGGCTGCCGTACCAGAGTGCCATAGACGAGGTGGTTTATAAACAGCGGAAATCTGTTTTTCACAGTTCTGGATGCTGAAAATCCAAGATCTCGGCACCCCCAGATTTGCCGTCTTGAGAGGGCCCTCTTCCTGGTTCACAGAGGACTGCCTTCTTGCTGTGTCCTCCCATGGTGTAAGGGATGAGGGAGCTCCCTGGGGCTCTTTTATAAGGGTACTAATCCCAGTCATTAGTGTTCATTGGGACATTTAGCCTTCATGACCAGATCCCTTTCCAAAAGCCCCACCTCGTAATACTATCACACTGGGGATTAGGTTTCAACATATGGATTTTAGGAGGACGCAGACAGTCACCATCCATCATCCATTTCTCATCTGCCCATCCGAACATCCATCTATCCGTCATCTGTCCATCCACCCATCACCCATCCATCCATCATCCAACCCTCTATGTGTTCATCTGAGGTTTGTGTAGCACCTGCTGGGGTCCAAGCCCTGTGCTTAGGTCTTGACATAGCCCTTGACTCCAAGAAACCTATGGATGGGTGATGTGATGGAGCTCAGTACCAGCTGGGCACCAAGAAGGAACTGACTCTGCTGGGTTAGTTCAAGGAAGGCGTCTTGGAGAGGGTGGCCCGTTAGTCGGGTCTTGAAAGGAGTGTGTTAGGCTCTTGGGGTGGGGGAGAGGGAAGGCACTCCAGGCAGAGGCAGACCTATGCACAGAGGCAGGGAGGGGTGGGACAGCATGGCTTGCCGCATTGTTCTGTGAGGCTCAGGACCGCTGGAGCGTGGCACTGGGACAAGGGGACTGACTGGCTGTGAGGAAGGGCCGTCTGGTGTGCCGCCTCGGGCCAGAGAAAGCCCCTGGTGGCACTTACCTGGAGAAGGGGTGAGTGTGAGGTGTGAGAGCCATCCTGGCAGCCACTGGCCTTGCTCAGGTTCTGCCCTCAGTGTGCTCAGGCCGCTGTGGGTTTCCGAGTCCTTCGTGGACAGAAGTCCTCCCCACCTGGGCAGCAGGCAGCCCTGCTCTGCCCAAGGCTGGCGCACCTGCCCGCGCTCACCTTTGTTGTGGCTTCTTGGCCACAGGCTCCTGTGGGGGAGCACCTGTCCAGACAGTGTGGTATTTTGTGTCTGCGTGCAAAACGACACACTCAAGCTTCAGTGTGTGCAATTCTACGCTTCAGTTGGCTCCTCGCAAGGATGGTGTGGGGCAGCTGTCCAGAAACCTCCATGAGGCCCTCTTGGCGGTTGTGAAAACCTCAGCAGAGAGAAGCAGTGCTCACTCCTTCAGCGCCCTTCCTCCCGGGCCCGGGGCTGATTGAGGGCTGTGGCCGGGGCTATGATGTCAGGGCCCTCCCCGGCCCAGAGCGAGCGTGCTTGCTTACAACGTAGGAAAGAGTCCTTGCGATTTGTTTGTCTGGTTAACTGTGATAAACAACCAATAACTTAAAATTTACCATTAAGTCATTCACATCGTTATGCAGCCACTACCACCTTCCATCTCTTCACCTGTTTTCATCGTCCCAGGCAGAAACTCTGTCCCTGTTAAATACTAACTCCCCACTCCATCCTCCTCCCAGTGCCTGGCCACCACCGTATTCTACTTTCTGACCCTATGAACCTGGCCACTTGAGGTACTGCCTGTCAGTGGAATCATACAGCACTTGTCCCGCTGTGACTGGCTTATTACACTTAGCAGAGTGTTTTCCAGGCTCCTTCATATCAGAGCATGTGTCCGAATTTCCTTCCTTTCGAAGGCTGAGTAGTGTTCCACTGTAGGGATGTATGACATTGCTTGATGCATTCACCCATGGGGAATGCTTTGGTCGCCTCCACCATGGGCTGTTCTAAATAATGCTGCCATGAACCTGGGTCTGCAGATTCGGCGGATCTTTTTTCGACATCAGATTTTTGCATTTATTTGCCCCCTTTTAGCTGTTCGGTTTATGTATTTTTATTCAGCTATAATTGGCACGTAACACTGTATTAGTTTTAGGTGTGTAGCATAACGATTTGATATATGTATGCATTGCAGAATGATTATGGCAGTAAGTTACCGTCCGTCACCAGGCAGAGTTACGGATTTTTCTCTTCACCGAATTGTTTTTCAGTCAATTCCCTTTCCTCTTTTAACAGATTTCCGATTACAGGAAATTTTGTCCATGTTAGGAAAATGAAATTTTGAGTCGAGGGTAAGAAAAAAAAATACACATAAATTATCAGTTCTTTTTTTTTAAATACCAGAGATTCAAAAAGTGCTGTGATGCCAGTTGAGGTTTTGTGCATGTGTGCATTGAAATGCAATTTGTAGACAATGAATGTCCTTCTTTTGGTGTGCTCTTCTGTGAGTGATGACAGAGTTGTGTAACCACCACTACAATCAAGATACACAAATCCATCACTCCAGAAAGTTCTACGAACACTCCAAAAAGTGCTGTCATCCCAGAAAGAGCTGTCACCCCAGGAAGGTCCATTACCGTAGAACGTTCATCACCCACGTCCCTTGCATCTCTTCCACCCGCAGCCCCCGGCAACCACCGATGTGCATTCTTTCCATGTGGCCTTGCCTTTTCCCAAGTGTCATATAAATGGAATCCTACAGAGTGTAGCCTTTTGGGTCTGGCTTCTTTCACTTGGTGCAGCTGCGATTCATCCAAGTTGTGTGTATTGATAGCTCATTTTGTTTTATTAACGAGGAGTATTTTGTCACCTGGGCACATCAACACAGTCCTTTTCCTTTCGGTTCTATTCGAACAGCATTATTGAGATAGAACTCACATACCATACAGTTTCCCCATTTTAAGTGTACCATTCACTGGTTTTTAGTTGAGTGATGCAACCACCACCTCTGTCTGGTCCCAGAACATCTCCTCCCAAAAGAAACCTCCTACCCGGTGGTCTCTCCTCATCCTTCTCCCCTTAGTCCGGGACACCCCAATCTGCTTGCTGTCTCTGTGGATTTGCCTTTTCTGGACAGTGCATGCAAATGAGGTTATACAACATATGGCTTTTGGTGGACAGTGTCCTTTTTTAGTGGTTTCTTTGGAAGGCTCATCTTCCAGGTCATGTTGTATGCTGGAGGGTGGGTGGGAGGTAAGGAGCTGCTCCCCTCCATGTGTTCCCGGCTCCTCCCCGAGCCTGGCCTTTCCGGGTTTGAGGCGGACCCCCCTCAGGGTACCAGGGAACAATCCCCTGTCTAGGCTTCTGGCTCCCCTTTCGATAATCCAGGGTTCCACCTGTCTTCCCCTCAGCCTCCCCCAAGAGCTCACATCCCAGAGGTGGCACGTGGATGGGAGGTCGGAACCTTCAGCCTCCAAGAAGGGCCTGTAGCTTTCCTGTGTGCCTGTCCCCTCACTGTGAGTCCAGCGGCTGAGTTCCCTTTTGTCATGTTTGCTGCCAGATTGGCCCGGCCCCGGGGAGGGGGCTGGGGGTAGGAGAACAGTTGCCATGGCATATGGCCACGATGATCACCCATGGCCTGGAATCCAGGCCATGGGCTGAGGACTGACTTCGGTTAGTATTGGCAGATGCGCTGGTTCTGTGCAGGGTGGGCTCTGACCACCGTCGGATCCCTTCACCACCCATAGTCCTTGGACCCGTAACTTCTGACACATGTCCCTGGGAACCTCTGTCATATTTGGAATTTACAGGGACACCCGTTGCCCAGGACCCAGGAGGGTAAGCATTGCATCTCCCAACACACACCGTAACCTCTGGGGGCCGCCCACTCTGAATTGGACGGACAGGGTGTTTATAACTTCGCACTTTGGTGTGTTTCCTCATTTGACGAGGAAAACAGATGCACCTGCTCTCTGGCCATAGACGCTGCAGGTGCATGCTGCATGCTCAGTTTCGAGTATTATCCGGACCGAGGAATGAGTTACTTGGTCATAAATCAGGGTCTTGTCTGCAGAAGACTTGGCAGTGTGAAGAGCGGCTTGGCGGCCTGTCTCCATTGCTGGAAGGGTGGGGTGTTTCATCCCCTCGGACACTCCCCTGGTGAGGCGCCCCATTTAGCTGATGGGCCGCTAAGAAGGAAGGCAACACTTCAGTCATTGTAAGAGGCAAAGACGATTTTATGATCCCACTTTGAAATTTCTGGAAAATGCATGTCTGAGAATTGATGAGGGGTAGTTACATTTCTTCATCTGTAAAATAGGAATCAGTAGTCGTCTGCTCAGGGACTTGCCGTGAAGATTCAGTGAGGTGACGCGTGCAAGAAAAGCACTTAGCCCAGCTCCTGGCATGCCTCGAGTGCTTCATGACACTGGTTATTCTCATGGTATCGTTGTGATCATTGCTGCTGTATGACAGCTAGCAGGAGAGGACGTTGGCTGCTTCATCAGCTGGCTGGAGGTTTGGCTTTGGGATTTTTTGTTTGGTTTTTTTTTAAGAGACCAAAGTGGAAGATGAGAAGCTGCCTTTTTTCATCAGAGTTGGAAAAGCCCAGAGTGTGCATTTACAAGCAGTGATTTTTTTCAAATGGTTTTGTTTTTTTTCAGGAACAGAGCCCTTCTTTTGAAGTGACATTTTAGACCTCAGTACGGGGAACAGACAAGGAAAGAGCCACAGTAGCCGAGCCTGGCCCAGCTGAGCCTCCGCGCCGGCCCTACCCCACCCCCGCCTCCACGTGGCTCCCAGGACCCTAGCTTGAGGTTGATTCTTTCATTCTGTGTCTGCTCTCCTGGGGGCAGCAGCTGGGGATCTGTGGGGAGCCTCTTCCTGGAGATCTGTGTCCTGGGTCTTCTCCAAGTGGTGTTGGCTGGCCAGGGAGCCTGGCACAACTTCCCTCCCAGAGTAGAGAAAGAGTTGGTCCCTAGAATGACCTCTTTTTGGCAGCGATGTGGGGTGAGATGAGGGGGCTCAGCAGCTGCGAGCCTGTGTGTGTGAGTGTGTGCTGTCCAACCTTGCATTTGCAGAGGGTTATAGGCGGTGCTTTCTGCCTATAGTCACAGATCTTTGCTTTTCCTCTTTTTCTTTTTAAATTGTGATTCAAAAAAAAATTGCGATAAAATTTTGAAGCATGAAGTTCAGTGGCATTAAGCACATTCACACCATTGTGTACCCATCACCATCATCCATCTCCAGAACTTTATCTTCCGCAACTGAAACTTTGTCCCCATTAAACTCCCCATCCTCCCTCCCCCAGCCCCTGGCAGCCACCATTGTCCTTTCTGTCTCTGCGAACCTGAGAACTCTGGGGACCTCATATATGTGAAATCATAGAGTATTTGTCTCTTAGTGGTTGGCTTATTTCCCTGAGCATAATGGGAGTTTCATGCTGTAGCGTTGTGTCAGAATTTCCTTCCTTTTTAACACTAAATATTCCTTTGTATGGATACACCACATTTTGTTTACCCCTTCCATCTATGGACATTTGGTTTATTTCTGTCTTTTGGCTAGTGTGACTGGTGCTGCTGTCAGCAGGGGTATACATGCTTTTACTCCTGACCCTTTGCAAACGGTCCTTCCTGCACGAGCACCCAGGGCCCCACTCGGCCACAGTTAGTGGGAGATGGGAGAAAGGAACCATTCCCTTGCAGTGACTGCCAGGAGCCCGTAGCCCTCTGGAATGTAGCAGGTTGCTGATAAAAAGGGCTGGAGTTCTTGGAAAGGGGTGTTCCTGGCCACAAGTCCTACCTCCGTTTCCAGCCACCTTCTCTGCCAAGGGAATTTGAGTGAGCTGCTCCTGGGAAGTGGGGAGCCTCTGATGAGGTGAGGGGAAACGGAGAGTGTTTCTGTCTGATTCCAGCTGCCCGTGGGCAAGTCAGTGACGAAATCAGTGTGGGACAGGGATCTGCTTGATTTGACATTTTGCTTCTTACGTGGAACAGAGTTGGCAGGTTGGGGCCTTCCTCCAGGCAGCGTTAGGCCCAGCCCTGGGGTGGGACTATGGTTCTGCAGCCCTGTCGGCAGTGTGGGAATTAGAGTTGGAGCCTGCCCTTAGGGGACAGGGACATGTAAGAGGGATATGGGATCAGTGAGTCAAGGAAGGAGTCAGATGGTGACTGAGACTCAGGAATTACATCATTCCTGGAAACCTGGGTCATTTTCTAGAATAACCAGATTCCCGCCGTGCCTAGTGGCTCAGTCACTTAAGCGGCCAACTCTTGATGTTGGCTCAGGTCATGATCCTAGGTTCCTGGCATCGAGCCCCACATTGGGCTCCTCACTGAGCAGGGAGTCTGCTTGAGATTCTCTCTCTCCCTCTCCCCCTCCACCCGCTCATGCTCTTTCTGTCTCTCAAATAAATAAATAAATCTTTAAAAAAAATAGAAAAACCAGATTCCCATAGATTTTGCCATGTTCAGGAAATCTGGCAGAGCTGGTAATTACAAAGTCTAACTGAGAAATGTTTTAAACATAACCTTCTGTTTCCCTTGAGTATTTGGGAGGAAGCTGTGGGTGCATTTTCGGGTAGGTGTTCCAAGCTCTTTCCTCTTTGGTTGGGACTGGGGGCCTTGATAAGTGTCAACAGCCCCACTTTCTTTCCTTTTTTTTTTTTTTTTAAGTTTTTATTTGAGAGAGAGAGCAGGAGAGCAAGCATGAGCGGGGGGAGGGGGAGGGACAGAAAGAGAGGGAGAAGCAGGCTTCCCACCGAGCAGGGAGCCTGATGCAGAGCTCCATCCCAGGGCCCTGGGATCATGACCCAAGCCAAAGGCAGACCCTTAACCATCTGAGCCACCCAGGCACCCTTAACCCCCCACAGCCTTTCAATCTATGTGGGGCTTTCTGCAAAAAGCAGAGCCTGAGGTTACTCGAAGCCCCTTTTCATCATGCTTCAAGGGCATCTCTCTCTTTGAATTCTAGTGTCTCCATTGTTGAAAAGTCATTAACATGTTTATAAGCTCAGACCCAGTCATCTCACCCTAGGGTATTTTTCTAAGGAAATAGGACTCCCCCCAGCACCCCTTTTTCCTTTTTGGTATTATTATGTGAAGCTATTCATTGTGTTCATAACAGTGGAAAAGTGGAAACAAAATAAACGCCCTGCAGTAGAAAAGGGGTTACAGTAACTTGGTGGACTATTATGTCCTCATTGAATGGTAAGGATGAAAATCGTGTAGCAGAACTTGTTCCTACTGAGAGTGATGCATAGCACTGTATGTGTCAGGATGTGTCTGTCCTCTCTTGCTGTCAACAAATCATTAAGGAGATGAAGTTGTACGGGGTTTCTTCCTTTTCAATTTTGGCTTCTACCATGTCTCATATTAGGTTTAAAATGAAAATTCTCCCCATACTATTCATTGGGCACCTAGCCAGAGGATGACAGGGGTGGGGGTGAGGCAGAGTGACCATTAGGTCTCCTGGGCTTGCAAGCGTGACCTCTGCAGCCTGGACCTCGGGAATAAGACGTCTGGAGATAGGGACTGGCACTGTGGGACGTTTTAGCTCCATGACGCTGTCCCTTCCTGTCACTCGGACAGAGGGTGGGTGGGTCTTGATGGCAGCACAAATGGACCTTCAAGGAGATTACCAAGAACCATCAGTTTAGGGGAACAGCAATGATATGCAAAAGAGGAACATAGGGGGATAGACAAATACACCTGGGACCCCAACTCAAATCAGCCAGACAGCAGCATGCTCGGACACAAGGGTCCCCATGATGTCCTCTCTTCCTGTATCAGGATGGTCAGCTGGTGCTGGCTGGGCTCACACCTGCCTTACGGAGGTGGGCAACCAACACCTCCAATGGCCTGGGTCCATTTGTGCTGCCATCAAGACCCACCACCCTCTGTCCAGGTGACAGGAAGGGAGAGCTCCATGGAGCTAAAATGTGGGAGGATTTCGTGAGTTTGAAAGTGCTTCAAAATAAAAATTTAAATACCTGGGGAACCATGCTCTGCCTCTGCATGGGACAGCGTGAGTCCTGGAGGAAGGGCATTCCCATGCTGGCTTTGGGGACTGGGCTTAAGTTAGAGCTACCTGCCCAACCATGAGCAGGGCTAACTGCTGCGACAGGGGAGGCCTCCACACCCACACATCCTGCTGGAGAGAGAGAGCTGTGGCCCAGGTTATTGAATCCTGCCTCGTGGAAAAAAGTTGGGTCTTGCCTGACCGTAGCCAGAATATGAGGGAAGGGGTTTGAACCTGCCCCGAGCGAATAAATGGGCCTTGTTCCAGGGGAAGTGTGGGCTGTGGAATAACCTTTCTCTGATGAGAGAAATTCCTTTCCTGTTGCATGGGGACCTGCCTCCTCTCTGCGTTCCTACTCTCATTCTTCTCTTCCTCCTGAACTTCCAAGCCTTTAGAACGCTGTTGGCTGGTCCCTCTGGCCCCCCTCTGCCTGGGGTTTGTGCTCTGATCTGATCCTCGGCTCCCCAGGCGGGTTGGAAGCAGTGGGAAGCCCTCAGAACTGGCTGAGCGTCCGTGTCTGCCCCTGCTGCTGGGCAGCCCCGGAGCTTCTGCCCCTCATTCCCCTCACTTCCCCCAAGGCTGTGTAAGGGTTCCAGGAGCTGACCCAGGATAGGGCCTCATGCCCAGCAAGCATGAATCGCTCAGAAACTGAGTTCCCCTCCAAGTTCAACCTTTTCTTTAACAGCTGCAGAACTCTGATTAGCCAGAATTTGGGGGACTTTCCGTATTGAAGACAGGTGAAGCTGGTTGATGCTCCCTTCTCCCCTACCTCGTCCCAGCGTGGTCTCCATCTCTGCCGCCCTGGCTGTGGTCCGAGAGCTGGGAAAGTGCTGCTTCGGGCCTTGGTCTCGGGGGTGATAGCGAGGAGGGAGGGTCTGGTCCTGGGTGGGGCCGGGTGACTAGGGACAGCCTGGCAGCCTAGCCCAGGGCTGGCTTCAGCGTGGGCAGTGGTGGCTGGAAACCAGCCTACTGGCGTGCCGGCCTTCACTCACCACTCAGGCCACAGGCAGGGAGGATTCTGGTCCTCCTCGTGAGGAGGTCCTCCTCCTCACTCCCAGCCCGGGGCAGTGGGGCCATCGTCCGGGTCCCACTGCTGTGGGAGGAGAAGGGAGACGAGGCGAAGGAGGCCCACCGTAAAGAGCTGATTTTTCTGTCCTGGAATGAGCCAGCTCCAAGGGCAAGTGGCTGTCAGCAGCCAGGATGAATCACCTATTTACTTGTTTCATTAAGAGGCTCCTCGCCTGTGGGAGAGGTCGCAGCCTTGCCTGCCCTTCGCGGGGAGGAACCCGTGTTTACAGAGCGGCCAGCTGGTGCAGGGTGAGGGGGTGGCTAATCC
>CM052889.1:58102062-58195554 GCA_028534135.1 Potos flavus | reverse complement strand
CCTGCTCTCTGAGACTGGGCACAGGCTCCCTTGTGAGCTCCAGGTCCAGCAGAGCACACAGGGGGTCTGCTGTCCCCCACCCTTCTAGGTCCATAAAGCACTTGCCTCCCTTGGGAACCACGGGTTCCCTCCCTCCCTCTGTCCAATGTGCTTCTGCAAAGGAGGAGGGTTGCCCTGAGGTTTTGCCTATGGTGAAGTGAGAGCTGTGTGTCAGGTTTGGGTGGGCTGTGCTGGGGGAGTAACAGCCTTGGAGAAGTGGGGTGCAGACAGCACCGGGGGGTGGAGGGGTGGCTTTGGTGTCTGCCAACCCCCGGTGCCCGCTCTGCACAGGTTACTTTGGCTCCGTGGCTCCAGCTGTCTTTGTGGCAGCATTTGCTCCCAGGCCTGCAGTGCTGAGAGCCTGGGGATCTTGGAGCCTGAGGCCCTGGGAGGCCTGTGGCATCCCGAGGAGTGCTTTCCTTCCCGGGCCATTGGAAAGCTTGACTCACCCAAGGAAGTCGGTGTGAGTGTGAGCATGTGTGAGCACGTGTGAGCACGTATGTGTCCATGTGCGTACACTCCTGCGTGTGCACATGAGTAACCCGTGCAGCCCACACATGGGGAGAGGAGCAGTGGCTCCAGGCTGGGCATTAGGCTGTCCCACATTTCCTTAGTGTCTCTGAGCCTTGTCTCTCAGATGAGGATGCAGACATGCTCCTCGTGTACCTCTGAGAAGGTGAAAGGAGAGCCTTGCAATGCCCCGTATGCAGTGTGTTCCAGACAGGCCCTCGACACAGGCACAGTGGCTCCCTTCCCACCCGGCTCCAGACCATCAGCCTTCCTGACTGGGCCTTGCTTGGCTCCAGGAGAGGCTAGGTGATCAGGGTGTTCAAACCCCCCGGGCTCCAGCTACCAAGGGGCCTGGCAAGTTCTCCAGCCTTCCAGGGCACAGTGGGGCTGTGTCATTAGCCTGGAGATTTCAGGTTTGTTTCTAGACCCCGTTATAGGTGTTTTCACCCAGCTGCCCGCACAGCGGTGACCAGGGGCTCTGATCCCCTTCTTCTCTGCCGCCAGGCACTGTGCTCACCACCTCCTCATTCTTCCCTCTTTCCCAGTGAGCCCCGAGCCAGGCCCTGCCTCTTCCTGCCTTTGCCTGTGTTTGGGACCCACTGCCGCTCAAGGGCAGTGACAGGAGCACTCTCGCCCTTATCTCGCCCGCCAGCCTGGAGGGCCAGTTTATCTCTCCCGTCCACACAGTCTAAAGGAAGCTGGTGCTGAAATGGCAAATGCTGGCCCGACTCCACCACAGGAAGACGGGCGTGGGCGCGGGTCTAGCATCGACCACACATCGGGTGCCACACAGCAGTTACTCCTGCTGGCCCCCGGGGCTCTCTTGTCCCGTGGCCGCCTCAGAGGTGGTTTTTCAGACTGGCATTTATACTTTTGACTTGGTTACATTTTCTCAGAGCTTTTTGTAGACCGTGCAATGGGATGTTGGGGTGACCTGCCCATGGCTCATGGTCACGATGGAGGTGGCTACTGCCCCCTCCCTGGCCACCTGGGCAGGGCACGGGGTAGACATTTTTCTTCTAAGGCTCACTTCCCACCTCCACATCCAGGAAGATCAGCTGTCTCCTCACCCTGAGCTACCTTGTGAATGAGTGAGACAATGGACCGCATTCTCCCAGGGGAGGGCAGAGGCCAGAAGGAGAGCCCACTTCCCACCTTCCCATCCACTGCGATGCCATCAGTCCACCCAGAAGAGGAGAGACTCCCTCCCAAACCTGGACAGAGCAGGCTTTGATGAGGCCAGAGCTGCTGGGGGCTGGAGCCGGGCGTTTTCCTCGATTTCTCTGATCCTCTTGGCCATAAGGCATGGAGGAAGCCACAGAGACCTTGCAGGCAGTCTGGGCATCAGGGGCAGTTGGCTGGGCTGCCCCAGGAAGGGCGTGCCCAAGCAGGAGGTGGCCAAGCCTGCCCGGAGCCGTACTGAGATCAGCTCCCCTCTGAGACACGTGTGTCCTGCCTAATGAAAGAAGCAGTTTGGTGTCGTGCTTTTTCTGGGCCTGGATTCCCCTCTCCCATTTAAATACAGAGGAGGACACCTGACCCTGACTCTGGACCCGTCTGGACCAAAGACGTCATTCGAGCCCAGAGTAGCATGCATTGTGATTATTTTGGGACTTCCTCTCCATGCACCTCTGGGCTCACTCACTTGGTGGACCCCACCCTGCATCTCAGGCCCTGCCCGTGGCAGGCTGGCCAGGTCAGGTGGAGGGTGTGGGCTCTGCCAAAGCCGGGCTGCCAGCCAGAGCCCAAACTGCAGGGCCCGTGCTCCAGGCTCTCACACCTGAGACTTGGAAGGTGTGGCCTGAGCTCCCTCCTGCCCAGTCTTGCTGGCAGCTCTTCAGGACTTTGTTTTGGAGGAAATCCCTATGGATCTGGAGGAGGCTGAGATGACCCAGGGCTTGTTCCTCACCCTTACCTCTTGTTTGTATCCCTCTGACACCATTGTCTATTTGTAATATGTCCAGCAGCTTGAGGGATGGGTGGAATCGCAGACCTGTGAGTCTACAGTAAGGAATTCCAGGTACCCTCGTGCCTTCCTGTATCCTAGATTTTCCATCCCTTGGCAGCACTTTTCCAAGACTTGTCCTCTTTTCCAGCCTTTGCTATCTGGAAGCTAGGGGGCCAAGTTCAGCTCATTTGGCATGGTTAACACATCCTAGAGACCTAAAACATTCTTTGGGCCTTTTGGCTTTCTTCCCCGCGGTCTTATTTTCACACTATTTAATTTTTTAAGGCTGCCTCAGATCCTTTTGGAAGTAGACGGGTAGAAACCTACACAAACAAACTCCCCACCCAGCCTGGCATGCTCCCTTGCCCACATCCTGCTCTCCTTCCTGGAGACCTGGAGGCCTGCTAAAGTGGGGGCCCCTCCTCGTTTGGGGTAGGCGGGGTGTGGTGTTGCCTTAGAAACTGTGCAGACCTCCTCCTGGGCTCCCAAATGATTCATTTCCTTCAAACGTCCTATGCTGTTTTCCAGTAGAGTCTCTGTTATGTGTGAATCAAGATCCTGGATCATATTTTCTGCCATGACTGAAGTGCCATGACTTTCCCTTTAGAAATATTCTTCCTATAGGGTGCAAGGTCATTCTTTTATACTTGTTGGTACTGAGAGCGACGGAATGTGCGTGAATGTGTGTGTGTGTTTGGGGGGCGGGGGTTATTGTCAGGTGCCGCACATGAAACGAGCTAGGGAAGACATGTTTTTGTTTCATGGCATGTTGCCTGTGCTAGCGGGTTCTTGGCAGCATTTAAATGCCTGGGCAAAGACGAGGAGAAAAGTTCCTATTCTTCATAACAAATTTCTAGGTCCACAGTTATGGCAAGAAACAGCCAAGTTCTGAAACTGAGGAGAGGAAGATGGTTGGGTCCTCTTCTTGTCATTAAGGGCAAGGAATAGCTCAGTCTGGCCCACTACTCGTTTTATGAATAAAGTTTTATTGGAACATAGTACATCCATTTGTCCGTGCATGATGTACGGCTGCTTTCACGCTGTAATGGCAAAGTTGAGTAGTAGTGGTAGATACCACATGGCTCGCATAGCTGAAAATATTTGCTAGCTGGCTGTTTGCAGGAAAAGTTTGCTGACCCCTGGTTTAGGATAGAATACAGAGGTGGAAGACCCTGAAAGCATTCCTATGTAACAGAGTCTTTTTCTCTCCAGCAGTTTAACTTTTTTTTTTTTTTTTTTTAAGATTTTATTCACTTATTTGACAGCAAGAGAGGGAACACAAGCAAGGGGAGAGGGAGTAGGGAGCAGGGAGCTCCATCCCAGGACTCTGGGATCATGACCTGAGCCGAAGGCAGACGCTTAACCACTGAGCCACCCAGGCATCTGCAGTTTTATCTTTTTAATTAGATTTAATATCGTTAGTCTCCACAATACCACCTGAGGGGGGCCAGAAGGAGCAGGGTCCTGGAATTTGGGTTCATGGACCACAAAATCTCAATCCCACCAGGTTACTCCCATTATCCCCTTGCCACAGAGGTTCCAGAGGGAATGTGTGTCTCCTGCATGGCATCACTCAGCCCAAAAGCAGGGAGGGAGCCGTCAGGTGCACGCCGTCCTGTGGTCCAGCCCTCAGAGAATAGGGAATTAGCCAGCATCTGTGCTGCCCTGTGGGACAGAAGGAAGAACATCTTGACTGTAAGCATGGGTAAACACTGGGATAAGCTGTCAGGGGAGTGTGAGAAATTCCCATCTGAGGAGAGCTGTGGAAAGGATAAACCATTTTCAAGTGTATTTTCAATGCCTGGGTTTTCAGCTACTTGGTGACAGGGCATTGGCCTCCGTGGTCCTGGAAGACAACCTTTTGACCTTTCTGATTCAGCAGTTCACCACCACCCACACCCCCACTGCCCTGTCTCAGAGCAAACTCTTTGCTGGTCGGATCACAACAGCACCAGGCCCCTTCAGAAAGACTTCCAGGGCCCTGAGTTATTGGAGATTTGGTTTCTGGAGTGGTTCTTGTGCCAAAGAAATCTTCCAGAAGGCTGGACCACCTCATGAGGTCCTCACGTCTATGTGCTGAGCCTCTGTCTGTCTCAGGTTACGATCAGCCTTGGGGCTCCTTTGTCCCACAACTTTTGTCAGCCTGGTCACACAAATGGCTGGGGGCATGGGGTTCGGGGTGGGTGATTCCCAGCAGGTTCCAGGGAGAGAAAATCAGACCGAAAAGTTGTAGGAAGTTTCCAGGAGAGAGTGAATGAATGGATTGGGGCTTCCTTTTCTTCCAGGGCAGACGCCATTTACTGTCCTGGTGGACTGAGGAACATCCCCCTGGGTTTGTCTGAGGCACCTTCTGGAGGCAGACTTGGAACCCAACAGGGGCCAGTGGGAAGGTAGTCGGGTGGAGGTAGGGCAGAGTTGGCTTTGGCAAGAGCAGACTTTCACCAGTCTCTTGACCTCACATCCAGGAGCCCTCCCCTCGAATTGTGTGTGTAGGTCTAAGTCGGTCGTCCAGCCATGCACTTTGTAAAGGAGTGTCCTCTCAGCGTGAATTCAAATCAGAAAGAGCCTCCCTGAGAAACAAGTAATTGGCTCAGTAAGGATCAACTGTATTTCTTGTCTTCTGCCGTGACTGCACAAGGAGCCGCTAGAAGCCACTGCAATAGCCAGGTCCGATCTGGTGGGCACCTGTGGAGTCAGATGCTTTTTCTGCACCTATCGATATGATCGTGAGGGTTTTCCTGTTAAGTCTGTTAGGAATTTTGCGTGATTTTTGAGTGTTGAACCAGCCTTACATTCCAGGGGTTATACTTTATTTGGTTGTGATATGTTACTGTGTGTGTGTGTGTGTGTGTGTGTGTGTGTGTGTGTGTGTTTGCTGCCTTTCATTTACTAGTATTTTGTTGAGCATTTTCATATCCAAGGTTCATGACAGATTTTGCTCTGTAGTTTTTTATTGTCCTGTCTTTGTCTTGTTTCAATATGAGACTAATACTGGCCTCATAAAATGAGTTTGGAAGTAATCTATTTCCCAGAAAAGCTTGTAAAGAATTGGCGTTACTTCTTTTTAGATGTTTGTAGTGAAACTGGACGTAGGGGTTTTGTTTGTTTTTGTAGTTTTTCAACAGCAAATATGATGTCTTTAGTAGACATAGGACCGTTCAAGTTATCTGTTTTCTTTAATTTAATTGAATTTATTTTTTTCAAGTTACCGGTTTCTTTTTTTAAGAAAGATTCATTGTTTATTTGAGAGAGAGAGTTTGGGGGTAGGGGCAGGGGGAGAGGAAGAGAGAGAATCTCAAGCAGACTCTCCACTGAGCTTGATCCCACAACCCTGAGATCATGACCTGAACCGAAATCAAGAGTCAAATGCTTAACCAGCTGAGCCGCCTAGGCACCCCCTCAAGTTATCGGCTTCTCGAGTGAGTTCTGGTAATTTCTGTCTTTCAGGGAATCAGCCCATTTCATCTACGTTTTCAAATTTATGTGCATGAAGTTGTTTGTAAGATTTCCTTTTTGATGTCTTTGGGATCCAGAATGGTATTTCCTCTTTCATTCCTGATTTTACTAATTTATGTGTCCTTTGGTTTTTTTCTTGGTCAGTCTGGTTTTATCCATTTTATTGATCCCTCCCTTCCACAAGGATCAGCTTTTGTTTTCAATTATTTTTCTGGGTCTTTTGTTTTCAGTTTTACTGTTTTCTGCCTTTATTGTATCTTTCTTACAGATTTATTTTGCTCTTTTCATCTTTAAAGATGGAAACTTAAATGATTGACTCGAGACCTTTTTTTTTTTTTAAAGGATTTATTTATTTAAGAGAGAGAGTGCAAGAGAGAGAGCACAAGCAGGGGCAGAGGGAGAGGGAGAAGCAGACTCCCTGCCAAGCAGGAGACCAACCTGGGGCTTGATCCTAGGACCCTGGGATCATGACTTGAGCCAAAGACAGATGCTTAACCGACAGCCACCCAGGTGCCTGAGACCTTTCTTTTCTAATATAAGCATTTGATACTATAAATTTTCCTCTGGTCATTACTTTAGTTACACGCTTACATATTTTGATATGTTATACTTTTATCTTGTCTTTAAACCATTTACTAGTTTCCCTTGAGACTCCCTCTTTGACCTATGGATCATTTAGTAGTGTCTTGTTTAATTTCCAAGTAAAATTTTTGGAATTTTTCAAGATGTCATTCTGTTACTCATTTTTAATTTTGTTATGATCCAAGCCACATGAATTAGTTTCCTATTGCTGTCATAATAAATTTCTGTAAACTTAGTGGCTTAAAAACAATGCAGATTTATTTTTTTTAAAGATTTTATTCATTTATTAGAGAGAGAGAGAGAGAGAGAGCACAAGCAGGGGGAGGGGCAAAGGGAGAGGGAGAAGCAGACTTCCTGCTGAGCAGGGAACCTGATGCGAGGCTCGATCCCAGGACCCTGAGACCATGACCTGAGATGAAGGCAGACACTTAACCAACTGAGCCACCCAGGTGCCCCACAGTGCAGATTTATTATTTTACAGTTCTGGAGGTCACAAATTCCAAATGTGTCCCATAGGCTAAGTCTTCGTTTTCTTTTATCTGAGGTGGTTTCTATTTTGCCTTCATTTCTGAAGGATATTTCCACTGGGTATAGCATTTTGGGTTGGTGGGTTTTTGAAATCCATTTTCCATTTATTTTTTATTTTTTATTTAAGAGAGAGAGAGAGCACATGCACGAGCAGGAGAAGGGGCAGAGGGAGAAGCAGACTTCCCACTAAGCAGGGAGCCCGACATGGGGCTCCATCCCAGGACTCTGGGATCATGACCTGAGCTGAAAGCAGATGCTTAACTGACTGAGCCACCCAGGTGCCCCTGATGGTTCTTTTTATCTAGCACTTTATTACCATTACCATTATTATTATTATTATTCCTTCCTCTGACATCTGTAATGGCAGGTGACACATGTACAGTCATTTGAATCTTTGTTTCCCAAATGTAACATGTTGGTATTTTTCTGGCTTCCTTCAAGATTTTTTATCTTCGATTTTTAGCACTTTGATTTTGATGTGTCTGGTAGTGGTTTTCATTGTTTATCCTGTTTGGGGTTCACTGTATTTCTTGGATTTATACATTTATGACCTTCACCTAACTTGGGAATTAGTCAGCTATAATTTCTTCAAATATTTTTTTCTGCTCCAGTCTCTCTTTTTTGGGGACTCTTGTGACAGGAACATTAGATGTTTTGAGGTCTCACAGACCCTTGAGTTTCTGCTCCAGTTTTTTCTTACTCTGTTTGGATAATTTGTATTGATCTGTGTTTAAGTTCACTGACTCTGCTGTCATCTCCATTCTGGTACTGAGCTCCTCTCCAGGAAATTTCTTATAGGTGTTATTTTTTGGTTCTAAAATTTCTATTTGGTTCTTTTGTTATAGCTTCTGTTTCTTTGCTGAGGACTCCTGTTCTTTCCATTTGCTTCAAGAGTCTTTGCCCTTACTTCTTGGAGCATGATTCTGACAGCTGCTTTAAATGTTACTCTGATTATTCCAACATTTGGGTCATCTGGGGGTTGATGTTTGTTGGTTGCCTTTTCCTCTAACAACTTAGGTTTCCAGGTTCTTTGTTGAGTAATTTTGGATTTTATTCTGGACATTTTGAATGCTATGTTATGAGACTCTGGATTGTTTTAAATATTCCGGAGATGTTGATGGAGTTTTAACAGCCAGTCAACCTAGTTAGGTTCAGACCGCACATCCTAGCCCACTTTCTGTGGCCTCTGGTTCCACCGCCCAGCCCACCCTGCTGTGCGTCAGCTGGGGGTCAGTCTGCAAGCTGGGCAGTAGTAGCAGTTCTCACCCACCTGTGCAGGGCTGAATGCAAGTGGTTTCACACATAGGCAGCTTGGGGGTGAGCCAGGGGCTTCACACACGGGCTTGAAGGATCTTTCCTCTAGCTCCTTCCTCTTCCTGGTCTGCCCCACACTCTCTACTTCCCCGGGTCCTGACTAGGAAACCGGGCTCCACCCTCCCCATGCTATCACCCGATGGTCCCCTGCCACTGTACCGGTGGCAGCAGGGACTCTCTTTTTTTGATGGCACTCTCCTAGTATAGAGTGGAGAGGGCATAGGACTCCACCCCACGGGGACCCTGCTGCTGTGTCTGTGACAAGGGAAAGGGGTGCCTCGCTTGTGCCGGTGTTCACCTCCCAGGAGCACAGTGGGTGAGGTTAAAAGAGCTTAATTCACTGGATCCCTCCTTTCAGGTCCTTTGTGTAGAGAAAGCAGGCTTTTCTGTTGTTTGGGGTTTTTTCCTTTCTGTCTGTGCCTGTTGACACTTTGGGGCTGCTCCAGTGCCCAAGCTGGGATAGATGGGACACAAAAACTCCCAGCTCTTCCACGTGATACTACAGTGGTTTGTCCAAACCCATGCCGTCTACAACACAGCGAAGAAACCCCAACAAGGACTACGGGCTTTGGGCGAGGGTGACGTATCAGTGCAGCTTCCTCAGTTGTGACAGATGCTCCCCTCTGGTGGGAATGTTAATAATGGGCAAAGCTGAGCATGGGTAGGGCCGGGGGCCTGTGGAAAATCTGCAGCTTCCTTCCAGTTTTGCTATGAACCTAAAACTGTTCTAAAAGAAGTAAAGGTTAAAACAAACAGAAAACCTGAGAAGGCCCTCCTGGGGCATCCCTCCAGTCCTGAGATGCTTACCCGGTGCTTCTGCTCTTAGCCGCCTTTCCGAGTCCCGTGATAGCTATTTCCTATGTTTGGTCCAGAATTTGTAGCTGTGGTGAGTGGGAAAACGTGGCATGCACGTACTCCGTCTCACCTGGAACTGGAAGTTCAAGCTTTCTGCCTTTGAATTTCCTTCTGTGTGCGGTGGTATTCCCTGGGATTGGCCTCTGTCCATGGATATCATTTAGAGGGGTGCAGCCTGTGCTGGTCACCTCTGCCTTCCCCAGCAACTTTCCCCCAAGCCCAACCCCACTGACACTTGGTGCTGCGGGTTTAGGCCCAGACCTCCTGGCGTTGTCCCCCACCAGCCCTAGCAGCTTCCAATCTGTGATGCCCCAGAAGCACCTCTTTGCTTCTTGTCGGTTTACTTAGCATTATCCTGCCCTGGTTTGCTCAATCCCGGCTCTGCTTCAGGCCGTTCTGTTGATTTCTGTGGCCCCACTCAGAGGTTCTTGCAGGGTAGGTATAGCCGCCCACATTTCTAGAAAGAGAAAGGCTTCCGGCTCTGAGTGCATGGAGATCTTTGGCAAGATTGGGAATTCCTGGCCAGAGGATCCCAGAAATTGCCTCCCCACTCTCGCCTGTCCTGCATGCCAAGACCTGCCTTCCCACCAGCCTGCTCACCAGCCGCACGTCCAGCTGTCGCTCCCTAGAGCACCCACCCTGTGCAGTTGTCATGGACCACATAGCATTCCTTCGTGGAATGTGCTCTGTCCTGGTCTGCGGTTCCAGCTTCTCTGTAGCGGGGGCCGCAGGTGGAGTGGGGAGCACAGCATCCAGAACCACCCAACAGGATAGATGGTGTCAGGCAGTCTATTGTTTTCCCATTTGTCCAATGGGAGTGACCCTAGGACCTTACAGGGCCGTGTTGGGATCAGCAGTGAGGTCCGTAAAGCCTGGCACACTGTAGGTGCCCGGGAATGGGAAAGGGGGGGGTTGTTTCTGGGATGATTTCCCTGCTCCACTTCCGTATAGGAACCAAGAGCACGTGCCGGGTGTCGGGGGCCGTGGACTCAGGCTGTCTCGTGTGGGGGCCGCGCTGGCTGTGTTCTACCCACCCCCTTCCCGCCTCGGGAGTGGAATCCAGCAGCAATGCTCGTGGCGTTCTTCCCTGGATACTTGGGCCACCTGCACCATCTGGCAGGGCTCAGGGGGCACATGGGGCTTGTGAGTTATGTCCCCGCCCACGCCTGCTCCCACATTTATGCCCCATTTTCAAAGGGAAAATCTGACCCCTAGCTAGAGCTGCAGGTGGGGGAAGGAAGTCCCAGGCAAGTTCGTAAGTCTTTGAGGGTCTTCCAGTTCTCTTTCTCAGCCCTTCCTGCTTCCCTCTGTGGCCCTGCCGTGCCTGCCTGCTGCTCAGGGCACCCTTGGCCTGTCTGAAGACTGCCAAAGGTGGTTCCTTTAGTTGCTCAACCACTTGTCCCAGGACGTGCTGTCGACTTAGTAACTCTGACCTCAGCTCTATTTCCTAATTTTATGTTGCTTTTTTGGCTCCCCAGCCGTTGAAAGCCTCAAGACCCAGCGCTCAGCCGAGGACAGGGCCTGCTGATTTCAAAGCCTCAGGCCCAGCCTGAGGGATGTAACCCAGAACCCTCAGGGCCCCTGGGTAGGCGCTATCCTGGAAGCTGCAGCGTGCCAAGCACAGTGCCTGGCACCTTCTCAGGGTTTGCCGGCCAGCTGGATCCTTTTTATTGATGAGAAGCCTGGGTCCCAGAGAGATGCAGTAACTTGCCAGGGTCACCCAGCTGGGCAGTGGTAGGGCTGGGTTTGATTCAAGATCTGTGCCGCCCTGCACATGAGTTCTCCGTCAGGTCAGCAGCTCAGATGCAGCCAGCCTGGGGGTGGCGGCCCTTGTCACCTGTAGAGGGAGGAGCCTGAGGGCAGATAGGGCCTAACAGGGATTGAGGGTCTAGCCCAGCTCGGCCCCTCCCCAGCTCTGGGTCCCTGCAGCTGGTCAGCAGTGAGCCCACCTGATGCACCTGTAGGCACTCGCGGCTCTGTCCTACCCCAGCCTCGAGGTGAGATGGCCGATGAGAGGGGCTGTGAGTGCTGCTGGGTCACCGGATGGAGGGAGGGCGTGTTAACAAGGACCGTGCTGCAGGGCCTGGCCGAGGAGCCTCGGTCTTAGGGCAGTTCAGCAAAGACAGGCAGGAGTTGCCAGCCAGGGAATCTGGGTTAGGCTCCCTTCAGTGGGTGCACATGCCTCTTGCCTGTGCACATGCCTGCACACACATGCTGCATGCACACGCTCATGCCACACATGTGCAGATGTACACACACATGCTACACACACAGAGACACAGAGGAGGAAAATGTCAAGGGACAGAAATTGGCTCAGATGGTAACAGCCTAGACTTGGGTCCGGAGCCTTGGAGAGGAGAAGCTTTCCAGACTTTTGGGATCTGGTGGAAAATCTCCCCTCTGGGGCTCCTCCGCTCCTGCTTTGGTCTTCTAGGACTACTTGAGGTCTGCAGGCAGGACCCTGGCCAGAGCACAGTATCTGCCTTTGAGCCTCCAGAACCCGCGTGCCCGCCTGAGGCAGCGTCTCCCTGCTTGGATGCTCAGTTCTTGCAGTGTGCTTCCCAGCAGCCTGTGTAGGCTCTGGGCTCTGGCAGCATCTCCACGCTGCCCCCACTGGCCCTTCTCCTGGCGGAGGCAGCCTGTGGCACTTCTCTGCCTGGTGCCGACAGGCTGTTCTTGTTTGGAAACAGAAGACACCATCGCTGCTTTTTTTCCCCCTTTCCCAAAACACGAGGCTCAAGTTCAAGGACGCCCATGAAGTGCTGGCTCTGCATGTGCACATAGTGGGCACCTGGGCCCTTAGCACCCTGGTCCACTCTCTGCCAGCCTCTTTCCCCCGGTCCTCAGAAGAGCATAGTGGCCCCGCCCGCTGCAGGAGCTGTGCCAGCCAGGGGCCCGTGGAAAATCAGTCGTTGGGCCATGGGCACGTGGGGTCAATGGGCAGACCTTGGAAGCTTTCCCAGTTGTCCGTGACCCAAAAAATCACTTTCAGTTTTTGTGACTCAGAAATGAGCTCAACCCACACACCCTTTAGATGTTCTGAAACTCAGGGCTGAGTCCTCTGTAGGGCTGTCAGCTGTGGGATTGTCTAAGTGAGCGTTTTTATAGAGACCTTTGCACAGCTGGACTCTCTGGAGATAAGTAAATGGAAATTTTGCTCTGTATCATACCAGCTTAAAAAGGAGGGGAGTTGCCGTTAATCTCATGTTTCCTGGCACCCCCATGTTGGTAGTTATGTATGGGTGGTTGTTGGTTTTGATCTGCGCCCTGGGAGGTAGGGGGAACCAAGAGCTAAAATAAGTCAAGCAGGGCATGGTGCCTTTCCAAATGGCCCCTGGATGATCAGGGACCTTAGAACTCAGGCTGTCCTAAAGAGCTTCTGAGTCGTTGAGGAGGGACTAGATGTAGGTTGTAAAGTGGGTGAGAAGCTAGGTAGGCTCTTACGCACAGTGTTTGGGAAAAAGGACCCGGGAGAGGGTCCCCCTGATAGGCGGGAGGTGACCATCAGGTTAAGTCACATTTGGGAGAGGTTTGTCGGAGCAGCAGGCCCCGAAGATCTGGTAAAATTCAGAGGCCCAAGGAGGCCATCTGGATGGAGAAGGTGTGAGTCGAGGCCCAAAATGGAGCTTTGGGGAGGGGGGGGCCTCACCACTCGGGGCGGGCTGGCAAAGGTCAGCAGTGGCCTCCTGGGCTCAGCAGAATGTTGTACCCCACAGTCTCCTCAGCCGCAGTGAGGGTGGAAACCAGGGTGGGCTTGAGGACAGAGGCTCAGTTCCCATTTCACGTCTTGGGTCTTCTGGCTCTGGATTTCCTGAAAGCAGCTCTGCTACCAGCCTGCCTTCTGGGTTAGATTACTGGGTATAGACTGGGTACATGTTTCTCCGATTAAGGGAACCCTCTGCACAGGGTATAGAGGATGTCAACGTCCAGGCCCACATCTTTGGAGGCATTCCGGGGGGGAGGGGGGGGCTGCCGAAAGGAAAGGATGTGTTACCGGGGAGGTGTGGATCTTTCTGGAAACTTGGAATCTGACATGTGCTTGTGTTTATCATAGTGTGTCACCCTGTTACCCCAGCTCTAAGGCCTTCCACAGGTCACCATGCTGGGCACTGCTGTCCAGGTTCTGACATCGCCTAGAGAAAAGCAGCTCTGTCCAGACAGGTTCCTCGGGCTCCTGCTGTCCTGTGGGCTCGGAGCAGCCCATGGCTGTCTCCTCCCCCTAGGCTCCACCTTGCAATAACAGGGTGCACCCTGGCTGAGTGGGGGAGGGAGCTAGGGGATGCTTGTTGGCACTGCTGTTGCGGTGCCGACTCCTGGAGCCTCTTTGGGAGGCTGGGAGAAAGCTGGTGGCTCCGAGGTAGTCAGGGCCCCGCCGTCCAAATAGGCCAGCCTGACCTTCCGATTGCCCCTGGCTCTTTTAGCAGCGTTCCCCGACTTCCGGCCAAGAGCAGAGCATGGCTCAGGCTGGATTAGGGCAAGACCAGGTAAACCTATACCTGCACAGCTGAGACTGGCTTTAAGAAGACAGCACACCTCTGGAGCCCTGGGCATAAGCTGTCAGAGGTCCTTTAACAAGGGCTGAGAGTGGATGCACACCTATTAGATGCCTGCTGTGTGCCAGATGCTGCTGTGAATGCGTGATCTGCCTGGGTCTCCACTTGCTCACCTCTACGGGGGGGATTGGCGGTGCCCACTCTGGAGGTGAAGAGATGCCAGGACAGCCCCCTTAGGTAGTGGGCTAGAGTCGATGTCGTGAAAAGCAGGAATTGGCCTCGTTCTCTTCAAGTCTGTGTGGGAAGTCTGAGCTCAAGTTCTCTGCCCTCCCCAGAACCTGAGTGAGGTACCAGCCTCACTGCTGGGCACGGTGACCCGGTTGAAGCAGGCTGTTACTCTACCATGTGCGGTATTTCTGGGAGAGGCGCCAGGCTCACAGCTGGTGTCCGATACCTGTGGGAGCCTTTCCAGATGCCTCATGTCCCCTGGGATCCCAGCAGTCCTGAGGGAAGGGCCTCTTCCTAGAATGTGTGCCGCTGATGGGCCCAGGGCCTTCTGTAGTGCAGGGGTCTGCTGTGCCCGTCTGTGGCTTGAGTCTCTCTCTGGAGGACTTGCTTCTTCTAAAAGGTGCTTTCAGAACTGAGCACACCGCAGACCCTCAGCGGGACCTGCCGGGTGTGCTGGCCAGGCTGGCCGGTGACAGAGATGGAGGCCTGCGTGGGCACCTGGCCGCTCTGCCATTGGAGGGGAGGAGGTCTTGGGTATGTGCATCCTGTCTCCTCCCGCAGTGCCAGTGCCCGTGCCCGGGAAAGCAAGAGGGGAGCTGGGTCTGGTTCCCAAGCCTGGCTGACGGGGGAGTGAGCATGGAGCCTGGACCAGGCCGTCACACTGTGATGACAACTGGGATTATCACCATAGGTGGTAATTCCCACATGACAGTTTCAAGTTTCAGGTCAAGAGCCGAAGCTAGTCCTCTGTCTCCTCTTTCATCTGGACAGAGATCCTTGCTGGCTTGTTTTCTGGCTCGTTCCTCAGCTGTTTTCAAGGCCTTGTGCTCCACGGAGACCCTGTGGCCTGCAGACTCTGAGCTGCAGGAGAATGGGGAACACTCTGCTCCCACTGATCCTGGCTGCAGAAGAGAACTGGGGAGCCCCAGAAGAGACCTGCAGGACGGAGGAGGGCCACAGCCTCCCTGGTAGACTGGCAGTGGGCTGCTGAGAAGGGCAGAGTGGGGCTGCCACTTAGAGCCCTGGTGGGCTTTGCCATGGGCCAGATGGACGGGATCACCTGGCCAGGGTCACCCTCTGACCCACCGCAGCCTGAGACCCGGTGGGTGCCACAGGTTCTGCCCACACATGGTTTGCGGCCCAGAGAAGGATCTTCCCAGTAGCCCCAAGCACGTGAGCTCCTGCTCTCCACCACCACCCCCCGCCCCCGCCCGATGACCTTTCCCAAAGTGGAGCCTTCAGCCTCACAAGGAAGTAGAAGGTAATGCTGAGTGCCCTAGAAGTCAGACAAGAGGTAATCGTGTCATTTTCTGGAAAGGAGCTTCCATTTTCTGGAAACAACCACAGGAATACCCGAGGCTTCTGGTAATTATGATGAATGATGCTTATGTTTCTGGATGCCTCCTCCCTCTGGCAGGAGAAAGATAGCCTGCTCGTCACCCCCTCAGGGTGTGAGGGTGGAGTGTCATTATCCCCATTTCACTGGTGGGAACATCGAGAGATGAAACGAGCCTCTGAGTGGCCGTAATCCCAGTTCGTTTGTTGTCTTTTTTCTGGCCTGATGGAGGAAGGCCCTGGAGGTTGGATGGGGGGGCGGGGTGTGGTGTTCCCAGGTGTTCCTCTGGGAACAGAGGAATTATATTTCCTTTTCCAGATCTGTAAGTCAAGGATGGTAGAGCTCCTGGCCACTTGATTCAGGTGCACAGAAAGTTTTCCAGGGGAAAATCCGTTCTGTCCTAGATTTCGAGAACCTGCTACCTCCTGGTCTGTTCTTTGGCTTTTGACACTGGGTACATCTCAAGTTCTGGTGCAGTATAAAATATCCCCCCGACCCCTGCCGCCCCAGCTCACCTCCGATTTATCCCCAGGATGCCTGAAGTCAGGGATCGAGCTCAGGGTGGGGCTAAACCCTCTGAACCTCCAGGAGGTGGCCTTGGCCAGGCATACCTGCCTGGCTGGATCTCTGGCTGGATCAGTCATTAGCTGCGGGGCTCAGAGAATGTTGCTTCCACTTCCAGACTTTCAGCTTTCTTCTGTGAGGCAAGCTTCCTCGCAGAGGTGTGAGGACTTGAGGCCAAGCACGTGGGCAGTGCCTGTTTCCGTGACTGTGTGTTGCCCCTGTGGAGGTCTCCGAGCCCCTGACTCAGGCCAGCATCCCAGGTGCCTTCCCCTCTTTGCATTAGAAGCCAGCGAACCTCTCAGGAATGCCACAGATGGGGGTGACCCAGGACTAGAGCAGAGGGGAGATTGCAGACTAGCCCCCAGGACTGATCCAGAGCTATGACTCTCTAGAGCAGGAATGCAGGCGAGCAGCAGGTTCCCTTGTCTGGTGGGAAGTCTGTGACTCCCAGTGGAAAGGACCTGGGCCTTGGAAATCCACTGAGGTTGGAGCAGGGCTGTGGTAACAAAACCCCACAGACTGGGGGACTTAAACAACAGACGTAGATTTGTCATAGTTCCAGAAGGTGGGAGGTCCCAGATCTGTATGCTGGCCATTTGGTTCCTGGTGGAGACCTTCTTCCCGACTTGAAGATGTCTGCCTTCTTACTGTGTCCTCACATATCAGAGAGACAGAAAGAGCTCTGGTGTCTCTTCCTCTTCTTAAAAGGATACTAATCCTGTCATGGGGGCCCTACTCTCATGACTCATAACCTTTCGTGAGGTTATGAGGTTGAGATTCTCATCTCAATGAGGTTAAGATTCTCATCTCAATTTGGTTGAGATTCTTGACCTAACTACCTCCCAAAGGCCCCACATCCAAATACTATCACATTGGAGGTTAGGGCTTCAATATGTGAATTCAAGGGGGACACAGACATTCAGTCTATAACACGGTCACAGGCATATCGTCAGTCTATCCCCAGCATTGGTCTCTGACTTGTGGGTGCTGTGAGCCTGTCATTTTAATATCTTCAGTTTCCTTATGTGCATATAAAGCCCCCTTTCAGAGCTGGATGAAGGGAGCAAATTGAGCTCCCCTTGTCAGGTCCTGAGGTCAGGAAGGAAGAAATGCTGGGGTTTCACTCAGGTCTCCCACCCTTCCTGTTCTGCCCTTGAGGGAGGGGCAGTTGGCAGAGTATTGGGGGGGGGGCGGTGTCCAGAATGCTTGGTTTCTAGAATTTCTGATTTGTACAGTTGCAAGATATCCTGGTAGTTCTGGTCTGTTCCTGAGTAGCAGTCTGGGGGCAAATCTGCAATAGCTTAGCTTCTGAGGGAGAGCGGCACTGGTTAAGAGCCCGGGAGGACGTGAATGTGTTGGGCGGCTGCAGGGTGTGAGGCTCAGGGCTGGCCTGTGAGGCACAGTGGCTGCTCTTTTCTTCTCTCTCTGCTGTCTGAGTCTGGAATGTGGAGGTGCTGTGGGTGTGCTGCTGAGCGTGGACAGCCCCTGGGTGGCTGCAGCTGGCTGGCTGGGCAGAGTCCCATCTCCATGAGCAGGTGAATCATTGACCCTAGAGACACTGGGTGGGAAGCGGCTTCTCAGAGCCGGTACGTGATCTCCATAATTACTGTATGTATTAGTTTTCCAGGGCTGCGTAACAAAGAACCACACACTGGGTGGCTCACACAAGAGACATTTATTGTCTCACAGTTATGGAGGCTGGAAGTCTGAGATTGAGGCGTTGGCAAGGTTGGTTCCTTCTGAAGGCTGTAAGGGAGAATCTGTCCCAGGCCTCTGGTTTTTGTTGTTTTGTTTTGTTTTTGTTTTTTTGGTTTGTAGCTGACTGTCTTCATGTTCACGTGACATTCTATCTGCTGGTGTGTCTTTAAATTGCCCTTTTCTGGGGCACCTGGGCGGCTCAGTCAGTTAAGCGTGTGACTCTTGGTTTCAGCTCAGGTCATGATCTCAGGGTTGTGAGATCAAGCCCCACATTGGGTTCTGTGCTCAGCACAGAGTCTGCTTGAGATTCTCTGTCTCCCTCTGCCCCTCCCCCCTGCTTGCGCTGTCTCTAAATAAATAAGTAAAATCTTAAAAAATAAAATAAAATAAATTTCCTTTTTCTATAAGGACACAATTGTATTGGATTTGGGCCCAACCTAATGATCTCATTTGAACTTGGCAAAGACCATGTGTCCAAATAAGGTCACATTTGGATGTATTGGGGGTTGGGACTTCAATATGTAAATTTGGGCAGTGGAGAGACACAGTTCAGCCCATAACACTGTACTACTTTCTTATATTTTAAAAGTTTCTAAACCTGGCAGATCTTTAGTTTTTTGTTTAGGGTTTGTTTGGGGGGGATTAACATAAAATTTACCATCTTAACTATTTTTAAGCGTATAATTCAGTACTGTGAGATATATTCACATTGTGCAACCATCACCTCCACTTGTCTCCAGAACTTTTTCTTCATCCCAAACAGAAACTCTGCGAGCTGAGCAGTAAGTCCCCCTGCCCTTCCCTCCCAGCTGCTGACAACCCCCATTCTATTTTCTGTCTCTATGAATGTGCCTATTCTAGGCACTGCCTATGTCATGGATTAAATATTTGTGTCTCCCCCCCCCCATTCATATGCTGAATCCCTAACTCGCAACATGATATTTGTAGGTGGGGGCCTTTGGGAGATAGATCATGAGGGCAGCCCTCATAATGGCATTAGTGCCCTTATAAGAAGAGACCCAGGGAGAGTTGCACCCTCTTTCTTTCCACCCACCCAAGACAAGGCCATGTGAGCACACAGTAAGAATGAATGCATCTGTCTGCAAGCCAGGAAGAGAGCTCTTGCGAGAACCCAGCCCTACTGGCACCTTGATGGCCAACTTCCAGCTTCCAGAACTGTGAGAAAATAAATTTCTGTTGTTTGATAGACTCAGCCTATGGTATTTTGTTAAGGCAGCTCCAGCAAACTGATACATATGTATCAATGGAATCATGAGGTGTTTGTCTATTTGTGACTGTCTTATTTCACTTGGGTAATCTCCTCAAGGTTCCGCTGTGTGGTAGCATGTGGCAGGACTTCCTTCATCTTTTACGGCTGAGTAGTACTCCATTGTGTGTGTATGCAGCATTTTCTTATCCATCCATCTGCTGTTGGACACTTGGGTTGCTTCTGCCTGTCCGCCATTAGGAATGATGCCGCTATGAACAGGGGTGTATGTGTACCTCCTTTCCTAACTCTCCCCAGGCTTCCTTCAGGAAGGGCAGTGCTGAGGTGGAGGCGGGGAAAGTGGGTGTTCCTCCTGCCCTCTGTGGCCCAGCCCTGGCCTGGGCTCCGTACCCTGACCACCAGAATGGGGAAGCCCTTCCTTCCCACTGTCTTTTCTCTCTTGCTCTCCACATTTCCTCTATAGAGTGGGAATAGAATGGGGGGGGGGGTGCCCACAGCCATGCAGTGACCACATGCCTTACTTCCCACATTGCTCCCAGACCACAGTCCTGCCCTCAGTGCCAGCCTCTCCTGAAGGGCCCTGCTCATCTCTACTGCCTTGTGCTCCCCACCCCCCATGACTCCTCTGGCCAGGTGCCTGCAGCCAGGTCTTGGCCTCGGGTGCTAGAAACTCATCGTCCCCTTTGCTCTTCTTCCTCTCTCCATGTAAGTCCACTCAGTCTGGGCCTGTTGGTGGCATTTGACGTCGTGGCGTCCATTCTCCCTGAAACCAGGACCTCAACCCATTCGCCTCAAGTGACCATCACAGAAGCCTCCAGCTGGGTCCCACCTGCAGCGCCACACACAGATGGCACTGCCAGAGTGTCCCTGCCCGTATTTCCTGGGGCCCCCTCTTGGTCCAGGCTTCTATGGCCCTTGATACCTCCTCTAAATCTTGCCCCGGGTCCTTGGCCCAAAGCCCAAGGCTCTTCTCAGCATTACTCCTTCCCTCCCCTCCCGCCTCATTCCCAGCCCTTCCTCGTTCGCAAGCTCCCAGAAGCCCCTACATGGGGCACCTCTGCAGCCCCTCTGCTGGTTGAAGGCCCAGTGGTTCTTTCATCCCACACAGACCTCACCTCTGTGAAGCTCTCGGGCCCTCTCCCAGAGCCAGCCACCTCTTCTCTGACCCCATGGCATCACTTTCAGGCCACGGGCTGCGCCTCTGTTAGTCTCCTGGGGCTGCCATAACGAACGGCCATAGGCTCAGTGGCTTAAAACAACAAATGGGTGTTCTTCCACAGTTCTGGAGGCAGAAGTCCAAATCAAGGTGTACTACAGGGCCCTACTCTCTCTGGAGGCTCTAGGGAAGAATCCTTCATTGCCATTTCCAGTTCCTGGTAGCCCCATGCATTCCTTGGCTTGTGACCATGCCATTTTACACTTGATCTTAGCCAAAAGGCCGAGAAGCGATGTGACCATGCCATTTTAATCTCTGCCTCCAGCTTCACATAGCCTTCTCCTCTTCCGTCTCTCATAGGGACACTCGGCTTTAGATTTAGGGTCCATTGGATAATCCTGGGTGATCTCATCTTAGAGTCCTGAATTTAATTACATATGTAAGGACTCTTTTACCAAAATAAGTTCCCTTAATGAATTCCAGGTGTTAGGATGTGGATGTATCTTTTAGGGGCCACCATTCCACCCACTGTAGTGTCCTTCCCACCTTCATGTTCTGGGGGGAGCCGCTGTCTGCCTTTCTCACTTCATTAGGTCTTGGAGTGGTTACTTCCTTGGGGAGATGGTCTCTGCTGCCCCGCCTGAGGGTCTGAGTGCCCCCCATGGGTGGCTTTGCCCTGACTCATGTCACGTGACTCCTGGGATTCTGCTGGCTCCCCGGGGGGCTGAGGCTGGGGCTGTGGTACCTATTATCATATACCCAGCACGGTGCCCAACATGAAATAGAAGTGTCCTGCATCTTGGCTGAATGTTGGGGAATCGCTAAATACATCAGCTTGATTGTCTGAGGCCAAACTGCCTCTGAGAAATCTTTCTGAACCTTGTCAAAGAATCAAGGTAGTGCCAGAGAAGAATAATCACATCACCCAGTGGCGGAAGGCTGCAGCTTCCCAGCAGGTGTCCCAGCCTCTGCCTGCCCCACCCTGGTGCCTCCTGGTTCCAGCCCCAGGCCCAGAACAGAAGTGACCTTTCCCTCCTCAAGGATGGAGGAGCTTTGGGCACAGGTGGGTCCTTGAAGACAGAAGAAAATCTTTTAACAGCTCTCTCGAGGCTGACTGGGGAGTCCTGGTCTACCCACACTGGGGACATTCATTCTTTATTGCTAAAAGTCACCCGCAGCGTTGACCTTGTGGTGATTCAGTCTTCAACCAGCTGGAACCCAAACCCCGGGTAGAAAAGTCATAAGAGCTATTAATAGTATTAGCCGGCCTGTCCGCTCCACGAGAGCTCAGCCTTGTTCAGGGCATCTCGAGCTGCCTGGAGCTGAGGCACCAGGCCACGAGCAGGGCAGGCTCAGGCCCTCCCAGACTGGCATTTTCTGGCCTGTCAGGGAGACTTGACTAGCCCCAGGGCCTTCTGTGTGCCCCATGCTGGTCTGAACCGTGACCTTCCACTCCCGGGCAGCTGGGGCTTTCCACGCTAGCCTGGTGATGTCATTGTTGGGCTGGCAGCATAAAGGCCGTGAGCTCCTGGGATCCTAGGGTGCTCTCTGTGCCCCTCCCTCTCCCACAGAACCAGGGGCTCTGACAGCTGGCCTCTGGCCAGGGTACAGTGGCCAGCTAGATGGGGACATCTCGTTTGTAAAGAATTTGGACCCCCCTTGGTGTAGATGCGAGAAGGAACAGCTGCCTGCTGAGGGTAGAGCAGAAAGCAGAAACACCACCCCAACCAACCACCTATCTTAGAAAGTAAAGCAGCCTGTGACTGCCTGCGGGTGGCCTGGGGTTATGGTGCCAGGCAGTTCTGACGTCTGTCCGGAATGATGTTCTTGGTCTTCAGGAAACAGCTGGATAATGTGCCGGGCTCCCTGTTTTAACAGAGAAAAACAGATCTTTTTTTTTTTTGAGGTGAAATGACAGAACATAAAACGAAACGTTTCAAAGCGAACAGCTCATCGTTGAGTGTGTTCAGTGTTACACGACCACCACTGCTAGTCAGTTCCCAGACACCTTCATCAGCCCAGAAGGAAACCCCGTGCTCATGGAGTGTCTACTTTGTGTCTCTATGGATTTGTCTCTTCTGGACATTTGATAGAAACAGAATCAGATCATCTCTGGTCTTTTATGATTACCTTCCTCACCCAGCATCACATCTTCGAGGTTCATCCATGTTATCGTCTGCATCAGTCCTCCATTCCTTTGGAAGACTGAATAAGATCCCGTTGTATAGACACACCACAGTTTATTTGTGCATCAGTTGATGGACAAATATTTGAGTGGTTTTACCTTTTGGCTTTTAGTGAATAATGCTGCTTGAACATGGCTTGAATTATCCCAGTACAAGCTTTGCTTTGAACCCCTGTTCTCACTCCTCTGGGTTATAGGTCTCAGGAATCGCCACGTCATATGGTTACCAGGCTCGGCCCTTTAGAAACGTCTTCAGAAAGTGACCAAATAGGCAGGTCACACAGGTGGACCTAGGCGTAGTCAGGCTCTACCTGTTCTTCTCTTGAAGACGCTTTTTCTTGTCTGAAAAATGAGCATCTAGAAGTTCCAGGCCACTAAGGAAGGGGTCAAGGTGGATTCAAGGAGATCGGTGCTGGGTCTCACCCAGAGGAAGTGCCCAGCAAAAGGGTAGCAGGTGTTTTGCAAAAACACTGGCTTGCTCTGGCACCTGTGAGGCTTTTCTACTCTTTGGGGAACTCACTTCCCTGAAGCGTCACAGATATTCTCCGGCTGCGCCTGGGGTTCTGCCACATAGTAAAGAAGCCAGCAGAACCCCAGGACCCGTGGCCCATCCTGCAGGTAGAATCTGCTCCCAGCACACTGGGTGGTGGGAGGAAGGCTCGAGGCCATGCATGAGCGTGGCATCCAGAGCCAGCTCAGCTCAGACCTGTGGAACCTGTGTGCCCTTTGGTGAGACCTTGCTCTTTCTGTCCCAGCCGGGGTTTTCTGAGCCTCTCTCAGAGGCACGATGCCCAGCTGTCAAGACCCCCCCACCCTCCCACAGACGTGAGCTGCCATCTGGAAGTCACCAGCCCCTTGGCACCATTAGCACAGTGCTGGATGCCTGCGACCCAGGAGAGGTGCAGGACCTAGGAGGTAGGGGGGAGTGAGAAGAGCAGGGCTTCTGCAGATACGATGAGGTAGGGGGCTCAGTGCCTGCTTCTGCAGAAACCTGCCCACAGCAGCTGGTGTCCACGAGCCACCAGAAGGAAGACGGTGTCTGAGCCTCTTTTACCTCGGTAAATAAGTACGACCCAATCCTTTGCTGACAGTGTAGACAGGCATAGGAGACCACCCTGCCTCGGCCTTAATACATGATTGAGTTCCCCCCACCCCTACCCAAGTTCCCGGGGTCCCTTCCTTTCTCTCCACCGTGGTATGTGTTTATCAGGATCCCTCTCCTGGCCCTTTCCAGCTGTTTCCATATCTATTCTGGGAGGGGAGGACTGCGAACATGACCTGTATTCCTCCTGAGGATTTGTTCCAGGCTCTCATCTCGGGGTGCATTGGTCAGAGAGAGGGTGGAACAGGAGCTGGGATCTGGGCTCCGCACCTGTGCTATGCCACCTGCTGTGGCGGCAGCAGGGCCACAGAAGCAAGATCTGAGGACCCTCCAGGTACATTTCGTCCAGCAGGGCCTCCTCTTCTTGGCTACAGCCAGGAGACCTGTGGCCAGGGTTCTGAGCTTGGTTGTACACACATTTCCCGGGAGCCCTGTGGCAGAGACCCCAGCAGGGCCTGGCAGAGGGTTTGTCGTGAGATGCATGCTTCCTAGCTCACAGATGGGAAAATGGGAAAGGAGTGTTGAAGTTACTGGAGCTGTTTGATCCAAGGCTGGGCTAAGGGAAAGGCAGGTTATGGGGAGTGGCTGGGGGCCCAGGACCGAGGCGGGGCTAAGGGCATTTGGGGCTTGGAAGACAGATACGCTATGGCCCTCTGAGGGTGGGGAAGACAGCCGTGGCAGGGCTCTGGGCACGGGTGGTGTTGTGCTCCTGGGGGGGGGGAGGGGGAGAGTCCTGCTCCGACCCCAGGTGTGAGCCGTGATTACTGGAGTCTTCGGGGCTGGCAGGGATCTCATCCAGTCCAGGTCAGGAAGACGTGAGTGGACAGGGAAGTGGCCTAGAAAAGGTGATGTGTAAACTCAGAGTAGAGGGATAGCTGCTGGGAACAGTGGCTGTGCAAGTTTGGTCGGCAGTGGGACAGACGCCGGCTCCTTTGACAGCTGCACTTACGGAGCAGGAGAAAGGCCTTCCTTTCTTGTCCTTGGTTATTTTTTTTTAAAGATTTTTATTTATTTTTATTTGACAGAGAGAGACACAGCAAGAGAGGGAACACAAGCAGGGGGAATGGGAGAGGGAGAAGCAGCAGGGAGCCTGATGTGGGGCTGGATCCCAGGATCATGACCTGAGCCGAAAGCAGACACTTAACCGACTGAGCCACCCAGGCGCCCCTCTTGTCCTTGGTTATTAAACACACACACACGGAAGACTGTAGTGGAGCCCGGGGACCCACCACCCAGCCTGCTTTCGTCGACTCAGGGAGCACACTGCTTGCAAGTTTTGATTCTATGCGTGTTTTAGATGTGGTTGCGGGGGACTGTTGGCGATGAAGGGGAGGATGGGAAGCTCCCCTGGGCCCTCCCAGCTCAGCTACCCAAGCATTGCCCCTGCCTGGGAGGGACCTTAGGGTTGTGTTCGTGTGCTTTGTACTTGTTACATAACATAAAATAGAACATTTTAATCACTCGTAAGCATGCGGTTCAGTGGCATTAAGCACATTCATGCTATTGTGCGGCCATCAGCACCATCCCTCACCTTTTTCCTAGTTGCTATACCCACAAAACAACAACTCCTCAGTCCCTCCACCCCCAGCCCCTGGCAGCCACCATTCTACTGTCTCCATCAATTGACTACTCCAGGTCCCTCCTATAAGTGGACTCACACAGTCAGTTTGTCATTTCGGGACAGGCTTATTTCCCTTCACATAGTGTCCTCAAGGCTCATCCATGTTGTGGCATGGGTCAGAATTGCCTTGCTTTTTAAGGTTAAGTAATATTCCATTGTATATCCATCCCACATTTTGCTTATCCGTTCATCCCTCAGTGGATACTTGAGTTGCTTCCACAGTTTGGCTATTGTGCATGATGTTGTTAGGAACACGGGTGTGCACATATCTATTTGAGTCCTTGCTTTCAGTTCTTTTTAAGCATATATACCCAGACATGGAGTTACTTGATCATACAGTAATTCTACATTTAATTTTTTAAGGGATTTTTTTTTAAAGATTTTATTTATTTACTTGAGAAAGAGAATGCAAGTGAGTGAGCATGAGCTAGGGGAGGGGCAGAGAAGGAGAGGGACAAGCAGGCTCCCCACTGAGCAGGGAGCCCGATGCAAGACTTGATCCCAGGACCCTGGGACCATGACCCAAGCCGAAGTCAGATGCCCAACAAACTGAGCCACCCAGGCACCTGAGGAATTTTTTTTTTTAACCAGTGTTGTCCTTGAGATGTGAGAAGGGGATGTGATCTGGGCTGACTGGGACTTATTCCTCCCACTTGGCAGGGGTGGGGGTGGCTGCCTTTTTTCCTTGTGTCAAAGACTAGATTTTAGATTTGCAGAGTGCTGGGATTGTGGCTGCTAAGCCGACTGGCCTGGAGAGGGGGAGGTTTTGGATTTCACTGTGCAAGTCCCTTTTCCACATTAAGCCAGCCGCTGTCTGCCAGCTCTGAATGGGCCTCACTCTCCCCCCACCCCTTCCTCCCTGCTGGTTAGCGGCTCCATAGATCAGCCCTCATTTCCTGAGCCTCTTGTAGCTATGGGATCACAGGCCCACCCCCTCTGAAACCAGTATTTGCTTTCAGCTTTGGGTAGAACTTTGCAGGAAGCACCAGGCTCAACTCGCTACCAGGTGCCCAGTCCTTCGAGGTAACGAGACCCTGAGAGGTTTTCCCGGTAGATATTCCTGGTGGAAGAGGGGAGAACAAAGCCCCTGCTCCCACTTGTTCTTGGGAAATGGCAGCTCCCAAAGCTCCCCCCTGCCAGGAATATACTTTATGCTCCAGGAGGTATGGTGACCTCAGAAGTGAAAAACTGTGCTGTGAGAGGAAGATAGGTCCCTGTGTGCACTTAGGATGGGGGATGAGGAAAGGAGGGCTTTCCTCCTCTCCTGTCACATTGGCATTGGAGCAGGCTGGGGGTTCTGGATTAGCTGGGACAGTGGGCTGAAGCCTCACATGGAATGTACCCAGCAATGACAAGCCACCCAGAATCCAGAGTTAAAAGCGTTAGTTCCTTGGACATCAGTTTGCGGACATGTGTCAGAGTGGGAAGCGGCTGGGTTTTGAGTTGCCCTGATCCTCATAGTTACCCTGTTGAGTCCGGCTGTGGAACCTGGTTTCCCTCAGTCTCACCTGGTGGAGGTAAAGTGCCCACATCAGAGTCAGGGGCCCCACACAACCCTGGCCTTTGGGCAAACCTTCACCAGGCACTTGGTTTTGCCTAGGGTTTTAATCAGGATGTTGCTAAACTAGCACTTTGTTTTGCAAATGTGGACTCTTGCGGTATTTGGAGGGAGTCCTGGGCCCTCCTCCCCCCTCCCCCCGAGTCTGACCCTCAAGTTCTTACGTAGGGCATCATTGGTATTAATTGGTATTAATGTGACCTGGGACATGAGCTCAGTCTGGGCACAGGCCCGGACATGAGGTGGCGATGCTCAGAATCAGCGTGTTCTTCCAGGTGATGAATGTGTTGACTTCTTAAAACATTGTTATTGCCAAAAAAAAAAAAAAAAAGAATAGTTGAGAGTTTCTTAGAGAAGCAGTGTGGACAGTGAAAATTCTGAGCTAATGTAAACGCCAGGTCCAGAGGAGAGTGGGGAGCAGAGGAAGGACGCTGTTGAAGGAGGTGAGGTCAGGAGGCAGGCAGGGCCTGGCTGGCTGACCTGCACGGTGACCTGATGTTATAGAGTAGAGCCAGCCTCCGTCTGTCTAGTTTAGTCCACCCGCCTGATTATAAAGTCAGGAAAATGGAGACACGGGCACCTTCAGTGACCTGCACTAATTCTCATGGGTTGGTAGCAACCTGGACAGGACCAGAGCCTCCCTTCTGGGAAATTCGTACCACAGCTCGTTGAATCGGCCTACCTACCCCCGCCCCCTGCCCGGAGGATGGGTCCTGGGTTGCAGAACTAAGAGTAAAGAGCCCTGTGGCCCAGGGGGATCATTCAGGATACCTGTGAGGAAGGCGTCTGGCAGCCAGAGTCTTCTGTCCAGGGCCCGGACTGCCTTGGGAAGCAGCTCCCGTGAAGGGCAAGGTTTCAGTAGGGGCTGCTGTGATATAAGGTTCATATCATGGATGTTGAGTGGACAGGAAGTTCTCTGTGTTCATTTTGGTTAAAAAAAAAAAAGAAATCTGTGGTTCCTCCAAAAGGAAGTGGAAGCTGAAGTCAAACCTGTTTTGGGGGTGGGGTGTGGGTCTAGGGTTCTGTATAAACATGGCTTGTGCTTTTTAATACATTTAAACCCTCCCCATCTGTCCTCAGATGGGCAAGAGCAGTTAAGTGGTTTTACAGATACTTAGGAGGAGGAGACAGAACTTGGCCTCCGCCTCTGACTGTCCTGGGAGGACAGTACAAACCCCAGCAGGGCTGAACATTGGTAACCCACATGGCGATGGTACCAGGAGCCCCTAAGGTAGCCATGGATTAGGGAGACCAGAGGACCTCAGGATAGCTTATTAGAGGACATGGTAGGAGCCCGCGCAGCTCCGAGGGTCCCCCACCCTGTCTGCTAGCCTCTGCTGGGGCCCTCCTGTGGACACACACAGCAGCAGAGCTCAGCTCTGCCTTTGCGGTCCGCACCTGTACAGAGACAGCAGGGACACAGCGGGGTCAGCAGGACAGCACGGTGCCAGATGCCAGCTCTTGCTGCTGCAGCAGTCTCAGCCCCGCTTCCTGCTGGAACCCCCGGGAAGTCTTTGCAGCCACCAGACCTCACTGAGTGTCTGATTCCGTGGGTCTCTCTTGTTTTTGAAGCTCCCTAGGTGGCACGAACATGTAGCCAGGGCTAAGGACACCTATGAGTGGGCATGTGACCTGCTGGGCCCCCGACGTAGAGGATGTGGGAGAGGCAGAGGTAGAGGCAGCTGGGATGTAGGTGGATGAGTTGGCCCGGGCACTGGCAGCCCTCAGAGCTGGGGGTGGTGAGCACCTGGTCCCACCAGCCACGGCGCCTCTTGGCTGCCATGTGGAAAGAACTGGAAACAGTCCCCCTCTAGAATTGCCTGGGAGGTCTGGGCCGCCTGGCCTAGGTGATATGGGAGGCACCAGCACCTGGAGCTTGAGCCCTAGACTGGGTATGCTTGGTGGCGGAAGTTGTTGGAAACTGGTAAATAAACACTGCTGAGGCCACCTGTGGTGGTGACGTTTGGACAGGGCTGGTCGTGGTGAGGGTGACGGAAATCCCATGGGCTGTGAAGGCGCCCTCTGGAAGGAGTTAAGAAGTGACCCTCACACAAGGCTTGGAGCAGACTGGGCCCTCGTGGGTTAATGTCTTGGTGAGGGTCCACTGGATTAGAACAGTTCTGAAAACAGAGCTACAGAAAGGCAGGTGAGGGACAGCCCGGGTGGCTCAGTCATTAAGTATCTGCCTTCGGCTTGGGTCATGATCCCAGGGTTCTGGGATTGAGTACCGCATCGGGCTCTTTGCTCAGCAGGGAGCCTGCTTCTCCCTCTCCCTCTGCCGCTCGTGCTCTCTCACTCTCTATCTCAAATAAATAAATAATCTTTTTTTAAAACAAAGAAAGAAAAGAAAAGAAAGGCAGGTGAAGGGGTGGTATGGGCTTTGTGACTTAACCGGGGAGGAAGGAGAGAAACTGTCTTCAGGTGCCTTTGGGATGGAGGTATTCTTCTATGTAACCAGAGAGCCCCACACAGCAGGGAGCCGGCCAAGGGTAGGCCACTCTGTCTTCACACGGATGCTCAGGTCGGGGTAAAGGTGGTCTGCGATTTTGCCAGACCAGATGGGAAGTGGGCTGAGAGTCAGCCAAGGGACCAGGGTGGAATAAAGGGAAGGGGCTACAGTGCTCTTTCCCTGGGTTGGCCTGGCAGGCCTGGGGCACTGCTCACGGTGGCCGGGGCTTGGGCCTGGATCAGTGTGACCTGTGCTCCTCGCCCCGTCAGATCCCCAGGGACAGGTGCACAAGGACCATCCCTGATAGCAAGATACAGAATGCTAATGCTAGCATTTGGGGTCCATCTTTCTGTAACACTCAGACCCACCTCTGGGACAAGCGCAGATGTGGCCCAGTGTCCTTGCAAAGCCCAGTCTCATTGTCTGGGGAGCGTGCCACTCTTTTGGCTGCACCTTGCCCTGTGGTCTTTGCTCAGCTGGTTGCAAAGGTGAGGTCAGCCTACCTGAGGTCCTTGTTCAACACCTTTGGGTGACACACATCCTCAGCCGAGTGCCTGCTGGGACAGGTGGGGTGTGGACCCCCTCAGGCAGCTGGCCCTCCAGCCCCCTGACCCTCTGGCCCCCTCTCCCTGTGTCTAACGCAGCTGCTTCTCTACATACACAGATGCATCGTTTGGAACGCCTCCTGGGTACAGCTGTGCTGTGGACCGGGCCGAGGAGCAGCGCCGGCACCAGGACGGGCTGCCCTACATTGATGACTCACCCTCCTCCTCACCCCACCTTGGCAGCAAGGGCAGGGGCATCCGGGATGCGCTGGCCTCGGGAGCCCTGGAGTCCACCAAAGCGGTGAGTCCCGGGGTGGTAGGGCCGGGTGTGAAATGGGGCTTGGGTGTGGCTCCAGCCTGCTGTCCACTTGGTGAAGGCACCCTGAAGCACATCCACTCTCTCGGGGGTAAGTAGCCAGGAGGTGATACCAGGAGCAACCAGTGGTTGAAGTCCCTAAAAATGCCTTCTTTGTTCCTCCATCCGGTGCACCTGCTGGTCTGGGGACAGCCTCCTGGGGGCTTTGAGTGGGGAAATGATGTAACGGTCCGCTGAGCGTGGGGGAGGCCGGCAGCACGTGCTGAGGCTGAGAATGCCACCGCCAGGACGTGGTGGCGGCCCCAGCAGTGGCACCGAGGGGTGGAGGACGGGAGCAGTGTCTGGGCCGCTGTCCCTGTGCTGCATGCAGTGCTCTTGCTCCTTTTTACCAAAAGGGCTGCTGCTGGTAACTCCATCCATTTGGCCGGGTCTTTCCCTTGAGGTCTCATTGTCATTAACAGTCTTGCTGTCACCTCCACTTTGGAACATGACAGATACCTTCCCTCTTTGGCTTATGTCTGGTGATGTTCCCTCCAGGTTTAAAAATGAAAGGGGTCTGCTTTTCTCCATTGTTGGTAGAAAGTGCCAGAAGTTTATCTTTTCGCTGCGGTTGCTTCTCTGCTGGGCTGGTGCCTTCGCTGCAGGACTGCTTCTTACTTACGCTCTTGTGGTTTCTAAAGACCCTGGCCCTGGGCAGGCTGCTCGTTCTGAAATGTGAGGTTGGCGGGGGAAGCCCGTGTATAACACGTACACATACCTGCTTCGTGCAACTTTTTTCTTTTTTTTTTAAGATTTTACTTATTTGAGAGCTAGAGAGAAACAGAGAGCACAAGTGGTGGGAGGGGCAGAGGGAGAGAGAGAAGCAGACTCCGCGCTGGGTGGGGAGCCTGATCCCGGGACCCTGAGATCATGACCTGAGCCCAAGGCAGATACTTAACCAACTGAGCCACCCAGGCATCCCCGTCGTGCCGCTTTTTATCCAACATCTGGTTTTGCTGTTTTACAGATTAGGAAACTGAGGTTCAGAGAAGTAAAGTTACTTGCTCAGAGCCACACAGCTACCAGATTTGAAGCCTTCCTGAGTTCCTCAGATGACACTCGTTTAACTACCTTGCCTTTCTCAGTGTACCCCTTGCTTCCTGCTTCACGAGCATGATCTGGTACGGATGGGGATCCTTCCGGTCCTGAATATGTAGGCTGAGTCCTGAACTTGGGATGGGGCTGCTCCAGGAGGCTGATCCGCCCTCCCTGTGCCCCAGACCCTGTGCGGCTTGGCTGCCCACCCCCACCAGGCTCCTGCTCTCAGACCTCATCTACACTGACTTGGAGTTGTGCCCTCACCTTTTAGCCACAATTCAGGGGCTTATCTGCGGTGGAGCCTGTCCAGATCCCAGTGTCTGCTCCCTCCTTGGGGGCCCCCATGGGAGCCCATAGACATGCCTCACACATCTATGCCTCCCACCAACAGCACACAGAGTCGTGGTTTCTCTATGTCCTTGCCAGTACTTGTTTTCTGTTTTTTTTTGATAGAGGTTATCCTAATGGGTATGAGGTAGACATTTCTCATCCCTTCAACCATGGCTTCACTAGCCTGATGGCTCTTTAGTCAACTTGATCCAGTGAATTTTTGCTGAAGGACCATGCCCAGCTCAGGACAGAAGAAGGAATTCGATTGGAAAAGGGCTATGTAGCCTGGTTCCAGAAGCCCTCTGGTTAGGTGCTTGGAGCCCGGGGGGTGGGTACCCTCCCCTAGAGACAGATGTGGCTTTGACTTCCTGGTTTTGCTGCCCGTGCAGTGCCCGGACAGTGAGGCTTGCTTCTTTCATTTTTTGGTTTTCGTTCGAAGAAGACAGCTGTCACTTTCTAGCGCCCACAAGCAGCATGCTGGTCTTGAGGCCCGAGGTGCCCGATCCCAACCAGCTGGGTTCGGAGGAATCCCTGCTCAACTTTTCCTACCCTCCCAGGGGGTGCTCCTCTCCCTCTATGGAGCTTGAGCTCTTGCGGCTGTGGAGCAATCAGGAGGACCCTTCTAGGGACCCTTCTGGGTAAGCTCCTGGGTTATAGGTCTGCTCCATGAACGCCTGCCCCCAGGGGAAGGTAGGGAGTCAACAGAGGCCAGGAACCAACCCCCTTGCCTGGGGTGCTGTGGGAAGGACCCAGGCCACATTGGGTGGGTCCTGGTGACCAAGGTTACCTGTGACATTCTCCAGCCCTGGGCTTCTGAGGTGCCTACGGTCTTGACTAAGCTATTTACTCCTTGAGTGATGACTGCATGATCCCAGATGGGGACAGAAGCTGCAGGAGAGGGCAGGCTGCCCCCCAGGCAAGAGCTGTGAGGCACACATCCTCCATCTCTTCATAGCCAGATGGGGTATGTGTTAGCTAGCCCCTTGGGGCTGCTAGAAAGAAGAGCAGTTTCTGTGCAGGCCATTTTGATGACCACCGCCTCTCTCCCCTGGGAGGGCAGAGCTGGCATTACTGACCCAAGGAAAGCAAGGCAGTGTCATGGACACTTGGAAGCTATGCACAGAGCTGTGGGCTAGCAAGTAACCTTCCTTCAGCAGTGTCAGGGAGAGGGGTGAGGGTCTGGCATCATCCCCAGCTGCCATCTGGGGCCTGAGGAGGCAGGGCCCATGATCTGCCAGGTCAGCACGGTCAGTCCTTCCTGGGATCCTCGAGAGTCCCGACATCATCCCATCTATTTGTTTATAAGGGGGGACATCAAGGCACGGAGAGGGGAGCCGACATTGTCGAGCAGCCCCTGCCCATGGGCTCTGGGACACACTGTATGACTCTGCTCCCCACAGTGACCTACCAGGCCCTGTCCACAGGGTACCAGCAAGGGGTAGGCCCAGAAGCACTGGACCTCAGCAAGAAGGGGCCGATAACACCTCAGCCCACACTTTTCCTGTTCAGGGACCCTTCAGGGAGTGTTGGAGCTGGATGGGCCACCAGCCAGGGGCCTCTCGTGGGCGTGTTGGGGCCGAGAAAGCAGATACACACTTGTGTAGTGTTGCTTTGGAGAAGTGGCCGTGCCCACGTGCTGCCTCGGCCCGGGTGCCTGTGGACCTTTCGGGGGTTATGTTCTGTTTTGTTTTGGGGAGGGTTTTGTTTGTTTGTTTGTTTGTTTGTTTTAGGAGGAAGCCAAAGTAAAGGCACATGTTCAATCAGTCACTTCTACTCAGAAGTCAAATTTGCATTTTTTTATAAGGGAAGTAAATGCTGGCTTAGGAGTGTTTGAAGACAGACAGACCTGCTCTGTAATTTTGTTGCCGGCCATCACCACACTGAGTATGTGTGGTCAACAGTTGCGCTCGTGGAACCGTTGTAACTCTGACTCGAGCTTTTAGCTGAGCAACCACGAGTTCATTCACTTTTGTGATTCAGTGGTTAGGGACGCTTTGATTGTGCGGGAGGCGCAGCGAGGCTCTGTACCAGGCACAGAAGGATAAATCGTGCCTGCGCCCCTGTGGCCCATGTTGGCCGCACTGCCCAGCTCTGGGTCGTGGCTTATACCGGGATGCTCTTTGCTCACACCTGTCCTCCCTGCAGAGTTGGGGACAGCAGGGGCTTTGCCAGCCCTGCCTGTACTCTTCCTCCCGAGAGCCCTCGAAGGGTGGTTTATCCACGGGGCAGGCACAAAGAATCATACTGTAGGTTGGCACTCTCTCTTCAGAGGACTCTGGGGCTTCAGGACCCCCCAAGCTCAGGTCCTTATGCAGAGGCCAGCCCCCGTCCGTCTGCTGGCTGGGCTCCAGGATGACAACCAGCCCTGTTGCCAGTGAAGGCATGGCCCCTGCCAGAGAGGAAGACCACATCCTTTGTCCAGCAGACTGGCTTCCAGTTCCCAGCTGGGAGCAGCCCACCCCTTCACAGCCGGGGCTTTATATCCTTATCACCCTGGCTCCCCCACGTTGGAGCTGGGGGTAAAGAGTATTCCCCGAATTCTGCCCTGCCATCCATATTTCTCCCACTCAGTTCCAGCTCCTGCCCTCACGGCCCTGGTGGCGGTTCTGCTCACCCGGGTCCCTCTGTCAGCCTTTCCCCCCCTTGTCATGCCCGGTTTTTATCCGCTCTTTCGGCCTCAGGTCTGTGTGACTTGTTCCCTTCTCTGTCCCCTGCCCCCTCCCCAGCAGAAGCACGAGGCCTGCCTTCCAGCTGGCCGCTGCCTTTTTCCAGCTGCCCTTCTCGTCCGGCTTCCTCTCCACCGAGATCTCCCTACCATCATGGTCCTGACTGGATTCACGTGCCCTTTCCAGAACTGGCGCGTGCCCAAAGCAGGGTTATAAATAACCCTGGCCCGGGCCCTGCCCTTTGTTCCCTCATCTTTTGCGTTTCTTTCCCTCCCTCTCCTTTAAGTTGCAGTTGGCTGGCTTCTGAGCCATCCCTGGCAGCCCCCAGCCCCATGCCGGGGCTCAGGATACAATTCCTGGTCCACGGAGAGGTGTCTGCACCCGTGTCTTCTCCCTGGGCCAGACAGTCCCCTGAGCTGGCTGTGCCCTTTGGAACAGGGAGAGCTGGCATGGGCGCCATCCTGCCTGCACTCTTTTTCCTCCCAGCTTTCCAAATTGTGTAGGTGGGAATGAGATGCACTGCCACCCATGTGAGCACCGGCATCTCGTGCTGGGTGGGGCTCCGCTGTGTCCTGTCCGCCTCCCCCACCGCACTCACAGTAGCGGGATTGTTCCTTAGGACACAGCAGGGCTGGGTGGGTGGCTGCTGCTGCTCAAGGAGCCTGCTGTGCCCTTCACCTCTACATCTTCCCTTGCTTGGGGCACACGTGGCACCTGGACACAGTGGGAAGCACGTTCAGGGGCAGCTGAGAGCTGCTTCTCCAGCATGCTGCCCCCATTCGTGGTGTGGCCTCAGTGGGCTGAGATGAGAGGAGCTGTCAGGGTCCCCCACCCTGCATGTCCATGCACCGCGTGCCACACCCCAGGCCCTGGAACGGGCTAAGCTGACGGTTCTGGATCCTGGCACCGGCTTGTCAAACACATGGGTTCCGGAAGGAGCACTCAGAGTTTCGCAAAGATACAGCCCAAAGTAGGCCCCAGCCAGGAGTTCTAGATCCAGTCGTGGGTTGGTTTGTTCATTGTGTCTTCCAGGAGCACCTGTGTGTCCCAGGCACTGTGCTGGCACAGGAAGTTTCAAGATCAGGCACGGCATGTCCTGGAGCTTTCTGCCTGTAGAGCCGCTGCACAGTGTGCCCTGGGGGAGAGGGGGTTCTATGTGGGGTGGGATCTGAGTGTTCTTTCCCTGGAGTGATACTCGCCATGATCATGGGGGCCGTCTCCTACACATGCATGAGTACACATACACACTTGGGCTTGCACACATGTACACGCATATGCAGGCACTTAGCTCATGCACACTAGGGGATTCCCAGAGCAAAGTGCTGGTTCAGGAAGACTTTTGGGATGGTCCCAGTGGGCAGTGAGGATGTGGTACAAGCTCCAGGGGCCCAGAAAGCAGAAACAGATGGGACATGGGGATCAGGCCTTCCTTCCCCAGTTTACACCCAGGCAGCTGATGCCCAGGGCAGGGGGGCAGTTGCCTAAGACCATGGCGCTCCCGGGGCAGGCCTGGCTCCGTGGCCCTATCCCCCAACTCCTGGCCCTGGGTGCTTCCCACTGGGCCAGCCATCTATACCACACAGTGCCTCCCTTAGGCCAGGCCAGGGAAGTGGGAAGGGCAGCAGGGTTGGGTGCACACAGAGGGGCCATGCTGGGGGGGGGGGGGTCCTGATTCTAGGCTTTGTAGAGACACCACGAGACCTGAGCTGGGTTAAGGTCCTTCCTGGAACCCGGTGGTTCTCGTGTAGAGGCAGTTTGGCCCCAGAGGACATGTAGCAACATCTGCAGACATTTGTGGCCGTCCCGGCCAGGGGTAGGAGGGGTGCTGCTCCTGGTATCTGTTGGGTGGAGACCAGAAATGCTGCTCAACACCCTACAAGGCCCCCCATCATCCAAAAGAGAATCCTCCAGCCCTAGGTGTCAGTGGCGCCGAGCCAGGAGCCTCTCCCGGATCAGTGATCTCCCCTGAGTGGTTCGGGAAAGTGGACTGCAGGGATAGCCTTCTAGTTCTACACCCAAAGGCTGCCGCGGCGTGGTTGCTCATGTTCATCCACAGGTGGGAAACCAGTGGCACAACGGGCAGGGGTGTTCCATCACTTTCCAGGGACTACAGTGGGGCCCATTGGCACATGGGCAGGCCATTGACACAGCCCATCTCTGATACTGCGTCCCTCGCTGGGGGTCAGGGAGCACATGGGGCGAGTGGCCAGGAAGCCGCACAGCAGACTTCATCGTCTTTGGCGTCAGCGTTGGTGTTGGTTTACTGGACAAAGTACCACAGAGCAGGGGGCCTTGCCCTGTCTGCTCCGCTTCACGTTGCCCGTTTCCCATCATCAGACCAAGGGTGGCCCTCAGCTTCGCTGGGCGACCCTCCAGAATTTACAGTGGCCATGAGCGAGTGGTGGACTTGGCAAGGCGCCCGTGCCTCCCTTTATTTCCCCATGGACCCTTCCCCAGAAGCTCGGCCTCGGGCTGATAATAAGCAGGCCTTCCTCTCTGAGAGGGGCCACCTCAGGCATCCTCCCCCGGGTCTGACCTTTGTCTGTTTCTCCCGCAGAGCGAGCTGGACTTGGAAAAGGGCTTGGAGATGAGGAAATGGGTCCTGTCTGGAATCCTGGCTAGCGAGGAGACTTACCTGAGCCACCTAGAGGCGCTGCTGCTGGTGAGGAAGGGGTAGGGGTTGAGCCTGGCAGGGGTTCTCTGTTCCCAGGTCCCAGGGCAGCAGTCAGAAGGCAGCCCACCCTCCCTGGAGAGTCATTCCAGTTCTGTGGAAGCTGGACCTCCCTGTGGGGTGGTGGACACTAGCATAAGACAGGTGCCAAAGCAAGCTGGCTTTAAATTTTTATTTTTAATGGGAATTTAAAAAGGAAAGCTCGTAGGCCACATAACCATGATTTTCTGTGGTCGTACTGTGCACCTGAAAAATGGCGAGCCCTCTCATCTGTGCCCCCCCACGTGTCACCTGTGCTGCCTCGCCTGTGCCCTCTTCCAGCCCATGAAGCCTCTGAAGGCTGCTGCCACCACCTCTCAGCCCGTGCTGACGAGCCAGCAGATCGAGACCATCTTCTTCAAAGTGCCTGAGCTCTACGAGATCCACAAGGAGTTCTATGACGGGCTCTTCCCCCGCGTGCAGCAGTGGAGCCACCAGCAGCGGGTGGGCGATCTCTTCCAGAAGCTGGTGAGTGACTCGGAACAGGTGCACGGCAGCATCCCGGGAGTTCGTGGCTCTGCAGGGGTCAAGCCTCTGCCTTGACCTGCTGGTGTGTGTTGCCAAGGGCTCTGGGACCCGAAACACTCATTTGAAGTAGGCTCCACATGCAACGTGGGACTTGAACTCATGACCCCAAGATCAAGAGTCCCACGCTGTACCAACTGAGCCAGCCAGGCGCCCCTGGAGAATTTTTTAAAGTGGTCTGGGGAGGAGAGACATTAAATTAAAAATTAAGGTAGTGGGAAAAGTGCCCCTGGAGCCCGAAGGCCCTGGCGGACTGGGGTGGGGTAAGGAGACAAGCCGTTGTGTGGCCCTTAGCTCCTGCCACCAGCTATTTTTAGAACCTGGAGGCGTATTTGATGCTGACTTTGACAGTGACACCCTCCTGCCTTGTAGGAATCAAGACTGGTTCTTACGGGCAGGTGGTTTGTGATTGCAGAGCGTGGACCCAGGCACAGCCTCACAGTGTAAGACAGTCTGCCTCCCAAGTAGTGGGGTGTGAGGGGGCCCCCGGGTGCCTTTCCCACCTGAGCTGAGGCAGCCATATAAGGCAGGTCCTGTCCTCAGCATGTGGGGGTGAGAAGATTGAGGAGCTGTGGGGCACTTGCTGGGACTGTTAACATTGGCTTATCCACAAAAGGAGTGCTTTTCCTGCTGCCTTTAGGGGCCATAACTTGAAGGACACGGGTGATGCTGGGTGGATGACAGAAGAAGAACCCGTACTGACCAGGAATCTTTTTGGCAGAGGTGGCTGTGGGTCCTGGCTCAGGTACCAGAGGTGGAAGCACCCTTTCGGGACAGAAGGGGCCTACCATGAAGGCAGGTCAGGGGCCTCTTGGCCCTTTGCTGACCACAGGACCCAAGAAACCAAGGGTATGGCTTTTAAAAAGTCAATGGGACCAATAAAACCTAGCAATCAGATGAAAGGAGGTTGGCAGGCCCCTGGGCACAAACCAGGCCACATCTGGGACAAGAATTGGCTCAAAGTGCTTCTTTAACCAAGATGTGGGTCCGGTAAAACTTGTCCAACAGAAACAGTTAAAGCACCTGCGGGAGGAAGGAGAAAACTCAGATGAGGGCGGTCCGATCGACATCTGTCTTCCAACGTGTGCAGTTCCAACATGTGTGGAAAGGAGCCCCTGCCTCCCTTGCGGGTCTAGCGCGTGGAGCCAGTCAGTCTCTCCAGGTGGAGAATGTGGGAGAGGGGCGTCTGGGTAGGAGAGCCCAGCAGCTGTCCTGGATGCCACTGAAGGCAGGTTCTGGGCAGGCCCCTGTGATGGAGGTTCTCCCTCTGAGGATCCCTAACCTGAGTCCTGAGTCCAGGTGGTCCAGGCCCCCTGGGCATGTGCTTTTGCCCTGGAGCCTTCCCCCTCCCAAGGGAAACCAGTCCTCAAGGGGTAGAGGTGGCCCAAGGTCACGGGCGCCTTCCGAGTATGCAGAGCATGGCCCCCTGGGCTGCCCAGACTCCCAGCTGGTCCAGACCCAGTCCTTGCCTTGGCTCGTGTCTGGGCTTGAGCGTTCTGCTCCAAGGTGTGGTCTTTTGGCAGTCCCCTTTCTCCACTGCCCTGGGCTGCAGACACCTCGGACTCCAGGCCGGAGCGAAGATGCAAGAAACATGAAACTTTTCACTTTTTTTATTCAGATTCCCACCGCGCGAGACCCTTCTTCCTCCCTGGCCAGAAAGTAGGAGGCTGTGTTGGTGCAGCACCGCCATCTCTGAAGTGCCCCTCCCCCCTCTCTCTCTGTGTGAAGCGTGGGCAGGTTTAAACGTAGTAGATTTGGCTCAGCCTGCATCCCTCCTGAGAACCGGAGAATTGTGTTGTTGAGAAGAAACTGCACCCAACACTCTTTCCCAAATAATATTTCAACATCGCTCAGAAACTTGTCTTTCAAATTTTCATAGTCTGATGAACACCAGAATTGGGGAAGTTTCCTCTGGTTTCCCCGGTGTCCTTGAGCCACCTTTGTGGGTCAGACGCTGCAGCAGACTAGGGAGAGAGGTGGGGCGGTGGCAGGACATTGTGCCTCGGGAACCAGGCCCATGGAGAGTGTTATGTGTGCCGCCCAGCTGGGTGCTGGGGCTCTCCCGTCCCTTTCTGATGGCGAGGCGAGGTTGGCCCTGTGTCACCCCAGCAGGCTCCCCCGCTGGGAAAGTCTTAAGACCAAAGGAGCCTGTGATGCCCTGCCCCAGCATCTCCCCTCCCCCCGGGATTTGTGAGCCTGCCTCCCCTTCCTGCAGGAATGGACGGGTTAAGCGCCAAGGCTCAGGGTCTGTTCCTGGCTCAAACTTGGTCAGGCTACTCTTTTGTTTTTCTAATCATTTCAGACTTCCAGAGAGGTGCACAAATAGTTCAGGAACTCCTATGTGCGAGAGCCACCGCTTGTAACATTTTGCCAAATTTGTTTTATCTTTTCCTCTCTCATTTTTATATAGGTGTGTGCACACACATGTGCTGAATAGTTTGAAAATAACTTGCAGATAGATCTGCCCTTCTATCTCAAATACCGCCTTGTGTATTTGCTAAAAACAAAGACAGGCTCTTCCATAACCACGCAGTACAATGATCAAATTCAGGAACTTTGATAGTGGTGAGGCACTGTTGCCTTGTCCACAGTCCGTATGCGGACTTCTCCCAAGTTAGCCATCATGTTCTTTTTTTTTTTTTCTCTTAAGATTGATTGATTTATTTGAGAGAGAGAGCACGAGTGGGAGGGGCAGGGGAGAGGGAGAAAGAATCTCAAGCAGACTCCACACTGAGTGCAGAGCCTGACACGGGGCTGGATCTCACCACCTTGAGATCGTGACCTGAGCCAAAATTGAGAGTCGGGTGCTTCACAGACTGCCCCACCCAGTGCCCCCATCACGTTCTTTGTGGCCACCTGCATTCTCTGATTCAGAATCCAATCCGAGGTCACAGGATGGACTCGGTGTTCACATCTTTGGTTTTCTTCGGGCTATACCAGTTCTTTGGCCTTTGCTTGTCTTCCACGGCCTTGACATTTTTTTGAAGGATACTGGCCAGTTTGAGCTTGTCTGGGGTTTCCACAGGAATAGGTTCAGGTTCTGCATTTCTGGTGAAAACAGAACAAACCACAGCAGTGATGCTGTGTCCTCGGTGCCGAGTCTCAGGAGGCACGTGCTCTCCAGCGATCCCGTTACTTGTCCGGCTCCATTTGGGGTTGGCTAAAAATGTGAGATTAGATTGCTTGGCACTTGGCAAAAGCCACATGGGAAGATGCAAGCTCCTTCGGGAAAGGGAGAAGAAGTAATGGAAGGGGTTCTCCTCTCTTGGACCTCATCTCGGTTTGCTAGGGCTGCTCCCTGGATGGGCGGCTTGCACAACAGAAATCTATTTCCTTACGGTTCTGGAGGCTGGAAGTCCGAGATGAAGGTGCCGGCAGGGTTGGTCTCTCCTGAGGCCTCTCCCCTTGGCTCGCAGATGGCTGCAGTCTCCCTGTGTCTTCACGTGGATCCCTCTGTGGGTCTGTGTGCTTATCTCTCACAAGAGCCCCAGCCGTACCGGATTAGGACCTGCCCTAACAATTTCATTTTAACTTCATTGCTTCTTACGCCCTATCTCTAAATACAGTCGCATTCTAAGGTGCCGGGAGTTAGGGATTCAACGTAGGAATTTTGAGGTGACGCATGTCAACAGTAATGTCCCCCCAGGGCTCCTGACCACACTATCTGAAGCAGACCCAAAAAAGCACTGTAGCTTTTAACCCCGGCTCTGTTCTCAGACATCTGCTGTACGACTTGTTTGTTGACTTATTTATTGTGTGTCTCTCCTGCTGCTGGCCCTGCTGTGTCTGAGTGATTTGTGGGTGTGGTGACAGTGCATAAAGTAGGTCTTCGTTGTGGGGGAGGTGCTCAGTGAGCAGCAGAGGAGGGAGAAAAGGAAGTGCTCTGGGTCTGACCATTGTCCTGATTGGCACTTGGAGATGCAGTGACCGGCCAGGGTGATCGGTGCAGTAGGGGCCAGGCGGGGCCTCTGAGCAGCCCGCACAGGGAGCGGACCCAGAGACCAGACCGTGCCAAGGGCGCCTGGCTTACCCAGCATCTGGGTTTGTCATCTGAAGAAACATACAATTCAATATAAATGCAAATTCATGTAGAAACAAAATTCAGATTCAGCATGGAACAAACACCAGGATCAGCTAAAGCTTTAGGCTTCCAGCCTCTGGTCTGCTGCAGCGGGAAATCCTGGCTAGCGAGTCGCCAGGGTCCTCCGTCGCCCTCCCCAGGCCTGACTGCTGGTACAAGATGAGGGCTGGTTTCCCCTCGGCTGCCTCTGAAGGTAACCTGGCGCCCAGAGGTAGTGGCAGCTGTGTGCCCCCTCCCCCCATGCAAACCCATGGAAGTTTTCGCTCAGTTGGGTATCTGATCAGGAGGGTATGTGAAGAGACCCTCTATTAATACCTTTGGTTTGACAAAAGACAAAATGCCTCTCGCTTTGCAGCTGGCAGCTGGCACGTCTCCACACACGCCAGGTGTGGCTTGTGATACCTGGACCCCCTTGCCAGGTTTGGGCAGGGCTCATGTCTAGACAGTGGGAGCCCCTCTTCTCCAAGGGCAGCTAGGTTGCATGGGCCTTACGTGTCTGAAGGGATCGGATAAGAGTGGAGCACTGTGGCCGCCCCAGGCCGGGGGCCGACCTCCCTGTCCACCATAGTCTCCCGAGCCAGAATGAGAAGGTGCCTCCCCATCCCACCTATGTAGACTCTTGTCTGGGTTCACGGACAGCCTTGGACTTTAGCCACTGCTGGTGGCACCGTGTAAGTGAGTAGAGTGGGAGGAATCAGCAGCTGTGGAAGGGAGCCGTTACCTGCCCGGAGCTGTGAGTCACTTCTCAACGTGTCACTTGGAAGGGGGAAGCATGCTCAGTGCGTGGGGAGGGGAAGCAGGTGGGAGGCGACAGCAAGGAAGAGCTGAGGTGACTGCAGCTCTGTGCTGTCTCCGGCCCCTGGGCTTTCTCTGGAGCTGTGCACAGAAGCCCATTTCTCAGAAAGATGGGGAGCAACGGCACCTGTCCGCACCTTGTCCCACACACTCTTCCTTCCTCCCTGCAGGCCAGCCAGCTGGGTGTGTACCGAGCCTTTGTAGACAACTATGGAGTTGCCATGGAAACGGCTGAGAAGTGCTGTCAGGCCAACGCTCAGTTTGCAGAAATCTCTGAGGTACTCGTGACACTGTTCAGTCAGGTGCACCTCTCCACCTCCTCCGGGCGGGATGTGGGCCGGTCGTTGGTACATTATGACCCGGGAGAACAAGGCGCACCAGACCAAGTTCTGGTTGTAAATCTCTGCTCTGTTTCCAGAGGCTTGTGGGTTGGCTCTGTCAGCCCCATGCGGGGGACACAGGAGGAGCAGCCCCACAAGTGCCCTGCATCCCCAAGGCCAGGGCCCAATTCTAGGGCTCTGCCAAGTGCCCCAGAACATGCTCTCTTGTGCCATCTGTGTACAGTAATACAAGTGTCCATAGTTCTGTCTCGTTAGCGGAGGTCTGGATGTGAGGGTCCTGGGCTGACTAGGCACCTGGTCTCTAGAGAGCAGCCTGGGAGCTATGTGGTGGTCCATTCCTCCTCCAGCCTGCTGGGGACCTCGCTTGCCAGGGAGGCTGAGCAGCTAATAAGGGGCGTGGAACTGAAGAAAGCTCCAGGCTGGAGCTCCACGAGGACTGAAACCTTGAGCCCCGGAGTGTTAGCATGAGGGGCCTCTGGAGAGCACCTCGGATACAGGGAGGACAAGCTGGCCACCCCTGGACCAGAACCTGCAGCACCCACCTCTCCAGGCTCCTGGCAGGGGTTTTCCTCAGCCTTCCACATCCTGTATCTGCCCTGTGCAATTGGGTGACATTTTCCTCTTCTGGGCCTGTCATCACTTGTTGCCTCCAGCTCCTCGGAGTTCTGACTTGCCTTCTCTCCACCAAACAAGGATTCTGGGTGGAAAGATTCCATGAGAGAAATTAGCATAAGAAAGATAATTGGAAACTAGAAATAGGGAGTGAGTGGGGTCTCCCTTGCTGAGAGACAGTCATACCCTGACTGTCATACCTGGCTTTGTTCTGGGGGCTTTGTGCCATTTTGTAATTTGTCATGAGAGGAGGGGTTGTGGGTGCTGATTGTCTCTCGTGGTGGTAGTGGGTGCCGTGCTGCTCGCCCAGAGCCCGTGGGGGCAGGCACTCCCTGCCTGGTGCTGCTGGTAACAGGCTACGTGCACCCAGGGTTCTAGGCTGGCTCCAGACGCCCCCTCCCCCTCCCCGTCTGCTCTGCTTTGCCTGGAGCTTTTAGGCTGTACCTTTCTTTAGCTCATTCACTTAACAAACCCACCACCCCTAACAGCTGGAATGTTGGCGCAGAATCCAGAGTGACCTTGACAAATGAGAGACTTAATCCTTTAAGAGTAGGCTACAGTTAAAGGGGGCCAAGTTCAAGTCCACCCAGACAGGTGTCTATTATAGAGGAGGAAGGAAGCAATGGCAAGACACCACCCAGGGGTCACATGGTCCTGTGGGAATCTGAGCTGAGGCAGGGGTGCTGGGAAGGAGACAGCTTTCTGCTGGCCTCTCCTTGTACCTTGGTGGTGGCATCCACTTTTTTCTCCACCCGTCTTTTCAAAGGAGACCCAAAGACACTGAAGCCACCTAGACAGAGCAAAATGAAACCAGAGGAAGCAGAAGCAGCAGGCCATGGGGAGGTTGCACTCCGGGATCAGAGCTTGGGCGTGAGGACTGGATGGTCACCTCCAGGGAGCCGTGGAGTGGTGGCCCTTCGTCTGATCCCGGTCCCGAAAATGAACCAGGGCAGCGTCCACTTGGACTAGAGTTGCCCAAGCTGGGATTCCATGGAATGCCAGCTCCCGCACAATAGTTACTGAGGGTTCTGGCAAAAGGGCCTCTGGGTCAAGTTAAGTTTGAGAACTGTGGGATTGAGCCAGATTTGTAAGTGTCCTTGAGGCAGGACTTCTGGACCTACCTCTGCACGCTTGTGTGCGTGGCGCTGCCCAGGGGCACGTCATGTGAGGGCTCCCCCCAGGCTCACGGGAGCATGGACCCTGATTTTTGCAGGGGTTCGTGTTCGGCTCTCACGCCCCTTCACACAACTCCCATGCCCCTTGGGAACTGCTGAGGCAGACATACGGATGAATAATCACGGTGAGGAGCATTAAACTCTCAAGAGAGGCATGAGTACACCCAAAGTACATTGTGGAGTTTGGCCCTAGTGAGCTGCAAATACCATCGTTTTTAGTCACGAGAGGTTGACTGCAGCACGAGAGGTTGGGAAAGCCATCTCTGAGCCCCTTCCTGTTCCCTATGCTGGCTTTTGTTGTTGTTCAGCAGCCTGGGAGTGGGATTGACCATAGCTTCTTCCTGGAGATGATTTCAGGTACACGGGGGTCTTGGTACCTTGGACCCAATCGATGATGCCTGTGATGCAGTTGCGTGAAAACATGACCTACTCACCAAAAAAGCTCAGCTCTCCTCCTGGGGATCATAGCAACTGCTTGTTAGAAACTACAGGCCTCCCTTGCTTTATTGCACTTTGCAGATACTGCAGTTTTTACAAACTGAAGGTTTGCGGTAACCGTGTGTTGAGCAAGTCTGTTGGTGCCATTTTTCCAACAGCATTTGCTCACGGTGTCGCATTTTGGTAATTCTTGCAACATTTCAAACTTTTCCGTTGTTATTCTATTTCTGGTGATGATCAGTGGTGATTATGACTTACTGAAAGCTCAGATGATAGCGTTCTTTAGCGATAAAGTATTTTTTAATTAAGGTAGGTACGTTGTTTTCAGACCTAGTGCTATTGAACACTTACTAGGCTATAGTATACCGTAAGCATAATTTTTCTAGGCCCTGGAAAACCAACAAAATTCACTGGTCTCGCTTTATTGCGATACTCACTTCTTTGCGGTGGTGCAGAAGCAAACCCATGATATCTCCAAGGTTTGCCTGTACGTTTGGGAAGTCAGGAGAGGGTGGGGGGAGGGGGAATCCAGCGTGTGGGTCTCAGCGCCCGGGGGCCCACCCTGGCCATTTCCAGAGGTGAGTACTCTTCACCCGCCAGCCCCCTTGCACACTGTTTAACTCCTCTGAGAAAGCAGTTCTGTGCATTAAGGAAGGACACTGTGGTTTGCCTTGTTAAAAACAGGATTCTGTATGTCAGAGGCTCTTGACCAGGAGTGATTTTCTCCCCAGCAGACAACTGAGTAATGCCTGGGGATTCTTGAATGTCACAACGGTGGGGGGGGCATGCTGCTGCTTTAGGTGGGGGCCCGGGGTGTTCTCCCATATCCTGCGGTGTACAGGATGGGCCCCCACAGTAAGCAAATCTCTGGCCCCGAATGTTGACAGTCCCAGGTGAACCACGGCGCCCAGCACTGGCCTTGTGTTCTGCCGACCCTGTATTTCATGCTTTGGTCCAGGACGCCCCTCTAAGACTTGCCTCCCCTAAGGTTTTGTGCAGTGAGAGAAGGGTGAGTTTTCTGCAGGTGTCTGGCCACTGGACTTGCTGCCACTTCAATGCTGCCTCAGTTGTCCTGTGTGAAAACGTGCTTTTCTCTTTGCAGAACCTGAGAGCCAGAAGCAATAAGGATGCCAAGGACCAGACGACCAAGAACTCTTTGGAAAGTGAGTTGTCTGGGCTACAGCCTCTTCGTGCTCCCCATGGAGGGGGCTGCTGTGAGCTGATGGCACATTTGCTGGAAAAGCAAACATGGCGCCCCATTGGGTTACCCTCTGGCACCTTTGCTGTTCCAGACTTCTAATAGAGCGGGGACAGGGAAAAAGTGGCACTGGGTGTGCTGAGTGGGGGTAAGGACGTGGTCAAGACCAGCCTGCCACCCACAGTAGCAACCAGGAAGGACACCGGGGGTTTGCAGACACCCACAAACCAGGCACTGCCGGGCATTTAAAATGTCATCATGTTGCCCCAAGGCCCTGTAAGGAGGATTTTATATTCCTTTTTTTCAGGTGACATGACAGATTTAGAATGAAAGGAACCGAGCTGAAACACAAGTCCTAAGTGGCCAGGCAGGGGGAAAGCCAGAGCTGTCAGGCTCCCCTGGGCCTGTGTGTCCAGCCCCTTCACTCTGGGCAGAAAGCAGCGTCAGCCCTGATAGGTCACTTCTCGGTTGCGGTTGTTAGGATAACGTGAAGAGTCGCACTTCCAGAGAACGGCAGACCTGGCTCTGTTTCAAGTCTCAGCTTCTCATCTGTAAAATGGGGCTATCAAAGCATGTCTTCCGGTAGTGGTGGGAGTCACGTGAGGAAATGCACCTGACCTATATCAGGACACGTGTGTGTGGCTGTGCCCATGACGGGCTGGGCTCGCCGTCCTCATGGAGGAGTGGGGGCTGCCAAGGCTGGCCAGGGCTCCTGTGCTGCTGGAGGCCAGGTGTCTGAAAACCCTTACAAAGCCAAGAGCTGTGTCGGCACCTGAGTAAGTTTCCGCTGTCCTCAGAGTCGGGCCTCCAAACAGCACAGGGATGGGCATTGCGAGTGACATGCTGGTTTGCTCCCGGGAGACCCTCCGGGCTGGAGAGCAGGTCTCCTACCACCATTGGGACCCTTGCCGGCCCATGTGCATCGGGTGCTGTTGGGCTCCCCAGCTCCAGGGGGAGGGGCATCAGCTCAGGTTCTGACCAATAGCTCTGTACTCAGCATTTAATGTCACAGACCAAAAGCTCAAAGCCATGGGCCCAGCCTTCTAGGTGCTCGGAGTTGGCCCTTGTCACTGGGTATGGATTAGTTCCCAGGGCTCCGCCTACCCGAGCACTTGCCATGAGGACAGGCAAGCGGGTGGTCTGGGTCTGCTTTCTCCGTGGGCGGCTACCTCTCACCCTGCCCGTCTCTCTGCAGCCCTGCTCTACAAGCCTGTGGACCGGGTGACCCGCAGCACGCTGGTCCTGCATGTGAGTCACCCACCTGGGACCGTCTCACCCTGGGGTTCTCGGCTTCTGATGTTCGTCAGTGTTGCCCACCCCTTACCCCTGTTCCTCCTGCCACACGCCTTTATTAAAGATGTTAGAAATGAGAGGCTCACAGGGGAGTGAGGGGGGGCAAAGCAGGTTCGCTTGGGGTTCTGGGTGCTCTTGGAGGGGGAGGTGCCGGGAGGGAGCATCCTGTCCCATGTAAGAAGGGCCTCCAAGATAGACAGGGTTGGAGCACAGAGAGCAGGTGTCTTCCAGGGCCGTGATCGGACGACCACCGCCTCCCAGCCTGGGGAGAGGGAGCATGGGGAGGGCCCGCCTCACTGGGGCTGCTCCTAAAGGCAGCAGGGAAAACGAAACTGGGCCCTAGTCCTACTGCCCAGGTGACCCTCTTCACTTATATTTAGAGCAAGTTTACCTGCATTTTTTTTTTTAACTTACAACCAAGTCACTGAAGTGCGTGAGGTTTTCATTTCCTTTCCTGCTTCCTCCCCGCCACCACCACAAGGATTATTTTATGCACATACTGACATACACGAGCATCTTTTTTATTATGCAGAAGGCATCGTGCTATATGTATCATTCCACACTTTGCCTTTTTTCCCCCTTAGTATGATGTGGTGGAGATTGTCCCACTTCAGCCCAAATAGCTCTGCCCCACAGGATTTAAGCTGTGTAGTATTCTGTCGAATGCACATTTCTTAAATCTTTTTTTTTTAAGATCTTTATTAAGAGACAGCAAGAGAGGGAACACAGGCAGGGCGAGTGGGAGAGGGAGAAGAGGCTTCCCGCTGAGCAGGGAGCCCGATGTGGGGCTCAATCCCAGTACCCTGGAATCATGACCTGAGCAGAAGGCAGACGCTTAAGGGCTAAGCCACTCAGGTGCCCCTCAAGTGCACATTTCATAATTCCTCACTATCCTCTGATAAAGAGGGAGATGAGAGGCATGGTTTAGAAGGCTCTGGCTGGTGGCCCGTCGAACAGAGTCTCAGAGACCTTTATCTGTTCCCTCTCCAAGTATCCTGACAGGGAGAGAAGGCAGAAGCACTCAGAGGTGGCATGGGGATTCTGGGACCACGAGCACCAGAGCTTTCCTCCAGGCTTATTTCATCTCTGCAGGGGAGATCAGAAAGCTAAGGGGAGTTGGCTTTTCTGAACCAAGGACCTGTTGACCTTCTGCACGATTACTTGCATTCCTAGTGGAGGAGTCAGCATTTCCATCTGTATTCTAAAGAGGTTTAGTCTCTTCTCTAAAGCAGGAGGAGTAGGGAAGGCCAAGTGCTTTCTCCTGAGCTGGCACAGGCCAGTGATCCTGGAAAAGGCCGATGCTGCCCCCTAAGGGACATGCGGTGATGTCGGAGACTTTCTTTTTTGTGTGTTTTTTTTTAAAGATTTTATTTATTTATTTGACAGAAAAAGAGATCACAAGTAGGCAGAGAGGCAGGAGGAGGGAGAGGGGGAAGCAGGCTCCCTGCTGAACAGAGAGCCCGATGCAGGGCTCGATCCCGGGACCCTGAGATCATGACCTGAGCCAAAGTCAGAAGCTTAACCCACTGAGCCACCCAGGTGCCCCGGAGACTGTTCCTTGTCACAACTGCCAAGGAGGAGGAGTGCCAGCATCTAGTGGGTAGAGGCCGGGGTTGGAGGGCTGACGTCCTACAGTGCACAGGACAGCCCCCACCACAAGGAATGATCCAGTTCAGAATGTCACTGGGGCCGAGGTGGACAAACACTGCCCGAGACCCCGAGAGCGGGAGCCCCTGTTGGCAGCGTGCACACAGCATGGACTTGTGGGAGCACCGTCTAGATTTAGGACCTGCTTATGGGGTGGTGTTCATGCAGGCACTGCCCGCCTAGCCCCGGCCCATCGGAGAGCATGCTGAGTTTGCCAGGCATGTGTGCAGTTTGCACACCATGGTGGGTGCCAGGGCTGGGCTCCCTCTGACCTGAGTCCTCTCGCCTGATGCAGGACTTGCTGAAGCACACGCCCTCCAGCCACCCCGACCACCCCCTGCTGCAGGATGCCCTCCGTATCTCACAGAACTTCCTGTCCAGCATCAACGAGGAGATCACGCCCCGCCGGCAGTCCATGACCGTGAAGAAGGGAGAGGTGAGCGAGCCCGGGGATGGTCTGGTGTGCCAGCCTGCCCCACCGGCCAGGGGGACGTCGGAGTCCCCTTCTGGTCCTCAGCAGACTGTGCCTGCCATTCAGCCTAACACAGGAAACGTGGTACCTTTTAGAGTATTTGACCCTAAAACCCAGTCCCCAGAGCAGGGTGTCAGGGTGGAGTTGCCGGGGCCGCTTGCCTCACTTGGCCACTTCTTTCTCCAGTGTGGTGGGTCGCGTCCAGGGCACCCCTTCTTTTCCCTACACCATTGTCAGCTCGGGGTCCCCAGCTAAGGAGACCAGTGAGAAGGAGGGTGTCTTTTTGTCTGCCTGGAGAGCTCTAGTTCCTCCCGAGTGTTCTTTCCTTAAAAAGCAATTCGAGGTTTCCCCTGCTATCGGAAGGTAGAATATTCCTATGAAATCTTTTGTAAGCTGATATGGTGTAAAATGAAGAGGCTATCACCATTTGTAAAAGCGAAAATCTTCTTCAGGTCTTATTTTGGTTACTGAAAACAAGGACTCAGGTAGGTCTTTGGTAAAGGCAAACTTTCGGATAGTGTGGGAAACCTGTATGACCAGATTTAAGGATTTAAAAAGGAGGAAGAGAGGGAGGTACAAGCGGTTTGTGAGCTTGCTTGTCTTCAGCTAGAAGGATTCTCTCCTCCTTCCTCCTTCCCTCACTGACAGCTGGCAGCCGCCCCTGGCCTTTATCTCCCTGCACATCGTTGATAAGAGGGTAGCGAACGGAGGGGCTAGGAATGCATGACCCAGCCGGCCCCGTGGCCTCTGCTGCCTCTGCTGCCCCTGCTGCCCCAGCAGGGGCCCAGTGAGGCGTGGGCAGGTGCCGTCCCCGGCAGACAGCACTTGGTGAGAGAGCAGAGTTTCGTAAATCAGGGAGGCTGGCGTCCAGCGCAAGTGTGAGCAGCACCGAGGCGAAGGAGACTGACCTGGGGCTGCTGGGCTCTTGTGCAGGGATGGAAGCTGCACAGCCCAGGCAGGACACAGCCGGCAGTGAGCCTGACGGTAGCTGCCCCTGAAAGCCACTGCCTCCTCTTTCTTCCGGTTCATGTGCCAGGTGCTCGGCGCTGACGGCTCACCCTTCCGCAGTGGGGGTTTCTCTTCTTCCTCCACCTGGGCTGGCAGGCAGGGCCCGCGGACCTGTCCTCCCTACTCCTCTTTGGGAAGTGGTGCCTGAGTGCAGAGCAGAAAGCTCGCATGTGCCCAGAGTCTCATCAGGCTTGACCATGAGCGAGGGGCTTGGTCAGATCTCTCCTGGTGGGCCAGGGCCAAGGAGGACGGAGGTGTCCACTCCAGTCCACCCTCCGGGCTGGTCCAGACCCTGGAGCCAGGCCGACAAAGAGATCCAGTGCCATCATCGGCATGAACTCACCCACCGCACGGCTTGGACCATGCTTGCTCCTCTTCCCTGGGCCTGTTCCCCCCCTTGCAACAGGGTGCTGAGTGCCTGGGCACCCAAAGCTCACGATCAGGGCGAGAGTCCCGCTGGCGGGCAAGCAGAAGCAGCCTCCCTCCACACCCAGTTGTCCGATGTCTGGAACCTGGGGGTGGTGCGGTTCAGATCTCCTTTCCTAGAGCAACAGCAGCACCCTGCCCTGGGTCAGCCTCACTCCTGGCTCAGGGACTCCGAAGGAGTGCAAAGTTTTGGCCTCCCTAACCGGATGTGGGATTTGCTTCTGTCCAGACTCCTTTTGGGTTTGTGCCCAGCTCATCCTTCCCTCCTAGGACACCGACTGTTTGCCGACTGTTCTGAGGGCACTGTCCTCCTGGGAAGCAAATATGTGAGTCCTTCTCCTCTCAGCTTTTCATACAGGGCTGAGTCTGCCCTCAGCACCCCCATCCTGCTGTTCAGGATCCCTGGAGAGAAATACCTTCTTGCTCCTCAGCTCAGTGGAGGCGGCTGCCCTAGGGAATTGAGGAAAATCAGATGTTACCTGGGAGGTGACAGCCCAGCCCTTGTCCCACATCTGTTACCGTAGGCTTCCTTCCATGCTGACCTACAGTCAGGGTCCCGGGGCGACTGCACAGGAAGTGTATAGAGGCTAGCCACTTCATGAAGAGAAGGGCTTTTATCCGCACCCACCCTCTCCCCCACCAGATCTGGCCTTGTTGGCCTCAGGGAGAGGGATCACTTGGGTACTTCAACTATACGAGGAGAGAGAAGCTAATGCCTTCTGAGACGTTGTGAGTCTGACTCACACGCACCTTCTGTCCGTCCCATGCATGGTAAGGGGGGTGGTGGCCAGCCCAGTATGAGCCCACACTCATTCTCCCCGCCCCCACCATTCCAGGAACAGACATCACTAATCGATCAGGTGCTCAAACTCCGAGCATCCTCCTCGGTGTATCGGTTTACAATCCCCAGTGTGGTAGAAAGGGTGCTAGAAGGGTGGTCCCCCAACCTGGTTCAGCCCTGCCCACCACTTACGAGTGGTTTTGATTTGGGAAGTCCTTATTTCTTTGTCAAGTGTCCATAATCTGAAGATAGTGTCTCAGGATCTGCGGCCCCTCCACGGAGCCATAGTGAGACAGAAAGGGTCTCATGACCTCTGAGGGGCTGTCTAAGAGCAGGGGTGATGGTTTGCCCACATGGGCACCATTCATCTTGGAGGTGGTGGGAAAGCACCCTCTACATCACCAGTCAGGAGAGAATCTGCAGGTCCCGGGAGGGGTGGGGAGCTGCAGGCTGCTTCCTTTTAGAATTTGCAGCTGGGGAGGGTCTGAGATTTGGAAGTACCTATTTTTTTTTCCTGTTTTCTTATCTCTAAATTTGGTATATGACATTGACTATCAAGCTTTCAAAGGGAGAGAGAAAGTGGGCTTCTGAGTTCCCCTAATGACTCTGTGAGGTTAGAGGTATTTTCCAGGCAAGGACACTATGGCTCAGAAAGGTTGAATGACTTGCCCACAGTCACACAGCCACTAAGTAGCCAAGCCAGGATGTGAGGCCAGGTGTGCCGTAGCACCTGTGTGCACCACAGGTGTGTTATGACTTATGACAGCCCCTCCCGCACTCCCCCCACACCGTCGTGAACCCATTGGACTGTCCACCCCTCCCTGGTCTCTGTATAAAGAGCTATGTGGATGTAGGTGGTCGTAAGGAGAAGATGTGCCCCTTTGGTTCAGCATGCTGCCAGAGCTTTAGGCTCTGAGTGGAGCCCCATCCCTTGCTTCTATTCTAGCTCTCCTAGCAGTTTTCTGGGGAGAGGAAAGGTACTTCCATTGGCCTGGGTGTTTGGAGATATCCCCGCAGTCACTCCTGGCCCCCCGAGAGGTGGCCCGTCTCTTCCTGCTCAGCCTGGGTCAGTCAGGGCACTGTGGAGAGGCCCCATGTGATCCCTGAGCTGGGCCAACAGCCCCAGCCCCCCTCTGTGGCTCCCGTAATCTCATCACCCTTTATAGCCAGTCCCCACAACTCCAGGGCTCTGCTCTTTGAGGAAGAGGGACTTGGGGCAGCATTACAGGTGCCTCCTTGACCCTGAACTGTGGCTGGCAGATGCTCTCACCAGCCTGTGTCCTGGCCCTGGCACCCCAGGGACCGTGAGAGGCAGGCACTTCCCAGGAGGACACCCTTCTCAGCCAGCCAGGAGCCGGTCAAGACCAAGAGGTCCCGCTGGCACATTTTCTTCCCAGGCCTGGGACGTGCGGACTGGTGGCTGGGTGCACCTTCATTTAGCTGAATGAACTTTAAGCTGCCAGCTGATTTCCCCGTGCAGCTGCCTGTCTGTCTGTCCTTGTGCTGCCCAGCATCCCCAGCTTGGGCTGGTGGGGCAAATGGAATGATCCCGTGTGGTGTCTTGTTTCCCAAGAGCCAGCCTTGCCTTAGAGCCGTTTTCCACCGAGGTTCCCAGGTGCCCCGAGCAGAAGAAGGCAAGTGCGCAGGCTGAACAGGAGCCCCTGGGGAAGTGTCGCCGGTGCAGGCTGAGGCCGAGGGATGGTGAGGCCTCTGGCTTGAGGATTAGAGAATTGGAAACGCCAGACCCTATGGCGGTTTACGAGGAGTGCTGCGGAAGGGGGGGTAGGCGTGAAGATAGCAGAAGGGTTGGGGTTCCCAGTGCCACCAGACCCCGTGTGTGGTGACCTTAGTGGTGCCATCTCTGAGCCTCAGCTTGCTCAGCTGTGGGATGCGGCCGAGCCTAGACACCGTGCCGTCCAGTTTCAGAGGATGTCCACAACATGGCGGCCCCATCAGGGCAAGGCCAATGCTCCGTGTCTAGGCCTTTTCTCAACCTTTCATAAATACTTGCAGGTGGAGCTTGGATTCTCGACCTGTCTGGACCCAGGTTCTGATTCTTCCAGGAACGTGGGTGGGTTACTTAACTCTGAGCCTTTCCTTCTCTAAGAAGTGGTGGAGCTGGAACCCGCTGCCGGGGACAGTTCGGCCAAGTACGAGATGTTTCATGAAGCACTCTGCACAGGGCCCAGCACCCAGCAGGTGCTCGGTGAACATTCCTGCTGTGCATCAGCAGACTGCTTCCTGGGCTCCCCTGCCCTCCACCCAGCAGGCTCCTGTCCCTTCCGGGCCACATCGTGCTCTGACTGCATCCCCCCGACCGGTTGTCTTATGATGATACATCTCTCCAGGGCCTGGGAAACCAAAGGCTCTCTCGGGGACCAGGGAGTGGAGGTGTGCTCTGCAGGGAGGCCAGGGAGCCAGGTGCGTAGAGCCCTGGAACAGGTGTGAGGGCAGGAGGGTCAAGTGGGACCCTCAGCACACACTGGGCTGTAGGTGTGTTGTTCTGGGGACACTTGTTATTCCACCTGCTGAACCTCCAGATCCCACTGAGTTATCCTGCAGCTGGGGCTGCTCTGATGGGCAGTGCCAGCTGGGGTGCTCGCATGTAGCCAGAGACCCCCAGTTTCAGCCCTTGCTCTGGGGGCACGGGAATGAGGGGGCTCAGGCTGCTGGCCTCCTCTGGGGCCAGACGTGCTGAATCTGGCCCATGCTTGGAGCCAAGCCAGGCACCCTCAGCCAGCAACTGATGCCTATTGGTCCTTGCTTTGGCCACCTTCCTTCCTCTCCTCTCCACCCCTACCCGGGCCCTCCTTGGCAACCTTTCTTGCTCTCACCTGGCCAGGCCCCACTGGCTTATCACTAAACTCCGATGCCTGTCCCTGATGAAGCTTCCCAGCGCCCCCTCTGTGCAACCGTGGTCTCTGGCTGCTTATGTGTGTGCCCCAGTCTGCTCCACTGCTCAAACAAAGTGCCATCAACTCGGGGCTCAGACAACAGGCTTTCATTTCGCAGTTCTGGGGACTGGGGGTCTCGAGGTCAAGGTGCCAGCACACTCAGGGTCTGGTAAGAGCCTATCTCCTGGCCCACAGATGGCCACCTTCTCACCGTGTGCCCCTATGGCTTTTCCTCACAGCGTGCACGTGGAGAGAGCTCTGTCTTCCTCTTCTTAGAAGGGCACTAGTCCCATCATGGGCTCCTACCTTTGCAGGCTCACCTAAACCTAATCGCCCGTGAAGGCTCTGCCTCCAGGTACCGTCACATTGTGGGTTAGGGCTTCAACATACGAATTTTGGGGTGGACACAAATATCAGTCCATAACAGTGCACTTCTTCCAGGTGTGTCCTCCCTGGGTGGGCTCTGTTTAGGGGTTGGGAGCAGTATTGCCTAGATGACAGCTGGGGGAGGCCAGCCAGCCTAGGGGAAGACCCCTGGGGAAGGAGATGCCCCTCTTCCGAAGACGGTGGACACATAATGTAACCTCACTGGCCTCAGTTTCCTTGTCTGTAGAAATGAGTGATGGTACCCCTGCACCCCCAGTCATCACGAAGCATGAGAAGCCCAATGACAGGGCAACTCTCAGTACAGGGCCTGGACCCGCAAGGGACTGGGCTTATGGGAGCCAATAGCCCCGCATGGGCACATTTAATCCTCTGAAAAATGCCACCAGGCAGGTGTTTGCATCCTCTCTTATCTTTGAGGCAGCCGAGGCTCAGAGAGATGAACTGGCTGAGCCAGCATCATCACTGCAGAGAAGAGAGGGGGGTGGGCCGCAGGCAGTGGGAGTGCATGATGGCTCCAGGCACCTCACTCCCTGGCAGCGTGAGCTTATCAGTTTTTCAGGGAGGCAGGTGGTGTCCCCTCTAAGCAGGTGTTCCCCACCTGGAATGTGGGGGTAGGGGGGCTCCCCAAGGGGAGTGCCTTCCCCACCACCATCACTGCCCCACCCCACAGCATACACAAAGACATGCACACAGGGGGACACACTGCAATATACTCAGGGATACAAACACACAGACATATTGAGGGATGGGGGGACACATAGACCCATGGGCATACAGGAACATGGAAACATCTAGAACGATATATAGAAACACAGGAACATGATGCACATGTAAAGACACAGAGAAATAAATATACAAGGGACACACAGGGACACATACATGGGGCCCACAGAGATCAGGACCCGTACACTGACAGGGATACACATATATAAAGACATGCCTGCGTACACGGGGATACACACACACACAGAGACACAGAGACACATGGATTCTTTTTTGCACAAACACATTCCTGTGGCCCCCAAGGGGCTGGCTCTCCTGAGTCACTGTCCCACAGACCTTGCGAAGTATGGTGCTGCCCTACCCCGTCCAGCAGGTTCCGGGTCTCTCCTGCAGCTCTACCCAGGGCTTTTTGCTCTGCATGAGATGCTGAGGCAAAGGGACAGTGCTTTCCAGCCACCTGACTTCATGCCATCTTTAGACCACAGCCCACACTGCCATGGGGCTATGACCCGCTGCAGCCAAGCTGTGTGGCCCTGCTGTGTCCCCTGGAGGACCTGACAGGGGGCCACACCAGAAGCTGGTGCTGGGGACAGGGCTGGTGAGCATTTCCAAGTGGGACGTCTCCTGGGCAGACATGGGCCTCCCGGCTCTACACCAGTCCCATGTGGGCTGGCAGGGTGCCTCTGCAGAAGCCGGGGATCTGAGAAAAGGGCCAGGTGATGACCACAGGGTCCGGCAACCCCTCGGATGCCTCAGTCAAAGGGCAGAGAAGCTCCTCACAAACTTGCTATTGGGCCTGCACCTGCTTCATCCCTCCTTAATTTCTGTCCTCCTCTCCGATCATCTATCCTTGGCCTCTCTCTTTCTTGAAATGGTGTCTGTGCAGACAGGGATTTGATGTGGTTTCTTCACGGGCCTGTTTCAGCAGCAGAATCCCTCCTCAGCCTGGGGCTCTGGGCTGGGCTCTGAGCAGGGCTGATCCCAGGCCCAGGCCAGCTGACCTCCAGAGCCAACAGGAGCCATCTACCCAGGGGTCAGGGCCCTTGGCTGGGCATCAGGGTGGGACCACCAGCCCTAAGAGTCTGTGCGTTGGGACTACCCCCGGGCCTGGGGAAATATGGACAGAGACAGTGTGATGCCTGGCCCCCCACTCCCCTCGCCTGCTGCCCTGCCCCCTCCCCCGACTGAGGTCTCTCTGCCCGGGTCCAGGCTCCCTTTGTGGATTTGCCAGTGCCGTAGTTGGGGGCCTGTTTTCCTGGGGCTGGGAGACCCCTCCTGCCCATTTGCTGGACATTTTCTGTTTGGGCATGCCGGAAGACCCCAGGGTGGCCTGGGGTTCAGAAGCAAGGCCCAGTGCTTCCTCTGGGGGGAGGGCAACTGTGACATGACAGGGAAAACTCACAGTGAAAGAGCCTCACTCTGAAGATAGCCACTGCTGTCCACCACCACACACTGCAAGGGTCTGGCAGGTGACACGCACGACTTGCACTCTCTGGACGGCCCTCGGAGACAGAGCGTGGCATGGAGCAGGGCTCGGACTGGTTTGCTTTGGGGGCAGTGAGCCGGCTAGAAAGTGTCGGGGCACCCTTGGCTTTGGGGCTTCCCTTAGAAAGATGAGGGTTTGCACAGGCAAGAGTTCACGGGGAGGGGCCTGGCGACTGTCACAGTATCAAAATAGAGTCTGCCTATTAGAGCTTCCCAAGGCTGCAGGCTGAGCCCCAGGAGGTCTGTGTGCTCCTCATAGTCAGCCATATGTCCTTTCCACACAGCATGGCAGGCGTGTGGGCTGCCCCAAGCACCAGGGAACGCTCAGTGGTCTTGTGGAGGATGAATGTGACACCAGCTGAATTGTGAGCAGCAGGACGTTGCAGGGAAAGAGGGTGGGCGCTGCTGGGACTCTGGGCATTTCTGACCTGCTGGCGATGAGTCTGCCTCTGAGCTGGACGTCGGGGGCCCTCTGCTGGTGGTGGCCAGAAGCTCAGCTCAGCCCCTTTGTATGGAGGGAGGATCCACGTCCCATCAGAGAGTCCCTTGGTCCCTGCCCCCTGGGCTGGATGACCCTCTGCCTTGTCCCTGCTGCGGAGGCATCTGTCTCTTCATTCCTCTGGGACTTCAGGGTCCCAGGAGCCTTCACAGACCTGCTCCGATGAGGGAGCAGTCAGGTTTGCCCCAGGGTCTCCAGCTCTGTGTGGACATCTCTCCAGGTGCACACACTTTCTTGCTTCCTGTGGCTACCATTGCCAGGTGGGCTGTCTGCCCATGGCAGGTGGGGAGGGTGAGTGACGATGAGTCATGGCCTTGGCATGCAGGCAGTCTTTCAGTGCTTCCACTTAATGCTCTCCCATTTAAATCATTCATTCCCTGGAGCCAGGGGCCAGCTGGCCATTGTGAGCTGAGCTGAATATGACAGTGATGTGTGGCTTTTGCACCTGGGAGTGTTGGGGCCCAGCCCGGGCTACACTTGCTTCTGGGCGGCTCCGCTGGCTCCAGCTCTTGCAGAGAGTCTGGGAGAGTTCGGGGAGGCACAGGCTCCCCGAGGGGACTCTGAGGCTACAGGTGGCAGTGGAGCCAGGCGCGGGCCTGCCAAGCACACTGGGGACATGGTGGGGGGAATGGAGATACCTCCAGCTGGGGAGATGCTATGGGTCTTTGTCCATTCCGATACATGTACCTGATCCTCCAGACCCTTCCCTGGCCATCACAGTGAGGAGTGGGGAGTCACCCTCTCTGGGGGGCCTTCCCAGAAGCCAGGGTGGCTGGGTTCCTGCTAAGCATCTGGTCTCTCTCCCAGGGGCTTTGGAGTTCCCAAGGACAGAGACTGCTGAGCATCTCTGCTTGCTCACTCACCTGCATCCCCTGCCTGGGACAGGTGGTAAACATCTCCAAGGCTTCCATTTCTCATCTGTGAAATGGGCACAAGGAGTTGCCCGCAGGGTATTGTGGGGATCACATCCGATGATGAGGCCACGTGCTTGCACAGCGTACCTGGAATGTGCCTGGGGAAGGGGGAGGCTCGCCACGTCAGCCCCTCATCCTGTCTTCGTGTCCTTGGCATGGCACTATGTTGACCCTCACGAAGTGCTGGGCACTCTTTGCAGAATGACCGACTTATCTTGGTGTGCCGTTCAGCAACCCCGGGAGCTGTGTGAGCCAGTGGGCGTGTTCTTGTCTTTTAGATGAAGCACCCGGGTGCAGAGGCACGTGGCTTGCAGGCAGGCTAGTGCCTCTTGTCCCCCTGCTCAGTCTAGTTCCAATGGGTCCTGGGCAGGTCACCTCAGTCTCAGGCTGCATAAGATCCAGGCATCTTATGTGGGCTTCTGGCCGTCAGCGGGCACTGACCCTAGGAAGCCCAGAGCATGGGGTCCCAGCTGTGGGCCCCCTGCTCGGCTTCCTGTGGCCCTCAGAACTAAGCCTGGCCTTCTTGGAGCACGCTGGGCCCGCCTCCTCCCTGCTCACCAGGCCGCCCCATCCATGCTCTTCTCGCCGTGGGCCTATGCTATGATGGTTCGTCTGCAAGAAGGCCCCTTGCCTGGCCGGCCTCTTGCCCGTTCTGGGTCTCCAGTTGCTGCCCCACAGAGCCAGGGACCACCTTGCCCACAGGGGTTTCCTGCCATCATTTTCTCTGCACACCACTGACACAGCTGTAACGTCCTCCTCCCCAGCCTCCAAGCCAGCGGCTGGTACCCTGTCCACTGACCCTCCTCCACAGGCCAAGCACCCGAGAAACTTTGCCGAACAGAGGAAAGCGTATGTGTGTGTTTGCTGAGATGGGGGGGAGCACTGGAGAGTGGGCGTGAGAGCGGGAGGCTACGACAGTGAAGGCCCAGCCCCCTGCTGGCCCGCTGCCCTGACTTAAGCCCCCACGCCACCCCACAGCACCGGCAGCTGCTGAAGGACAGCTTCATGGTGGAGCTGGTGGAGGGGGCCCGCAAACTGCGCCACGTCTTCCTGTTCACCGACCTGCTCCTCTGCACCAAGCTCAAGAAGCAGAGCGGGGGGTAAGTGACCACAGGGCACCCGTCCCGCCAGGTGGGGAGGGTCTAGGAGTCGGGTGTGGGGCTGTTTTCATGGATGAAGGAAACCTAGCTTTTTTTTAGGGGGCAGTGAGCCTGAAGAGTTCGGTAACTACGTGGCCAGGCTACTTTCTTTAGATTACGTTGTTTTCAGCTGTCCATGATGCCAGGCTCAGGGTGAAAGGTCACCGTTAACAACTGGGGACAGTCTAGGTCAGGATCAGTGACTGGCCTGTTACCTCCTACAGTGGAAGGGGAACCTATCTGATGAGGTGCTGTTGGGGGACTGTCACGTCATGACCCAGGAAGAGTAAGTGACAGGTCAGGGAGCTGCAGGGTCTGGTGCAGGCCGGCAGGTGAGGGAGCAGGGTTGGGGGCGGGGGGCCTCACTAGACAATCCCTATACTTTGTCTTCCTAGACCTGGTGAGAGCTTCTAAATTATTCTCAGCCTAGGCTATAAACCACTGCCCAACACACCCCTCCTCCCGGGGATCAGACCACTCAGGTTGCACCAGCTGGAATGGAAGAAAGAGGTTATATTGAGAAAGACCAGAACTGGGCTCTTTTCCTCATTCTGCCATTATTGTACTGAGCACATTTAAATCAGTCACCTCAGAAGACAGCCTCGGTTTCCCCTTCCGTCATGGCTGGGGATTACCCCCATTAGATCCGTAGCACCTGAAAACTCTACAGGTCTGGGGGCGTCTGCAGTCCTGTCAGGGATGCCCCCCCGCCCCCCCCCCGATGTGCTCCCACATCAGGGAGCCTGTGAGCCGCCACCATCTCAACCCAGGATGAGGTGGATCAGGCCTAAGTCACACATGCAGAGTGCCCATTGCTAGGGGTCACCGGGGCTGGGTCCCCAGTGTTGGCCGATGGCCTTATGCCAGCCTGTCACACTAACCGCAGTCTAGGTTTTAAAGTCTTGGAAACTCTGCGAGGCTCAAGCTTAGGCTTTTCCGGTTCCTGAGAACAGTGACATTAGCAAAGGAGATGCAATCCACGTGTTAACGTGCTGTTTCCGCCCCCAGCAAAACCCAGCAGTACGACTGCAAGTGGTACATCCCACTCACGGATCTCAGCTTCCAGACGGTGGATGAGTCAGAGGCGGCTCCCAACATCCCGCTGGTGCTGGACGAGGAGCTGGATGCCATGAAGATCAAGATATCCCAGATCAAGAATGATATCCAGAGAGAGAAGGTGAGACCGATTGGGAAGGAGCAAGGCTAGGCCCTGCAGCTGGAGCGGCAGCCGCCCTCACACACGGGTACCTGGATGTCTAACCCCCTTCCGGCCTTGGGGACCGGCTGGGACCCCTGCGAGCCTGCCTTCAGTCTTGGAGCCACCCAGCATGGGAGTGGGGAAGGTGCCCGGCTGTAGCGATGGGGAGAGGATCCCAGGAAGGGGGGATCAGCGCCTCTAGGTGTTCTGGACTGGCCCAGGCAGGCCCCTGGTTGTTCCTGGAGAGATTTGTAAGACTTGAGGAACGGTGAGGGTTCACATGTAGGGTTAGCCCCGGCCGGAGCAGGCACCGTGCAGTGGCCGCAGGCAAGGTGGGTCCCCAGAAGGTTGGGCTTCGGTTCAGGGATGCCTGGCTGAGGTGGGCTCAGCAGGACAGGCGTCTTCCTCCCCTCTCCCCCCATCTGCTGGCCTACGGCACCCCAAACCCTGTAGGCTGAGGAAGGTTCTGGGAGCAGTGGGGACGGGACGGGCGGGAACAGGTAGCGCTGGGTCCCTGGCATGGAAACGTAACCGTGTGGCCTCTCCCCACAGAGGGCAAACAAGGGCAGCAAGGCCATCGAAAGGCTGAAGAAGAAGCTGTCAGAGCAGGAGTCACTGCTCCTGCTCATGTCCCCCAGCATGGCCTTCAGGGTACACAACCGCAATGGCAAGGTGAGCGCCCGCCGCAATCTCACTAAGCCAGCCGGGGCCTCCCACTGGTAGCCCTGGCAGACGCTCCTGGCTCCCCGCTCCCATCTAGCTGGAGCCTCGCTGTGCTGTAGCCGATACCCACCGCCCAGCTGGGTGGCAGCCGTATCCCTGGCTCCCATGTGGCAGGTACAACAGCAGCCCTTTACCTCTGGAGGGCATTCCCACACCAAGAGAGGCTGGTTCAGTATGGCACACCCAGGCCCGTGTGTCCCTCGGACTGGTGCTTTGGGCCGAAGCCCCCAGATTGACCTCAGCCCTCACAGCTGGGCGGCGGCGGGGTCTCTAGGAAGTCTGAATAGGGCCGGGGCTTCACAGGTTTGTGCAGACCCAGCCCTCAGTACAGGGATTCTGTCTGGGGACCTTGTGGGCCTGAGGGGGACCTTCTGTTCTGGCTCCTGGTGCCATCTGGAGTCCGGGCCTCTCCCTCACTGGGCATCGCACGTAACTGTCAGCGGGCAGCCTAGGGAGGCAGCTGGCGGGCTCTGTGAGAGCCTCGTCTCTGGGTCACAGCTCAGGGCCTGTGTGTTGGACGCGGTGGTCAGGGTGGCAGCGGTCCTCACCTCTGCAGATCCCACCTGGTTACCTTCTCTGTGGCCCTAAGCCACAGCATGCCATGCCCTGGCCCAGGCCGTCCAGCAGGGGGCGGGCTCCAGAGGCAGAGCTGCGAGGGGCACGGGAAGCCCAGCTGGCAGGAAGGGTGGAGAGTGCCAGAAGCTCGAGCCAAGCTGTGAGCACACTCAGCCACCAGGCTCCAGCCAGCCTCTGGCACCCAGGTACGTGTGCCTTGGAGGGGTGCACTGCAGAACCCCGTGTGGACAGTGATGGGGAGTGGAGGTGGGCAGGGTATATTCTCCTTCTCGCCCCCCAGAGTTACACGTTCCTGATCTCCTCTGACTATGAGCGTGCTGAGTGGAGGGAGAACATCCGAGAGCAGCAGAAGAAGTGTAAGTGGCATCTGCAAGGAAAGACTTGAAACCTCAGGGCTGGATATTCATCTCCTCCTATGGTTTCAAGCCTTTTCTTTCTTCCCGAGGGGCTGGTCAGTGGCGCTCTTACCCAAGTGAGATGCTATATGAGCTCTGATTCAGAAATAAATTGGATGGGAGCTCCGGCTAGGGCCCTGCCCTCTATGCCGGCTTTCCTAGGCCTCCCCCACATCCCCTGTACGTCATCACCACCTGCTTTCTGACCTTCTCTGTGAACTCTCTCTCTCCCTCAATGCCTTCCCTAAATTCCCCACCTCCCTCCTGTACCTCCCTACTCTGATGCTTTCCTGACCCCTGTGGCCCGCCCCTGCACCCTTGCCTGCCCCGCCCCCAGGCCTCCCTCACCCCCCACAGGTGCTGATGCCAAAGGAGCCCTTGACTGGACCCTCCCAGGCAGCCACACTGTGCTGGCCCCAGTCCCTGTCTAAGGGGCCAGCACTTGATCACTCTTCTCTGGGATGGTCCCTTTCCTGGGTGCTGCCCTCTCTTAGCAGTTCTCTCCTCCTGGGCTCAGAGCTGCCCCTGGGCCTGTCTGGCAGTCTGCAGGAGTGGGAAGGCAGACCCTGCCGCAAATCCTGGGGCTGCCCCTGCTTGGGTCCTTCCTCTGCACCCCAGCCATATGGTTCAGGATTCCTGAGCCATCCTTGCTAAGAGGTTCCCAGGTGTGCTGCATGTGGCACTGTTCTGATAGTGCCTGCAGAGAGAGCTGGGCTGAGGCCTGTGTCCCAGGTGGGCTGGGAGCTCCACATGCCTCTGCCCTGAGCTCCCATTCCTCCGGGCTTATCATCCTTGCCTGTGCTGAGCCATTTCCTCCCGCAGTGCCCCTGCATCCTGGGGGATGAGGCACTCCTGGCAGCTCCGACGGCTGGTGCCTGCTGCCCTGTCCGGGCTCATGTCCAGGTGTCCTATAACCAGGGGACCCCAACCATTTGCAGCAGGGCAGCGTCTGTTCCCTGCTCAGGGCTGCAACAGAAATCAGCCCCTTTTCCTCACCTGGTGGAGATCCAGGGGCCCTCGTTGGCAAAGCTCAGGGCAGGGCTCTGCTGGGTGTCTGTGTGGGAGGATGCTCCCAGCCGCCCTCTCACAATTGCCTTGTGGCTGTGCTTAGGTGGCAGGCCTGCTCTTTTGTTTGCAAGCCTTATGCTAATCCCTCCTGCCCCCGGAACCCAGCCTTGGCCAAGGCCACGCCTTGCTTGGCCACTTACCAGCTCCTCTCTTGGGAGCAGGTCGCCCCCTCCTGGCCACCACAGCTCATCACCAGGGTGGGGAGAAAGTCCGGCGCGGGGACATTAGAGAACACCCTCTGGGTGTCCCGGGGGTCTGGGGAACCATGCAGACTGGCTGGTTGATGCATCTGGGTTCCACCCTCTCAGGTTTCAAAAGCTTTTCCCTGACGTCCGTGGAGCTGCAGATGCTGACCAACTCATGTGTCAAACTTCAGACTGTCCACAGCATTCCGTTGACCATCAACAAAGAAGGTGGGCTGTCCTCCCGAGGGCTGCTATCCCTTTCTGCTGTCAGCACTGTCTTTGGGACCGTGTGTGCTGCTAAGGGCTTGTCAGCCTCTCCCAGGAGTCATCCCAGGAGTGGATGGGACGAGTCAGGGGTGGTCTGTCCCCAGCTGCTGGGTGGTTGAGGAGACCCATGACTTTGTTCCTGGTCACGACACATCTCAGAGCCTCTGTGCTCTGGGTCTGGCCCCGCTCCCCTGTCTTCCCCTTTGGTCAAGCTGCATTTTGCGTTCACTCACGCATACACTTGTGTCCACTCGTTCCTGCTCACAGGCATTTGGGTTGTGCACACATCCCCTTTCCTGTCCTGGGAACCTTATTACTCTTCACCCCCGTCATCGGTCTACCGTGTTGTGAACCCAACTCGGATCCTCAGGTCCCTGAGATGGAGGCTACAGTGGATGTTTCTGGCTCACGACATCGCCTGGCCCCATGCTGAGCAAATGGCAGTCACATGGTGCTCCCCTTGAGGGTTGATTTTGAAGCAGAGCCTGTCACTTGCCTCCCTCCCTCAGGAGAATGGATGCTCACCTCTTCGCTCTCTTGCACAGATGATGAATCTCCCGGGCTGTACGGGTTCCTGAACGTCATCGTCCACTCAGCAACCGGCTTTAAGCAGAGTTCAAGTAAGTGGTTGGTTTGGGGAGGAAGGTGGCAGGGCACTGACCTGGAGGCTGTGAGGAACCAGAGCCGTGACTCAGATTATCATCAGATGCCTTGGACCCTAAACCCTGTGAGGTCCTGTGCAGGTTGGCACCTCGACTGGACTGTGGCCGGTCTCTGGTCCCTGGACCAGATGTGCGAGCTGCCGAGCTGCCCCCTGCAGGCGGGTCTTGTAATTACAGGCACCGGAGTAGGCTACTGACAGGAGACACAGGCTGAGTTCCAGCAGCACCTTGACCCAGCCAGCCCAGTAGGTTTGGCTGCTGAGAGCTAAATGGATCCCCTTTCCCTCCCATCCCTCTGAGGCCGGGAGCACCTTGCAGGTGCTCAAGCGGTCAGAGCAGTGGGGGCTGGTTGCATTTCAGTCCGGGGCAGCACATGCTGCACCCCTCAGCATGCCGCCTCCTCGTGAGCCCTCGGGGTCCCTTGTAGGAGGATGCAGGACAGGCGCTATACTGCTGACCTTTCCCACTGATGCTGCAAAGCTGAACGAGAAATCGCCGACAAGCCACAGCCTAGAAGACAGAATTTACAAACCGTGTGTGTGTGTGTGTGTGTGTGTGTGTGTGTGTGTTGTGTGTTGTGTGTGTGTACACATGATATAAGACTTGTATTCAGAGCATATGGTGAACTCTCAGAACCTCAGTGCAAAGGTGACAACCCAGTTTTTAAAAATGAGTGAAAGATTTGAAGACACTTCACCAAAGAACCACAGGTAGCTAATTAGCACGTGAGAAGGTGCTTGTAGTTGTAGGGAGATAGAAATTAAAACTGCAGTGAGATCACACTTCATACCCACTGGGACGGCGATAATCAAAAAGGTGCACAGCAACAAATGTCTGTGGGAATGTGGGAGAAATTGGAACCCTCAGGCCCTCCGGTGGTGGAGATGTGAAAGGGCTCAGCCTGGAACCTGGAAGACAGTTTCACGGTTTCTCGAAAAGTTAAACACACCCCTACCGTGTGACCCAGCAGCCCTGCTTTTAAGTATTTACTCTAGAGAGATGAGGGCGTGCTTATGTAAAACACACCATGTTCATCCCCGTGATGGAGCGCCACTCGGCAGTAGAAATATACAGAGTACAGATACAGGCCACCACGGGGATGAGTCGAAAGAGAATGATTCCAAACAGGACACCCGATTCAAAAGACTACATGTCGTATCTTTCTGCATGTCAGAAATTTCTAGAAAAGGCCCCATTTGGAGACAGAAAGCCTGGTGGGGATTTCCTGGGGCTCAGGGTGGGAGGAGATTTGACTGCAGTTGAACCCAAGGGGCCTTCCTGGGGGGAGGGCAGTGTCCTAAAACAGTGGCAGCGCTGTTTGCATAAGTGTTTAAATTTTCTGAAAATCCCCAAATTTGTAACAGATGGGTTCTGCAGTATGCAGAATATACCTCTATAAAGTTATCACACTGACGTAATTTTTCCTCTGGGCGCACCTGCCCCACGCCCCCTCACATAAATGCTGGTGTTTTTGAGGGTTCCATCTGGGCCTTCACTATGAGTACTCCCTCCTTCCTACACACAGGGACCTTTCTGTCAACAGCACATATGATGCCTAGCACCTGCCTCTCCGTCCCCACTTTGCTCTCCCGGGCCCCCTCTGTTACCGTTCCATCTGGGTCCTCAGCGTCCCAAGCTCTAAACTCCGCATCCCCACACTGACCCTATCACTCGGGCCCCTAAACTTCTTCCTCTTCTTTTATGTCCTGCCCCAGTGAGAAGTGCCACCATCCACCCCGTGGCCAGGCCAAAAACCACCATCTGGTTTACTGGCCATATCAATAAGATTATGTTCTCTGTCAGTGGAGTTTCCTCGTCACCTCTGGCCACCTGCCTCACCCTTCCTCCAGACCCTGGCAGTGGCCTCCCCCCTGGTCCTTACCTCCACTCCCCCTGTGCCCCGCAATTCTCCCAGCACGGAGCTGTTTGCAGTGCCCCGCCCTGGCCTGCAGCACCCTTTGCCCCAATTAAGTTGGTAAACTTAAACTGCGCAGGTGGTAGGCACTTCCCCCGGCCCCGCCCCTCGGTATGCATCCTCGTCTTGGTGGTCATGGTCCATTCACCTCTGCCCAGATCGCCAGCCGTAGGGCTCTGCCCACATAGAGGCTTTAGTCGGGGTTTGGCAGGGGACCAAGTGCACACATGTTCTGAGAAGTGCGGGTTCGGTTGCACCACGGGGTGGAATCATTGCACGAGGTGCTGGGGCTCTGTGCTGGCTGCTGGTGTGTTGTTTCAAAAAGAAAATGAAGGAGGCCCCTGGGTGGTCTCTTGGTTGGGCATCTGCCTTCAGTTCAGGTCCTGATTCTGGAGTCACGGGATCGATGCCTGCGTCGGGCTCCCTGCAGTGGGGAGCCTTATTTCTCCCTCTCCCTCTGCTTCTCCCCCCACTCAAGCTCCCTCCCTCTTACTAACTCTCTCTCTCCCTCAAATAAATAAAATCTTAAAAAAAAAAAAAAAAAGGAAGAAGAATAAGAAGAAAATGAAGGCCATTTTTTTCTGATTTTGAAAATGTCCAGGAACAAAAATTCCTGTCCCCTTCAAGGGTTCTTTCAGCTGGACTAAGAATCAAATTGACATGAGCTCAACTAACAGGAGAAAATTCAGTTTAATAGTGTACACGCAGAAAATCCACACGGACTTGGAAATTACAGAGCTAGTGAGGCAGAACGAGGCATATATGTCATCCTAAACTAAGAAGAGGATAGGGGGCTGGGAGTTCAGAGGAAAGGAGTGCACATCACAGGGCAATAAGAACAGATGTTTGGGGATGCCCAGGTGGCTCACTCGGTTAAGCATCTGTCAGGATCCTGGGGTCGAGTCCCATATCGGGCTCCTTGCTCAGCGAGGAGCCTGCTTCTCCCTCTGCCTGCCGTTCCCCCTGCTCTCTCACTCTCTCACACACAAATAAAATAAATAAAATCTTAAAAAAAAAAATGGGGGCGCCTGGGTGGCTCAGTTGTTAAGCATCTGCCTTTGGCTCAGGTCGTGGTCCCGGGGTCCTGGGATCGAGCCCCACATTGGGCTCCCTTCTTGGCGGGAAGCCTGCTTCTCCCTCTCCCACTCCCCCCTGCTTGTGTTCCTGCTTTCACTATCTCTCTTTCTCTCTGTCAAATAAGTAAGTAAAATCTTAAAAAAAAAAAAAATGTTTGCCCTGCCATACCGATGGGTCACTCAGATAAAATTTATCTCTGCTCATAACCCTTATTTTGAGAAAGACCCCCCCATCTAGATTCTTCTATATAGTTAAGGGAAGGGCAAAACTTTCTCTTCAGCCCACAGTCTTGATTGCCTTCAGCTCCGAATAGTCTCCATGTCACAGTGGCCCATCTTGGGGCAGCCTGCCCTTGGCCCCCTACAAAAATCACCCCTGCTGTCATAGAAGATGCGGGTAATGTGGGAAAGTGCGGTCACCTTCCCTGTGTCGCCCTCCCGCAGATCTGTACTGTACCCTGGAGGTGGACTCCTTCGGTTATTTTGTGAATAAAGCCAAGACACGCGTTTACAGAGATACAACAGAGCCCAACTGGAACGAGGTAAGCTACTATTTCCAGGCATGTCTCGAGTGCTGGCCCTGGCAGGCAGGCCAGGATCTTGTCCTTGGGGAGAGTCTGAACTACCCCCCCCCCCCAGGACTCCCCTCCCGCCTGGGACTCCCTAATGGCTTCCCCCCTCCCCTGCTGCCCCTTGCCCTCCCCCCCCCCCAAGGCGCTGCTGCCACCGCCAGCATTCCACCAGCATGCCAGGAATCTCCTGGGAGGAGGGGGGGCGACTAGTCCAAGAGATTTTATCTCTGTGTTCCTGAGAATCCAACCGCCACCCCCCCACACACCCAATCACAAAGAAACAGCCTATTTTGCTGGAGAAGCTTTTGGAAAACAAATTTAAAAGGGTTTTTTGTGCCGCCTTTGTTACTGCTTAGTGTTTACTTGGTAAGTTTCCATAGCGTTTTTCCTCGGAAGTTGGAATGAGCCCTGTGACCCTCTTGGTTTCTGGAAGCCTGGGACTCTGCCAGCCGGGGCTGGGGTAGGGGCCCGATTTGCCTGTGCTGGATGTTGGGTTTGTATGGCTTGCTGCTCGGTTCTCCTTCACTTTGGAGAGCTATTGTGTTAACTCGCTTACTGTCTTGCCTTGAGCCTTTGGGAGTACAGGAATGATTACAGAGGGACCAATATTGATGAAGTCCCCAGATCCGTGAGAATGCCATTTCCCAGTTTCTGGAGCAGCTGTGGCCCTCAAGGGCTTCATGCTTGAAGATATGAGTGGGGGATGTGCCCCTGCCAAAGAAGCAGCTAAGTCCCACCTGGTTGCCTGGTCCACCTCGGGTCGTGTGGCTCGTGGAGCTGTGGGGCCAGCCCCAGCTCTCCTTTCTTGGTGTCCCCTACTCTGATCATCAGACTTGATGCCTCAGCAGGACTGGGGCATGGGGAGCCCAGAGTATTGCCCGGGCATGATAGCTCGGGGCATCCCTGCAGAAGGGGTGGTGGCTGCCGTGGCAAGGGAGCAGCACAGCCGCATGGAGCCACCAGAGGCTTTGCTGGGAGCAAGAGGGCCGTGACCGACAGCGGCAGTGAGGGAGGGGTTCTGGACACAGCACAAAGGGTTCGGGTGCGAGCCGGCAGTGGAGGCTCAAAGAACCAAGGCATGGAGGGTTCCTGACCAGCAGGTCACCTGGTGGCCGGTCCGGGGCTGTGTCTGGATCGTCCCAGGAGTGTTACGTGTTCCCGGCACACACGCCCTCCCCACCCCTGTGCAGGCTCAGAAATCTCTCCTTTTTTCTTTTCCGTCACCCTCTTTTCCATTTCCCCACCACGACTCTGTGCCGGCAGCAGCACTGGTGTGAAATGCAGAATTTACTGAAGATATCCTGGGGTGACGGAGGAGAAAATTAACAGCACACGTCCCACAGCAGACAGCTCGAAAGCCTACAGGAGCAGTTCACCTCCTGTATCACCTCCCTAGGGCGATTTTTTTTTCCTTTCAAATACACTGATTTGGGGTGCCTGGGTAGCTCAGTGGGTTAAAGCCTCTGCCTTCGGCTCAGGTCATGATCTCAGGGTCCTGGGATCCAGCCCCACATTGGGCTCTCTGCTCAGCGGGGAGTCTGCTTCCCCCTCTCTCTCTGCCTGCCTCTCTGCCTACTTGTGATCTCTCTCTCTCTGTCAAATAAATAAATAAAATCTTAAAAAAAAAAAAAAAATACACTGATTTTTTAGAGCTTTAGGTCCAGAGCAGAAAGGTCAGATTTCCCATAGAACCTTGTCCCCAAACATGCAGGGCCTCCCCCACTAATCGGTGATCCTGCAACCAACACAACATTATCACCCGAAGTCCATAGATCTGCATTTGTCACCAGCACCCTTGAGCTTCTGATGCAGGTGCTGTGGGGACTGCCTTTTAACGTTCTGGCTTAGGGAGTTTGGATTAGATCTTAGAAGCATTCAGAGCTTCCAGAAGCATCCAGACGGGGCCACAATGGGGCGCTCGCAGGGAAGTAGTAGCTTCTGAGGGTCTCTGTTGCAGAACTAAAGTGGAGAAGATCTTGAGGCATGGGTCCTTCTGGGGCAGCAAGGAAGCCCACTGGGCTTCCCCCCCCCCCCCCAGATGAGGGACTTTCCTTCTTTCTTGGGACTTCAGGAATTTGAGATCGAGCTGGAAGGCTCCCAGACCTTGAGGATACTGTGCTATGAAAAGTGTTACAACAAAACGAAGATCACCAAGGAGGACGGCGAGAGCACAGACAGGATCATGGGGAAGGGCCAGGTCCAGGTAAGGCCTCCCCCGTCCCCTGCCCCCTGCAGAGCCCCTCTGCCCACCGCTGTGTCCGACACCCTCGTACACCTGTCCCTGGGCCTGCCCACACCCTCCCCTGGATGCTCTCAGTTCTTTCCCCAGTTGACCTGGGACATGGCGATGGCCCGGCTCCAGGGGTCAGGGGCAGGTGCTCCCAGACTTGCAGAGGGACCTTCACGGGTCCTTTCCTGCTCCTCTCTCTGTTTGAGTGTCTGTTATGCCCCATCTTGTCCCCAAAGGAAATTCAGTTTGGCTTCTTCTCACAGCAGGGGACTCAGTTCCTCCATGGCCTTGTGTTTCCTGGGCCTCACCCCTGCAGTTCTGAGCGCTATTGGGGCCGGGGGGCGCTATTGGGGGGGGGGGGGAAAGCCCTGATATCTGTGTTCTTTACGGGCCTCTTACCAAACCCAGCCAAGCGAGTTCCTCCCCACCCTGCCCTGGGGGTGGGCACTGACTGCTCCAGCTCCTTTCCGACCCTCAGACCCTCCGGTAAAGCCTCCAGCAGGAGTGGGCTGGGCATTCCAGGTGTCGTGGGAGAAGGGGGCTCTCCACGAAGCCTCCCCTCCCTTTCCTGAGGGCAGGAAGTTCTCTTGTGGTGAAATACTGAGCAGCAGGGATGAAGGAGAGGGAGAGTGACTCATCCCTGAGTAATTTTGTCTTCTTGTGGGGGGGGAGGGCGGGCAGGGCGCACACATGTTCATCCTTCAGAGGAGCAAGTCATCACTTAGCGGGGGGCTCCAGACCCCCTCTGTTTTGCCTGGTTCTCAGGTTCTGGTTCCCTAGGTTTTCATGGCTGCCTATTTTCCCCCCTGGAAGCTTATTAGGGAATTCAGTGGCTCAGGACCTCCAGGGACTCCTTCCCACCCTGTAGTTGATACCGGATCTAAAAGCAAAAATGCTCCTTGTACCTGCCCCCTCCCTACCTACCTTCCAGCAGACACCACCCCATAGCCCACACCTTCCCAGGAGAGCCAGCCCAGGGCCTCCGCCGCCCCCACAGACAGGACCTGGGGCTGGACTCTACTGAGGTCAGGCAGGACCGGCCTAGGGCAACAGTTCAGCAAGGCTACTAAGGTTTGGGGTGCACACTGGGGATCAGTGGGGTGGCCTGGCCCGGCCCAGGGAAAGCAGGATTCTTGGCCCCTCTCTCAGATGGTGTAATTGGGGGGCAGGGGCCCCCAAATAGACCAGGTTCGGCTACTCACCGCTGATAAAATCCGAAGGCAGAGAGACGAGAGGTGGTGAGACAAGAAAGGGATTTACTTCAGTGAGGCCACCACTGGGAAGACAACAGGCTAGTGTCTCAAAGACTGTCTTCCAAAGTGCTAAAAACACTTGCAGGTCTATAGAAGGAAAGTGTGGGACAGAGGTCGGCAGGTGCCTGCAGGTGGGCAGTGAAGGTCAGGTGGAGCATTGTCTTGGGGTCAGTCACGTGGGGTCTTGCTGAAGTCAGGGCAGCCCTCACTGCTTGAGGGGGGAGCTTCGGTTCTCATCACCGGATGCTTTGCCCACAGGGTCTTTTGCCTGAGTTAAGAAATAAGCTGGAAAGAAGAATGGAGTCAGTGAACAAGTGCAGACTGAGGTTGAAATGGAGGTGGTTGAAATGCTCTGTCAGTGGGCATGGTCTTTGAGGGCCGGCAGCTGGTCCTGGGCCAGCTGGTAGATGTCCTGGACCGGGGTCCTACTGCGGCTTGGATGCTGAGGGAGAAGGGGATGGTTCCTCCTTGCTCGCCATCGGCCTGATACATGGTCGAGCCAGTTGTAGGGGTCTTGGTAGCAAAGGGCTTCTGGATGGAAGAAGCAGAAATGCAAGCCGGTGCTTTTTAGCTGTTGCACTTTTGGGGTCCTATCTTTGACAAGCCAGGTCCCTTCCCCAACCAGAGTCACCCCTGTGAGCTGGACACGGGTCCCACCTTGACGGAGGCGTGCGCCCACTGCGAAGTTGGGGCGATGACATTTGGGGGATGGTTCGCATGCTCAGTGTGGACCCTCACCACTCTGCAGCTGATGTGCATTGACTCCCCAGTGTCCTTGAGATCCAACCCCATATTTCCACATAGATCTCGTTCACCTTCTTGACTCGATAGAGAATCCCATGGATTGAGTCAGCTCCTTCAAGGGGCTCTTCTGCTCTTAATGGACAGGAAGGTGTTTTCCAGATTTTGCTGTTCCGGGAGCATGCTGGTGCTAGACATCTTTGCGGACTGATGTGTTTTGGCACCTAGTGGGCAACAGTCACAGCTCGGGCCCTTTGAGTTTTCAGGCTCTGCTCTGCTGCTCAACAACTGATGTGTTCCCCTTGCTCCCCGCTCTTCTGCTCCAAGTTTGCATCTGCCTCCAGCCCCCAGTCCCTCCCCCACACCCACGCCCTGACCCCCGTCTTGCAGAGAGCCCCAGGGTGAGCTAAGAATGCAGATGGACTGGGTATCTGACTCCTTTTTTCAGTCCATCACACAAGACTAAGGGAGACTCAGATTCCACTGACCTTTGAGTCGATTCATCCAAATCCTCCAATGCTAGAGTCCCAGGAGTGATAAGATTTGAACCAGGGCCTCTGAGCACTGTCACTGGGTAATTGGGTGTCTCAGTAGAAAAGAGAAAAGAAAGGATACTCATCCTCTTCTTGTATTGAGCCCTATGTGGAAACCCTTTGCCATGATGCTACTGGATATAAACAAAGTAGTCCTTTATGAGCACAGCCTGTGCTCTCGGTCACACTGGGGGTGCCAGGTGAGCTCGCGGCCCTGACCTGGGGAAGAAGAGAGCAGTGGGGTGTGGGAGCTGGCTTGGGGCATCTCCGAGGCGCTCTGAGGGGTGCTCCTCAGCAAACACTCGCCCTTCCTGTTCCTTCCGGTAGGCAACATAGGACAGGAGTGGACTCTGTTTAAAAAAAAAAGAAAACAAAAAAAAGATTGTGCCTGACCTTGTTAGAACATCAAGGTTGACTGTGTTCAGCAGGATGCAGGTATAGGGACCCTGCAGTGGGGTTTTGCATTAGGGGAGAGAAATGGAGACCAACTCTGAATATGACAAGGAGAGAGGGAATTGATAGCTGAGGAGCAGGGTATAGGGGATTGTTGGTTGGAAGCTACTAAAGGGAAACATCAGGGGTAAGGGAGGATTCTGGCTAAACCAACCTAACGGGTTCCTTGCCGAAAGGAGGCCAGGGCAATCAGACATTACCCAGGGGTGATGGGGAGCTAGGAGTCTGGTCACTTGGCAAAGGTCATCAGCTATCAAAGATATCGGGGTGGTTTTTGCCAAAATTGGGCTCTTGGGGACATTCCCAAGAACAAGGTCTAGTTGGAAAACAACTCAGAGGAGCCTGACTGGTGTGGCCCAAGGGAGGTCCCCTGTCCACACCCTCAGCCCCACTGCGCCTCCTGGGAGCTGGCGCAAGTCATCGTTGCCCGCATAAACGTCTTTCCTCGCGTGTAAACTGGGGCCAGTTGCCATGGAGCCAGGCGTGGGGGTCTTCAGTGGCCGCTGCTGCTATTATTACTCGGTGTCGTCACTGTTGGTGGAGGAAGACGGGCTCTGGCTCCATTTCCGCTTCTTTGGAAAAGCTGAGTGAGTGGGAAGCCTGGCCCCTGAGCCATCATTAGCCAGGAAGGAATCCCAGCATGACACAAGGTCCATCTGTGAGTCACACAGAGTAGGCAGTGGCTGGCCCTGCCCCTGGAGACCCCCGTTCCCGGTGGGGCCTGTTTACGAGCCGGCGTCCCTAGGAGCAAGAAGGCAGGAAGTCAGAGGAGGAGCGGTGATGGCTCCCCTGTGACCCCAGCCAGGCCTCTTTCTGCCTCCCCCAGACACTGTTTTCTGAGTGGGGACTTTTCCCAACAATATCAGCCCCTCCCAAGTATGCCGCATGGGAGGGACATAGAGCCCTGCCTGTCCTGTTGTTGGGGTCTGGGGAGGGAGGTTGGGAATAGCACGGCCTTCCCCCACCCAAGTGCTATCCACCCCCTCATACGTACATTGACTCAAAAGTTGAGTGTAAAGCCCTTTCTGTGAGGTGGGGAAGGTGTAGCACACCAGCAGTGTCTAAGGGGCGCCAGGGAGAAGTCCACAGCTGGCCAGGAGGGCAGAGGCCAGCCAGGCCCCTCTGAGGGGCCAGGGATGGAAATCAAGTCTCCGGGGGCACCTGGGTGGCTCAGTGGGTTAAAGCCTCTGCCTTCAGCTCAGGTCATGATCTCAGGGTCCTGGGATCGAGCCCCGCATCGGGCTCTCTGCTCAGCGGGGAGCCTGCTTCCCCCTCTCTCTCTGCCTGCCTCTCTGCCTACTTGTGGTCTCTCTCTGTCGGATAAATAGATAAAATCTTTAAAAAAAAAAAGAAAAGAAAAAAAATCGAGTCTCCGGCAAAGCTGCTCACACACATGTCTGGGCAGAAGGTGTCGAAGTCATCTGGGGAGCTAGGTCCCAAATTCCTGGGGCTGGATCGGTCCCCCTTTATTCCTCCACGTGGTACTCATGAGCTGAGGGTTCCGGAACCGCCGGTCTGAGTCTCAGGTTTCAGCCATTGCTCTTCAGATGACTGGCTAGGTCCCCACTTCCCCTCCTAAACAATGGAATCTCCACGAGAGGAGGGTGGAGGGCTCCCCCTCCCAAACCCAGGATGGGTGAGTTGGTTTGTTCAGAGCGTCAGGCCAAACCAGACAGAAGGCAGAAGGACGTAGTGTAGGACAGGGACATGGCCCTGGGGGCGCCAGCTGCCCAAGACAGAGTCAGAGACTCGCAAACCTGAGCCCTCACGTGCAGACAGGTGCACAGGACCCCACTGAGAGTCTTCTCTGAGTCCGAGCAAGCAAAGCCATCCCTGTCCATCACCAGACACCAAGAGCCCACAGTGCCACCCTAGCGATCAAGGGCCTCCTGCTTGTCAGGCCCCAGGGACCCCGAGGACAAGAAGACATCTATCCCTATGTTTCACAGAGCGTAGAATCTCAGGAAGGAAGGAAGCTGTGGATGTGCTGAGAGCCAGAGCACGCCATGACCTGGGGTGGCTGCATGGCTTGGATGGCGCAGTTATTTGGGGGGGGTCGAGACAGGGAAATCTTCACAGAGTTGGGGTCACTGGGTCTGGGGCTTCAGGGGAAGGATTTTCCCAGGTGGAGATGTCAAACATCCTATGCTCTAAGCAGAACAGGAGCACAGGACTGATGGGAGTGCGTCAAAGCCCAGGGAAATTAGAGCCTTACAGTTATCAGGAAGTCCTTCCTTCCATCTTTCCCTGCTCTCTTCATTTGCGGATTTTCTGTTGCTAAACCCCTCCACCCTGTATCTTCTCAGTGATTAACTTTATATCAAATCCTAGAATTTTGTCTTCTCCCATTTCTCCTGATATTTTGCGTGTCTCGCTGGGCTCACCACTTATTCCAGTGGGATCGTCAGAGTTGTTGTTTGTATTTTCTTTCTAACATTTTTTGTGAGTCTTGGATGAGATTGGGGCCTCAGGGTTCTGGTTTGACCCTTGCTTTGTTCGAAGCTAGCGCTTGGGGTGGCCGTACATGGTTTCCCAAACTCTGCCGGCCTAGGTTGCTTGCCTCATGAGCAGAAACCCAGTTGGATACAGACCGCCAGGTCCAGCTGTGCCCCCCTTCTGGGGGTGCCCTGACACCCACACTCGAGCCCTCACCAGGACCTCACTGTGAGGTTTTCCCACTCGCAGGCAGTCTTCTCATTCACCCCCAGCAGCTGTGTGAGTGTGGAGATGTCACTAGCACTTTACACGTGTGACAACCTGAACCTGGAAGGAAGCGAGGGTGTCCATCAGCCAGTGGGTCCGTAAACCAAGTGGGGTATATCCCTGTGGAGAAATATGATGCAGCCATAACAGAGGAAGGACGTTGAGATACATGAGATGGACTGTGAGGACATTGTACTAAGTGAGATAAGCCAGACAGAAAAGGATGAGTGACCTGGGATTCCACTTACGGGAGCTACCTGGGACCGGTGAACTCCTAGGGAGTGAGAGTAGAACGGAAGTGTCTAGGGGCTGGGAGGGGGGTGGGAATGGGGAGTTACTGCTTCACGGGGATGATGTTTGGGATGATGAAGTTGTTTTGGAGGTAGACGGTGGTGGTGATTACACAATATTGGGGATGTGCTTAATGCTACTGAATTGTGAACTTAAAAATGGTTCATTTTATGTTTTATATACGTGTGTGTGCGCGCGTGTGTGCGTGTGCGTGTGTGTGTGTGTGTATATATATATATATATTTTAACCTCCAATTTTTAAAGAATTAGCATGTCCACAGGGTGAAGGGATGGACGTGGGAGCCCAGACTCAGCGACTTGCCTCCTTCATGAAATCCCCCCCACCAGAGGGACAGTCAGCCCCTGCGGCGTGGTGGGGAAGCCACCTTCGGGAGCCTCGGCACCCTCACCTGGAAGAGGGCAGGTGTCTGGCTCTTGGCAATGCCCAGGGAACAAATGCTCATTCTGTGCCAACAGGCGTTGTAATGCATGTATATGAAAGATGTTTACACCGTATATTCTATATACACGTGTCTTGCACAGAGGTACCACAGCGAATGGAAAAGACAAAAGCCCTATCCTTGGGGCCAGTACGGGAGGCAGACATCAGCCAAAATAAGAATAAGAGCTGTGGTCAGGCAGGCAGGAGATGGGGTTTGGGGAAGATGTAGTTTTCAGTCAGCTGGTTGGGGAGGGCAGGTACTGTTACAAAGGTACCGAGAGACCCAGCCTTTCATCACCAGACCACGCACGGTCCATCCCCAGAGACACTCACCACGCCACGGCGTCCTGCTGCTGGGGGGAGGGATGCCTTCCTGGGTGCCTGCGTGGGGGGCTGGGATGAAGGAGACGCAGCCCATGTTGTGGGGAAACGAGCAAGGGGAGAAACCCGTGTCACCTCTGAAACTCTCGGGGAGAGGTCCAAAGGGTCTGTTGTAGCAGACTCACAAAATGGGTGATGATCGTGTTTAATAAACATCTGAGGAAGATTTTAGGCTATAAAAGCTATGAACGGGTGAAAACATGTGAGCAAATCCTTGTCCAGATTCCCGGGATTTTCCCTGAAGGAGCGTACCTCTGTCCCCCTGAAGAAAGTGCGGCCATGTGACCTGGGCCCTCCTTGCTCTCTTTTGCGGTCCAGTTTGGGACCCTGTATCTTTTTTTCTTCAACCAGCATGCCATATGGTACCTCCATCTTAAGTATACAATTCAGTCATTTTTAGTAAACTTACAGAGTTGTAGAACTCTCACCAACAATCCAATTTTAGAATATTTCCATCCCCCAAAACCATTTCATCATTCCCATTTATAATCGCTCACTGTTCTTACCCCCAGACCTAGGCTGATCTACTTTTTTTGTCTACAGATTTGCCCCTTGTACATATTTCATATAAATGGAATCGTTCTATATTATGCGGTCTTCAGGACAGACTTCTAACACTTAGCACATTGGTGGGGGGTCACTCACATCCTAGCAGGTATCGGTTATGGCTGAATCATAGTCCATCCTATGTATCCATTCACCACGCTCTGTTTATCCACTCACCAGTTGATGGACACTTGGGTTTCCAGCTCGGGGCTCTTACGGTTAACGCTGCTGTGAACGTGTGCCCACAAGTCTTGGAGTGAACGGATGTTTTCATTCTTTCCGTGTGGAGACCCGGGGGTGGAATTGCTGTGTTGGGTGGCCAAATTTAGCTCTTCAAGGAACCACCCTACTTATCCAGAGTGGCTGCCGTATTTTATATCTCCAGCAGCGCTATGTGAGGGCTCCCGTTTCTCCGCAGCCTCCCCAACACTTGTCATCATCTTAGGTGTCCTAGGCAGCGTTCCCTTATCCATTTAAGTGATGCTGGAGCCTGGTGGGGATCAGAGAAGGGCAGCAAAGAATTAAAGATGTGGATGCTAGAGCGCAGGAGAACAGATTGTAGCAGTTAAGAGCAGAAATGGGAAACCAGATTTCCCTTCCAGGGAGATTTCTCTGGGCGTGTCTCAGAAGACCCATTCCAGGGAGGGAGTAAGGTTACAGGGCACACATGGGCAGCCCTGCTGGGCTGTCCTGGGCAGCGACAGGACACAGAAGGAATGGGCACTGCCTCCTTTGGACGGTTTAGTCCTGCCTCTCGGGCTGAGGGCAGCGCCTGGTCCTCAGCAGGTGGGCCACCCAGGCACGCGGGGGCAGCCATCCACCAGCCCCACCTCCCACCAGTGTCCCCCACCTTGCCCAACCCCAGGGAGACAAGCTGGAAACCAGCCCTTCCTCCAGAGAACACCAGGGGTGAGCAGACACACACACACCCCCACCCAGTCCCCGTCCCCCATCCCCCAGCAGCAGCCACATTCCTTGCCGAGACCTTGAGACCCCGAGGGGCCCCCATGGGCGTCTGGAGCGCCATTTCCTGGTCCTCTCTGCTCAGTCATCTATTTTCCCAAATCCCAGTCCTGCCTTGTTTACTTCTCTGGTCCTTTAAATAGCCTCATGAGAGCGCGTGCCAGCCTTGAATGTCGGTTGGGGCCCGACTGCACTGAGCCTCGGGCCCCATCATCTTGTTATTCTTCATGCTGCTTCCGCTATGCTCGGCACACTCTGTTCTTTGGAGCCGAGCCAGCCCGGGCTGGGCTAGGCGCTGCCTGGCAGCTCGATGGCCCAGGTCTGCACTCTGGAGGCCAGCTCATGCCACAGCCTCTGGGGCCATGTGGCGATGGGGCCAGGCGTTGGTGCTGGCGGTGGACGATGGCAGCGAGCCCCGTCCACTGGGCTGGCTGTGCTCTTGGGTGGGGGGGGGCGTGGGATGTCTGCTCTGAATCCCGGCGAGACCGTGCATACTATTATTGGTGTCACTGGCTGGGGTGTATAGGCTCAGGGGAGGGGGATGCCCCTAGAGCACGTCCAGCCATGAGGCAGGCAGGCTGGCCAGGCAGACACATGTTACTCAGTGTTTCCAAAGCCACCCACAGGAAACCAGCCACTTGAGAAGGAAGCTTGGCTTTTCTGGGCTTTAAAGAAAACTAGCTTGTTGGAGTTCCCGTAACCAATAGGCTGCTGGTGGGGGACGGGGCTGTATTTTCCAAACACACACAAAAAAGGAGAATCCAGGGGTGATCGGAAGCTTTGACCTTGGCGAGCCAGGCTGCAGGGGTGGGGCTTCCCGACCAGTGTGGTCAAAAGGCAGTGGAGGCCAGGAGCTTGTCACACTCCTGTCCCGTCTGCACTCCTGTCCAAACACGCTCCTGTCTAGCCACATCAGCCTCTCAGAACAGCAGGGCCAAGGATGCGAGAGACACCGTCTGCCCCCGCTGCCATACAGGGCCTCCTACGGTACTTCCACCCCAGCCGGGCAGGCCGGAGCCGGCTGGCCTCTGCCGAAAAGCACTTGTGTGCTCGGGGCACCACCCTGTGGACCCACATCCGAAACCTCGTGTGCAAGGGCAAGGTGGGCAGAGGGGTGTGCCACGGTTTCCTGGGGGGCCACGTCGGGGCAGGGTTCCTGCTTGCCTGGATGTGCTGCTCGGTCGCTCTGCTTGTCGGCTGCGTTGAGAGAAGGGCACAGGGATTACCATTACTGGGAGGGACAGGGAAGGGGGGTCTTCTGCTGAAGCTGCTTCTGTGTTTCCCTTTAAAGAAAACTCCCAGTGGTGGTGTGAAGCTCTCCCTTTGCTTAGGAGCAGGAGGGACGGTGTTTGTCCTCTTTCTTCCTGGACAGCCAGGGCATAGGATTTGGGGGGTGAGAGGCTGGCGGTGCACCCCCCACTTACCTCTTTGCACCACACCTGGTCTGGTTGAGATTGTGGGGCCCTGGCATCATCCCCCTCGTGCCTCCCCTGGATGAGGCCGTTCCCCCAGCTGAGTACCTGGGATTCGCTCTCACCGGGAAGTTGGGTTTTCCTTTTCTGAGTGGTTTGTGACTGCCTGGTCCCTGCTTATAGGCCCTGCCCTTCAGGGTTGGGGTCCCTGTGGCCCAGGAGTCTGGCCCCTAAGAACCTCCTGGGACAGATGAGGAATGAGAACCTGTGACCCTACAGCCTCAGGAGGGAGACACTCTGCCACCCTTTGTTTCTCTGTGTCATTCTGTCTGTGCATTTCATATCTTCGGGGATGTTAACCAGTAGGCCCTTGAAGGGGAGGTGATCACCCCCACCCACCCCAACCCCTCGCCGCCAGGCGTGCCTGTGCTGAGCCTCCATGCCAAGCAGTGTAGGGAGAGAGGCTCAGGCTGCAAACACCTGAGAGGTAGCTGCCGCTGGACCTTCTTTCCTGTCCCGCCCAAGGCCCACGTGGCTCTCACCCCTTGGGTCTCTTGCAGTGGATAGATACGGGATACCTGTTCTGAGCACCTCTCTACAGCTGATGCTGTGGTCAGTACCGTTCGTGTGTGTGTGCACACGCACGCGCAGGTTTGTGTGTGCAGAAATTGCGAGGCGCAGACCCCGCTCTCCAGTGGTTTGTCTAGCCGCAGACACGAAGCGAGTGATGAAATCACAAGGCCCCACATGAGGAGCACCAGGTTATACGGTGTCAGACAGTGGCTCCCTAACCTGGCTTTATATCAGAATCCCCTGGGGAGGTGTCTAGTTAGGTGAGTCCCAACACCCCCCCCCGCCCCCGAGCTGCTGGTGCCACTCTGGGAGTAGAACCCGGGGAGCTGTTTTTGAAGCAAGATCTTCCCAGGGGCTTATTTGTCCAGCCCAGCCCAGTGGTGTGGAATGTGTGCTTACCAAAACAGGGGAGATGGAGGGAGCCCTCCTAGATGGGGGGCCCTTGGCCTGACCACGAAGGTCGGGGTCTCAGCAGCATAGGCTGTTGGGTGAGATTCAGCGGCGTGGTCCTACGGGCCGGCACTCAGACAGTGCTCTGTGGGTAGAAGCCAGAGGGACTGCAGAGGGCCCTCCAGCCTCCCATCGCCGGCTATGTGACTTGGAGCTGGGCTCTGGTCCTTCTGGGCCTGACTCTGAACCATAGGACTGGCCTGGACTGGAGACCCCTCCTGCATGGGCTCCTACAACTAAACCACCTAGCACACTCAAGGGAAAACTGTCCCAGACTCTTCATTGGCTTTTGAACTTGGGTTTCCCAAAATACATAAGCTGACTGTTCAAACTCCCTGAGCTGCACATGGCGCCTGTGATGGTTGGTGAGGGGGAGCAAGGTGACCACCAGCATGGACTTGAACTCCCGGCGGGAAGGGACAGAGGGAGGAACAAGGGCCCCAAGCCATGAGCCTGGGACCCGTGAAGCACAGGTCTGGGAGCAGGAGGGCTCTTAGTTTCCAGAGGTTTTCTAGCAAGTTCTCTTTCAGGACCCCTCTTGGCCTCCAGATAGACGTGCCAACAGAGGTCCAGCTCTAATTCTGACTTAGGTGTGGAGAAGGCACAGGCTTGGGCTCCTGCCTGGCAGGGTCTCTTTGCAGGTCTCAGGGCACCTGATAATCCTAACTGCTTGCTTTCAGCTGGACCCCCAGGCCCTGCAGGACAGAGACTGGCAGCGTACTGTCATCGCCATGAATGGGGTATGTTGGTGCCTACTCCTCCCACAAGATTAGGGTGGCCCTGATTCCTTCCAAAACAGTCAGAAGAAGACTAAGCCTGAGCTAGTGTCCGAGGCGGGGCATGGCTGGAGGAGGGAGAGGTGCTGCAAAGCAGGGTCACTCCGGGCAGGAAAGAATCCATTTGGTGGCTGGAGAGCAGTCCCCAGCGTCCTCCTTGAACAAGACAGACAGGACCTCAACCCTGGAATCTGCCTGTAGAAACGGAGACCCTGATTAGTTTCCAGGGTCCCAGAAGGATTTAGACCTCTTAACAAAATAAGAAACAAAACTATAACACACCGGAAAAGGTCTGGGCATATGTGACAAATGTTAACATTTGATATATAATTCATGGCTTTTTGTTATGTTATTTTCTGTACTCCTCTTGTTAACTATTAAGAAAGAAAAGCAGTGGGGATTAGGGTTGGGGGCAGTGTCCTGCAAGAACCAGTCCTTGACTCACCCGGACTGTTCCTGGTTCTTGATGAGTCGGGCCAGGAACCCACACTGCACTGGGACCTTAGCCCACTCGCTCGGAGAGGGGGAGTGATTTGCCAAGCCCCCTGCACCTCTGGAAACTCAGACTGTGAGTCCCAGAAGGGTGAGAGGGCCATGCCCCTGCCTCCCGCTGCAGATTGAAGTGAAACTCTCAGTCAAGTTCACCAGCAGGGAATTCAGCTTGAAGAGAATGCCTTCCCGAAAACAGACGGGCGTCTTCGGAGTCAAGATTGCCGTGGTCACCAAGTGAGTGGAGGGGGTCTGGGACTCATGTGTCTCTTCCCCAGGCACAGTGGGCACCCCCCACCCAGGGTGTTTCTGAAGGAAAGAACAGGTGAAGGCCTCCCCTCTCTGTGCACAAGGCCGCCTCCCAGGCCCCGTAGCACTCTGTGTGCTTGGTTGCCTCCCGTGTTTACGGTGAAACTTGCCCCTGTCAGCTTAGGAATATCCTTGCCTCCTTTCCGAGCGGGCGGACTCCCACACTACTGGAACTGTGCAAGGTCAGGGTTTTCTTCCCTCACTCAGAATCTGTCCTGATCGGGGTTCCTGTGGGATGATGGCCTCCCCGACCCCTTGGTCAGGTCAGCTGCCAGGAGAAGTCTGTATGTTTGAGAGCAGTTCTCAGGAACACAGGTCTCTCCCTCCCAGGATCCATTCACTTCCTCCATTTGGAATCTGGCTGGGCCCCTGACCCCGCGGGTCGCCCAGGCCGGGGCCCGTGTCAGATGTTCCCCAGACGCCTAATTGTGTCCAAACACCACTCCCCGTCCCCAGCTGCACCCCAGCTGTCCCCACAGCTCTCTGGATGTGTCTGGGCCTGAGCAGAGAGGACCGTGTCAGCGGTTATCCCAAATAAGTGCTGCTGATGAGGTGGCTGGGGAGGGAGCTTTGCTGGGCTCCTGAATCCAGGTGCTCAGCTAGGCTAGAGCACACCCTCCAAACAGCATGTCTCCTGTTTCTGAAGTATTCCTACTCCGGGGTCCCGTGTGGAAGTACCAGCATTGTGCATTGTTAAGACGTGAGCGAATAGTGTTTAGAATCACAGGATTCCGAGTACTGATTGGAGGCAGCCCTGTGGATCATTCATCCAGCAGATGGTGGTGGAATGCCGCTGTGTGCAGGGCTCACCTCTTGCTGAGGCCTAGAGGGGTCAGGATTCTCCTCCCACAGCAAGCGGGTAGCAGGGCCAAGACTGGGTCCAAGATTCTGCAGCCACCTGTTAGCCCAACGCCTGGGATCTTTGTAACTGACTTCCTATGGCTGATTCCACTTAGAAAAGCCTCCCGACCTTCTCTGAAATCCTGTATAATTCACAGGCATCCAGCTACCTTAGAAAGGCCCTAATGACAGGGGTGCCTGGGTGGCTCAGTCAGGCATCTGACTTTGGCTCAGGTCATGTTCTCAGGGTCCTGAGATCGAGCCCCACGGCGGGCTCCCCACTCAGCAGGGAATCTGCTTGTCCCTCTCCCTCTGCCCCTCCCCTGCTCAAGTTCTCTCTCTCTCTCAAATAAAATCTTTAGAAAGGAAGAAAAAAGCCCTAGTAAGAGGGAAAACATGCAGACAGGTCCATGTGAGCCCGACCCCGGGGGCCTCCATCACGCCCACCTCCAGGTGTCCAGATGTTCAGACAGGGGGTGGGTCCAGCCCCACTGCGGCCTGAGCTGGAGCCGCCAGGCACTGAAGGCGCTGCCCCTTCCCTGCAGGAGGGAGAGATCCAAGGTGCCCTACATCGTGCGCCAGTGCGTGGAGGAGATCGAGCGCCGGGGAATGGAGGAAGTGGGCATCTACCGCGTGTCTGGAGTGGCCACGGATATCCAGGCGCTGAAGGCGGCCTTTGACGTCAGTGAGTGTCAGCCTGGGCAGCGCAGGCTGGGGGTGTGGGCATGGTGACCGTGTGCCTCCCATGGCTCATGCTGGCTCCATACCTTTTCTTCACTTGTTTTAGTTTTCAAATGAAAAGAAGAGGGAGCCATGAGAGGTGGTTCTGCAGAAGCCCGTTCTCCCATCTGAATCACGTGTGCATGGCCCCTGTGGAGTGGGACCAGGGGCTTCTGTGGGGCCGCCCCACCTCGCGCTGGGGTTTGGCCTACTTCCACTGGGTGGAAGAGGGGTGCTGACCAAAGCCCAGGAGTCAGTGTGGTCTGTTAGAAGTTGGCGGAACTGCCTCAATCCCCAGATGAGGACGCTGAGACCCCAGAGGCTTCTTGGAGTAGAAGGGGACAGAACAAGGACTTCGTGCCTGTGTCCTCTCCCCTCCCTGACCTGTGACACCACGGGCCAGTGGCCACCCGAGGCCAGAGGGAAGGCACTGGTTTGAAACTCTGGAATGGAACAAATAATCCCGGTATCTTAATGTTATCAGAAGATGCTTGCAGCCAGGTGGTCACTGCGGAGCAGAGCCCCCCAATCCCTGCCCAGGCACGGTGTCTGGCCTCTGCCGGCCTCACAGCCCCTCATGGTGGCTCAGCTGCCAGGCCACCCCTTGCCCAGCAAGGAAAGGGTGTGGAGGACACCTCCCCTGTCAGAACCACTGGCGTGCTTGGAAGAAAAACTGCTGAGAGGAGGAACCCCAAAAGCCGTCAGCCTGCCGTGGGCTGCGCTGGGCCGAGGCAGGGAGAGTGGAGTCCTGTTTGGGATCCTTGAGTAGGCCGCGCTTCATTTCCGCACTCCTTCCAGATAACAAGGACGTGTCGGTGATGATGAGCGAGATGGACGTGAACGCCATTGCCGGAACGCTGAAGCTGTACTTCCGCGAGCTGCCGGAGCCCCTCTTCACCGACGAATTCTACCCCAACTTCGCCGAGGGCATCGGTGAGCATGGGAGGTCCCCCCCTCCACCACGATCCATGTTTCAGTCCAGACTTTGTGGGTGGCAGGGGGACTGAGAACCCAGCTGGTCCTGGAAGGCCTCTGCCCATCCTCACAGGGTCTCCCATTGTCCCCATCCCTCCAGTTAGCCCCAGAGGGTGAGGCAGCCGCTACCACTGTGGACGCACCGGGGTCCTAGAGGCTCCTTCCTCCTCACTGGAGTGCCCGCCCTGCTCCTCTAACCCCGGGTCCTAGTCCCATCAAGTGGGGCTTCAAGCCCAGCCTGACCCCAAGTCAGCCTGGAGGGTGGTGTCCGAAGTGGGGGTGCTGGAGTCCAGGGTGCACAGGGTGATGAGGGAGCTGCCAGGGCCCCAAAAACTCCTGCCCCTCCCCCTTTCTGTTTCATTCCATGCTCGACTTCTCGTGCCTTGGGCTCTTCCGAGCAGGAGGTGGGAATGGCCAAGCCAGCCAGGAGGGCAGCCACGCCTGGCACCTCCTGCCACTGGCCCCTGGGGTGCCATTCAGCCCTTTGAGATACAGAAAAGGCACCCATCCTGGGGTCCTCACTGGGGGCCAGTGCTGTGTGGGTCAGGACAATGACGGGCCTGGACTGTGCTGTGCCCTCTGACACGGACCCCAGGAGGGGCCTCCAGCTTGGCTGTGACCCTGAGAATAACACCCCTCCCAACGCCTGCAGCTCTGTCAGACCCTGTTGCAAAGGAGAGCTGTATGCTTAACTTGCTGCTGTCACTCCCAGAGGCCAACCTGCTGACCTTTCTCTTCCTTCTGGACCACCTGAAAAGGTAACCCCAACTCTTCTTCAGGGGCCCAGGGTTCCAGGACCCCCAAGCCGCAAGGCAGGTTCTCTCGTGGCCCACTGGCTCCTGTCGCACTCCATGGCTCCTAGAGACCTTGCCACCCTACCCCTCTGGTCCATAGTCTTAAGGGAAGAGCGAGATTCTTCGGCTACAGCTAGTGGCTGGGCTTTCTCTCCCCAGCAGGTCATGGCCTGGAGCTGGCCCAGCCACCTGCCCGCCTCAGGTGCTCTTCGTCCTCGGCCCCTCCAACCCAGAAGAAGCAGGGTGGGGTCTAGGGTGGGGTGTCTGTGTTGTGGAGTCAGCCCAAGGCAGAAAGGGGTGGCGCCCCCTGTCATGTTCCCTGAGCACGGCGGGATGGTCCGGCCCTTCTGTCTCTCCCCAACCCTGAAAGCCGTGTCGCAATAGCACCCTCCGCTTTGGCCCTCTGCAGGGTGGCAGAAAAGGAGACAGTAAACAAGATGTCCCTGCACAACCTTGCCACAGTCTTTGGCCCCACGCTGCTCCGGCCGTCGGAGAAGGAGAGCAAGCTCCCTGCCAACCCCAGCCAGCCCATATCCATGACCGACAGCTGGTCCCTGGAAGTCATGTCCCAGGTATGAGGAGACAGGCTCCAGCTCACGCTGCCTCACCTCACAGAGGTGGGCTCTGCCTGGCCCACGCGGGGTCCTGCCAGTCATTCCCACCCGAGTTGTACAAGGAAGGGGGCCGAGGTGCAGAGAGGGGGACTTGCCTGAGGCCATGTGGCGGGGGTGGGGGATGGGAGGACCCAGGCCACTGCTGCTCTTCCTACTGTTCCTTCCTGGAGCTTCTTAGGGCCGGCCTGGTGTTCCTTCAGGGACGCTCAGATCTCTTGCCAGGTGGGGCTCATTGTCACTAGCACACTCTGCAGCTGTGAGCACCCCTCTGAGCCACTTGCCTCTTTCCTCCTCCCTGCTGTGCCCTGGCAGGTCCAGGTGCTGCTGTACTTCCTGCAGCTGGAGGCCATCCCTGCCCCAGACAGCAAGAGACAAAGCATCCTATTCTCTACTGAAGTCTAAAGGCCCAGTTCATCTCCGAGAGGCCAGCAGAACGGCCTGGAAACCTCCTGGCAAATCGGCTATCCACAGAGCGGAACCGGATCTTCTTGAGGAGTAATTGGGCCGCCTTGCCCCCAAGGACTGGACCACCTGCCTAGAGACAACTACCCAAGGCAAAAGGCTAAGTGGCCTGGGCAGTTCTGTGCCTCGGGGCCCTTGGGTCTGTGAGCTCCTGCCGGGCCTCAGATTGCGGTTTTCCATGCTGCCACCAGAGGGCGCCCCACGCCAGCATTCCTCGGCGCGCGGGCCTGGCCGTGGGACCAGGCGAAGGGAGTGGTTTCTGCGAACTTAACTTATCAGAGTTTCAAAGATTTCTACTGGATCACTTGTCAAGATGCACCCTCTCCGGGGAGAAGGGAACACGACCAGATTCCCTCACTATCGTGTCTTGAATAAACACCGATGCTGCTTCATACCGTGGGGGCCACAGCCCTGTCCCTGTGTGGGTGGGGGCCTTTCCGTTTCCCTGACTTAGAAATTCGACTCTGTTTGTGTAACAGTGTTTGAAAAGCTAAGTCAACACTGTGTAGCGTTTGACCCCTTTTGCCTCCTTCCTTCTCTTTCTTTCTAGAAGGAGCTCTGTCCAGAAATGGGTCTACCTATTCTGTCCTGTTGCTTTGTTTTTGCTGTTCACGTGCCCCTTGGAAGGCAGCTCCCCGTGGAGCCATGTGACATCTGTCTGTCTGTCTGTCCGTCTGTCCAGGACCGACACCAGGGGGAGGGAGGCCCAGGCTGCGCACTTTATGGCTGCTTCTCCAGGGATGGTGACCCTGTCCACTGCCTGCTGGGCACAGGCTCTCCTCTTCGGCTTCCAAAGGCCTCAGTCTCTCTGGCTTCCTCTAGCCCGCCGCCCCTCTGCCCACACCCTCCCTCCTCCTGACCGTCCGCCCCCAACACGGATCACTTCATGCTCTCGCTCTCTGCTGAACAAACTGAGTACTAACTTTTGTAAAGTTCCCTCTTGGCGGCAATAGCTTGCTGACCGCTTGTTTTAAACTTTGATCCGAATAGCCTTTTGATACTTGAATATTTTTAAGTTTTCTACATAGTTTCTAATCTTTTTCCTAACAGATTCAGATACCTAATACGAGACTAGAATGTACTCCATGGACAATCCGTGTCCCAGCGGCATTTTGTCTTTCTCCACACGCCGGCTCTGTTTTTCTCAGGAGCACATTCTAAAGTCTCTTGAGCGTCGGGAATGGGGGGTGGGGTAGGAGCAGGGGGCAGCTGTTCTGCTGGTCGGGCTCCTGTCCCGGAGCAGGCAGAAGGACAGCGACACCCCCCCTCCCCCAGCCCCTGCTGCCCACCTCTCCCGCTCTCCAAATACCAGTGCAGAAGCCAGGACACTCCCAGTAACCCTCCTGACCACCCAGCTTAGAGAAAAGAGAATGAGGGAGGCCGCTAAGTATTTTGAAGAAACAAATCTATGAATAGTTGCTTTTTTTTTTTTTTTAAGAGAAGGGTTAGGGCGAGGAGAAAAACCAGGAGAAGCCAAGTTTCCATGCTGGTCTTGTAAGAAGAGAGGATGTAGTGAACCAGAGGAGGGAGGTGATGGTGTGACTCAGGAAAAGGTGTTTGCTTGTCGTGTGATTACACCAGTACCTGGTGGCAATGTCCCATGATCCTTCCCATGTCCCGGGCGCAGGGGTGGGGATGGGAGGGCTTGTCTGACAAGGCAGCTCCTGCCTGAACTTGCAGCACTTGGGGAGTGGGGGAGGGCATGTGCCCCCGAACCTCTCCTCTGCCTGTGGACCTGCTCAAGCAGGGGGCAGGGGGATGGCAGAAAGCAATCTCTTGAAGGTTTTATGTCCACATACTGTATTTATTTCTTTGTGCTTTGTTCTTGCGAGGAGAGCAGAGCCACTATTTTAAAGTAGTGCTGCTCTCCTGGGGGGTGGGGGAGCGGGTTAGGGCAGGGAGCAGGGTCCTGTGTCCTCTGCACATTTCTGGATTCACGGGGTTTCTCAGGCCTCCAGCTCCGGGCCACCTGTGGCCTGGCTCCCCATCCCTGTCCATCTTAGCAACCCCCCCAGCCCCACAAGGGGAATGCACTTGGCTTCGAAAATCTAAGCCCAGCCCTCGTTTCTGTTCCCCTGGTGTCATGATTTGCATCTGTCGCATTGAAACTGGAAAGCAATATATCAATGTCTGTGCCAATTTTCGTTCCCTCCCCCATCTCCTCCCCCTTTTTACTTTTTATTTATATAGAATGTGTGCTGTTTAATGACGGAATGACCACTCTTTCTTGTGTAGCTATAAAACCGCTCTTTTTGCCGGGCCACAGTGGCAGCGCTCGCTTTGGGTCCCCGGCTGCCTCTGTCGTCCCATCGTCCACACGGGCCTGTGGGTTGGTAACGCCAGCATAGGGCGCCTTGAGGCCTAGAGCCCAGACGTGACCCTCCATGAGGCTCGGCTGCTGGACTCTGCCGTGAGAAGTGATGCTTTCTCGCCCCGGCCCCCTGAGTCTGGAGCCTTGAACTCGGCTGGTCTCAGCAGCTGCATTTCTGCTTTGGGCTCAGCCTACCACTGTGGGGCAAAGGACTGCTGACACTTTCATTAAAGTTACCTGAGACTACTTGTGTCAGTGGCGGTTGCTCCATTCAGAAGAAAAACCGTGATCGGAGCCCCTGAGAGGGGGCGGGGGTGGGCAGCAGGGGACGAAGAGGGCCCCGGGTGCCCCAGAGGCCACCTCAGAGGGCAGTGCACACCGACGTGAAGAAGCCAGGCCCGTGCGGTTGACAGGCCACAGGCAGGCACAGCGGGCAGTGTGGGGGCATGACCTCGGAGCCCTCCGGTTTAGGGCGGTGGGGGTACCAGCCGTGTCGAGTCCAGGGCCAGGGAGGGCTCCAGCCACACACAGCCAGGCCCCTGCACCAGCCCGTTGGTCTCCGTGGTTTCTGCTGGCACCGAGGCTTGGTGGTACACGGGTCATCCTTAGCTGCCACCAGCCTTGCCCTCAAAAAAAAGCCTGTCCAGCTGACAGGGAAGTTGTGCCCGGGGTGGAGACAGATGTGGGTCCTAGGTGCAGCTTGGGAGGAGCTGGGACTGCGGCTCACCTGGTAGACTGCAAATGGCCAGTGGGGGTCTTCCTCAGACCCCCTGGGGGACGAGGGTCTCCTGGTAGCTCCTTGGTCAGCTCCCAGGGGCCAGGACAGTGCGGTAGGCGGTCGTCTGGCTGGACTGATTCTCCCTCCGGCTGGCCTCCCATCACTGCTGCCTGTAGAGCGTCACTGAGGCCATTTCACTGAGCGGAGTGTGGGGCTGTCCTGGGGAGAGACGGGGACGGATGGCAGCAGCCCTTCACTGGCCTGTGGTGACCTGGATGAGGTCGCACCAGGAGTACGACAGGATGCCCTAGGGATGAGCCTCCACCCTCAGAATCTCCAAAGGCCTCAGCATCCCCAGCATCTCCTCCCACAGCACCTCCTCCTCTAACACCCCTCCCACGGCCCCCCACGTGGCCCCCACGGCATTGTCTCCCAGCACCCCCTCCCACAGCACCCATCCCACAATACCCTTCCCACAGTTTACCTCCCACAGCACCCTCCCCCGGAGTATTCTCCCACAGCGCCCCCTCCCACAGGTTTGTAAGGGTTGACCTTGGGTCTTGCCTGCACTGGAAAAGCTTCACATACACCATGCCATCTGTCCAAACATCTGCCAATGAGGAACAGGCTGCCACTGGCCCTTCTCCAGAGTATTTAACCCCTAAAAGGCTCCAGTTAGCTCTCTCTATCCCTACAGTCCTGGTCCTATTTGAAAACCATAAATAATAATAATAATAATAATAATAAATATTTGTTAAGGCCCTACTGCATCTCTCTTACTAGGATTTGATATTTAGGGCAAAAGCTGACTGCACCCAAATTCCTAAGAGCAGGCACCATGGCCAGCTGAGCCCAGGCCAGTGATCCCAAATCTCTAAGATCTTCTACCCCAAAGGGCCCTCAGAGGCCTCTTAGTCCAATCCCTTTACTTGATAGATGGAGAAACTGAGGCACACAAACCCCCTTCCCCTCCCCCCGCCAGTGTCCCAGAGCTGGTTGATGAGCAGAGCTAGGGTATCTGTTCGACTGGCCCCCAAGATCTCCCCCTTTCTGCAGGACTGGACAGGGCTAGACCTTGACCACCAGCTTTGGCCTAGATGTAGCAGTGCTTACGTGGGCACGCGGGCTGAGGCCTCCAGGTGTCCCACACGCACACACCCTGGGCAAATAAAAGGAGGGCAAAATTTTGTGTAGAAATCTCAGAAAAACTTGTATACCGGCCCCCCTCAAAAGAATGCCTCAATCGCCTCAAAAGGAAACCTTTCCATGGACTAAGGATGGGCTGTCGCAAATAGCTCTGGAAAGATAAACAGAAAAAGCGAGGGGGTGACAAACAGACCCGGCTCTTGAAGAGGCCCAAATGGCCTCCTAGACCGGCTGCCATGGGTCAGCCAGCAGCCGCATGGCTGAGGGTCACGCCTGGAGGAGGAGGAGGGACTGTCAGGCCCGGGGGAGGGGGTGTCGGAACTCGGCTCGAGGAGAGCGGTGGGGCAGCTGCCAGGGAGAGCCCTGTGTGTGTCACACCAAAACTTGTGGCCCAGAAAAGCCAGCCCGGACCAGGACAAAGAGGCACCCATGTGAATGGTTTCCGGGAAGATAGGGGCCTATTGCGCCTCTCGGATGGGTCCAGACTGGAAAGGAAACCAGCTACTTTGGGGAAACTGAGCCTGCTCATCTGTGCTCTCCCGAGTGAGATGCTTTGAGTGCCCCGGGCTGGGCAGCCGGCTGGACATCATATTGTCCGTGCGTCCTGGGAAAGGCCTTCTCGGGGCCTCTCGGACCAGTTCAGCTAGAACAGTGAGGGCTCAGTGCACGCACCGGCTTCTTTTCCATGCCCCTCCTGTGGCAGGGGGAACGGGTCTGCGCCTGACCAGAAACTCTTCTTAGGGTTTTCAGTCTGTGTTGAAACCCGAGCCTGGCAGCTGGGGTTGTGTAAGTTCAAATGGGATTCTGGACAAAGAGGGGGCTTTGGGAATGGGGTCTAAACAAGTTCAAGTCCCAAGTAGCTGCCGACTGAGTAGCCACGGAAGTGGAGGATGCCAGGGTGGTGGCCAGCCCAGACCCAGGAACTCCCCAGGGGTGAAGGGCTTGGGTGACCACGGACACGTGGACCTCCCAAGCCTGTGGCATAGCTCCCCAGGGCCAGCAGGGGAAATCTAGACCCACCCAGAGGGAAGCAGGCGCTCATTTAAGTATAACTATAATTTAAATTACAAAATGGGCTGGTATTGACAACCTCCCCCCTCAGGATTTGCTATCTCAGCTCTGATCTGTGGCTGATCGGTGCCCCAGTGAGTCCCCGCTCCCTCCCAGCTTCAGGGGGACATGGGCCAGAAGGAGAGAAAAAGAGGGGAGTAGCTGCTGTTTCTTCTACTTTCCTGAAGACAGTATTGACAATGTTGGGGAGTGGCGATCAGAAGTTATTTGGACCAAGCTAAGGTATCTGTGACCTTTGTTTGTGTTCTCCATTAGGTAAACATTCCCGGGCTGCACTTCCCAACTGGGGCGCTTTCCCCTGCTGATGGCCAGGGAACAACTCCCAGGGCTCTGGGTCCAGGAGTGAGACTTCAGGAGCCCTCACCGCCCCGGTGGGCTTGTTTCAGGCCTCTGAGCTTCAGCCCCCACCGCACAGATTCCCCTGTGCCAAACTTGCCTCCTGCTGAGGCCGTGCTGGGGTTCCAGCAAGTGGCAAATCCCTCTTCTGCCCAGCCGGTGTTACCCACACCCTCCACACCCTCCCACCGCTGACCTGGAGTTTTCCACTATGTCATGGTATTATGAACGGAATTGTGTTCCCCCATAATTCTTATGTTGAAGCCCTAACCCCCAATGTGACTATATTCAGAGACAGAAGCTTATAGGGAGGTAATTAAGGATAAATGGAGATCCTCGTCTGATAGCACTGGGGTCCTTATAAGAAAGGAAGACACACCAAGAGATGGATCTCTCTCTCCCTACACACATGCGCGCAGAGGAAAGGCTGTACGAGGGCACAGTAAGAAGGTACTCGTCTGCAAGCCAGGAAGAGAGGCCTCAGGAGAAGCCTCTCCCTCCTGTGGGGTTTTGTTACACAGTCTCAGCTGACTAGTACAGTGGCCTCTGTCCTTTGGCCCTTGGAACTCTGGAAGGTGGAACCAAACTTGGAATCCAAGTCCACCTATGCTGCTCCGTGGGTCCAGGGTGACCACCCAGAGGGAAGGGGTTGTCACCCCCTCATCTAGGCCTCACTATGTACAAGGTCATCCCAAGCCGAGGCCCATGTGCTTGCTGGTCTCACTGTGAGGGTCCCCAGAAAATGGCGATCTTTAGGGGCCCAAAGCCCCCAAGCAACCTCTCCCTACCCCCTCAGCTCCTGAGCCTTGAGACCCCCTCCCCCAGAGTTCTGAAGTCCCAGCTCAGGGTTAGGGCCCGTGCCTCCTGGGCCACGTGGGCGGGTGAGAAACTGTAGCATCTGAGAGGTTGGTCAAGACTGACCCCAAAATGCGGCAGGGGCAGGGAGGCCTCAGGACATAGGATTTCCTAAAACCCAATGGGCAAACAAGGCTGGAT
>CM052889.1:58025881-58101562 GCA_028534135.1 Potos flavus | reverse complement strand
GGGTTCAAAACAGGATAATAATGTACTGTTATGTCCCTCTTTTTTTTAAATTTATGGGCCACTGTCATGGTTCAGTCAGTTAAGTATCTGCCTTCAGCTCAGGTCATGATGCCGGGGTCCTAGGATCAAGCTCTGCATTGGGCTCCCTGCTCAGAAGGGAGTCTGCTTCTCCCTCTGCCCCTCTACCCCTCTTGTGCATTCTCTCTCTCCCAAATAAATAAATAAAGTCTTATTTTTTTTAAGATTTTATTTATTTGACAGAGAGAGAGAGAGACAGCGACGAGAGGGAACGTAAGCAGGGAGAGTGGGAGAGGGAGAAGCAGGCTTCCTGTGGAACAGGGAGCCCGATGCAGGGCTCGATCCCAGGACCCTGGGATCATGACCTGAGCCGAAGGCAGACGCTTAACTGACTGAGCCAGCCAGGCGCCGCTAAGCCCCTCTCTTTTTACCCGTTTGGTTAAAATTTCCCCACAGTGAAATCTACGCTCAAAGGGAGAATTATACCAAAAGAGCTACTAGTCCTGAACATGGTTCTCAGAGATGCAGGCGTATTCAGAGCCTTGGGTTGTGGGCAGAATCCCAAGAGGCTCCTTTGCTAGGGGTATGGTGACACCAGCTGGGGGTGCAAACCCAGGATCTAGAAGCCAAGACTTGTTGTACCTCTTGGATGACTAATTTCTCTCACTGAACCTGGGAAACAAGGCTGGGTTAGACACTGACCCTGGGAAGCGCCAGACACAGGCCGATGAATATTATTCGAACCTCAGGTACTTTGCGTTTTGCTGGCTCTCCGGCTCATCCCTGCTGTCCCTGTGTCCCGACCAAGATGCGTATTTGTTTTCCAGAGGTCCCCAGGGCTGGGTGGGGTTGAATCAGGAAGCCGAAGAGGGTTATTGCTTTCTGTGGATGAGGACTTGGACACTGAGCGATGATAAGAGGAACCATGTCCTGAGCCCTTAGCATATGCCAGGCCCTGCCCCTGGGATGTTTACAGATGCTAAGTGCATCATTATCGCTTATCAGCCATGTGGTTTCCATGGGCCAAAGACTTTGAAGAGAAACGGGGTGCACCGGGGGCACAGAATAGGGTGGAACCCTGTTATGTAGTCTCCCAGCACCCCGACTGCTAGGGGAGCATTGCTACTGTTCATAGACGAGCTGGAAGCACAGAGAGGTTGAGGAACAGGCCCGAGGTCACAGAGTTAGCGGCTGTCTGAGCCCGGGTTTGAGCTCAAGTCTGGAGGCCCACAGAGCTGCTGGCACATGAACAGCAGCAGCCCCATTCCCTTCTCACTGGTCTCAGTTTCCCTGACTGTGTCGTAAGAGGGTCTGATTCTGTCAGATTGCTGTAGGCCATAAGGAAGGTGGATGCCTTGTCCAGAGCACGTTCCCTTCCTGAATCTCTTCTGGGTCGCCTGCAGGCCAGCTGGGCATCCCAAGGAGCTTCTGGGGTTTCAGGCTGTGGTCCCCAGCACGTGGGTCCACATGGCCATGGAAGGCCAACAGCCCATCTCTGCTTGCAGACACATCATTGCTCAGCTGACAGTTGTGTATTTCCTGGGATGCAGAGCTCCCCTGGCTCTGAGGGAGGCATGTCACGTCAAGAATCCTAAGCTCCGCGTCCTGGCACTCGAAGCTAATGGCTCGCTAACTGTTGCTAACTGTTGGAACCGTCCGGTGAAAACTTGGTCTCCGGCCCCTGCCGTTTGACTCTAGCAGCTGTGATGCAGATGAAGCAGCTGGGCTTGAGTGGGGCTTGAGTCAGTGATTGGGGCGGGCATCGGGGGGAGCTGAGTGGGTCAGCGGGAAACCAGTAGCACTGAGCTCAAAGGGGTTCCCGGCCGTGCAGCTAAGCCCATCTTCGTGGTGATGGGATGCTAGCATGGCAGGGGCAGCAGGGCTTGACCAGAGGGGCACTCTCGGCCCATGAGTGGATCATCACAGTGTCCCAAAACCTGCCACTTGGTGGCCATGGCCAGTAGAGAGCTTGGGCCCTGGGACGAGCTCACACATAGATAGATAACCTCCTGTAGGCAGGCAGCCCCTTGCTTCCCCCAGTCCTCTCTTGCTCCAAGCCAGCGGCTGCCCAAGTGCCAGCGCTTTCTGCCCCTCTGGTTCTGGGGAGCCAAGGGGGATGAGCAAGGACAAAGGAGGGAGTATGGATGAGGCTGATGGGACCACCCAGACACCAGCACCGAAGCCCAACCATAGACTGGCATGAAGTGCACATGGTTGGTTCTTTGTGCCCCACCCTCAGATCTGTCTCCTCCCCTCTAACCCTGTCACTAGCTCAGACCTCCCAGAACCATGAACAGGTCCCCTGACTGTTGAGAGTCACCTTTCCCACCCTGTGCATGCCACGAGGCGAGTCCTCCAAAGGCAATCTTGCAGCATGTCACTTCCCTGTCCCAAAGGTGCAGGGACTAGTCCCTGTCTACGCTACTGAACCCAAGTTCCAAGGCCTGGTGGGGAAGACTCTCCCTGCTCTGCCTCCACCCCCACCCCTGCAGGTACATCCATGCTCGCTGCCTGCTGCCCTGAACCTCAGTCTTCGCTCTAGAGGATGCCTGTTTACCTTCGGTTCCTTGCTCTTTCTCCCACCGTCCACTGTCCTGGATGTGCCCTCTCTTTATGGAAATGCTGCTGAGGGGCGCCTGGGTGGCTCAGTCGGTTAAGTGTCTGCCTTCGGCTCAGGTCATGATCCCAGGGTGCTGGGATCGAGCCCCGCCTCGGGCTCCCTGTTCTGTGGAAAGCCTGCTTGTGTTCCCTCTCTCGCTGTCTCTCTCTCTCCCTGTCAAATAAATAAATACAATCTTAAAAAAAAAAAAAAAAAAGGAAATGCTGCTGAAATACCACCTCCTCTGACAATGCTGCTCATTCCTCCAGGACACCTTAGCAACAGCTCGCCGGATTGAGGACGAGTTCACACTGCTGCCTCAGCCGCAGAGGACTCTTAGAGGCTAGGGGCCTGGTCAAAGCCATCTCTGCCCCAGCCCCTGCCCCAGGCACAGGGTCTGGTTCCACAGGCCTGGTGGCTGCTCAGGAAATGTCAGCAGCTTCCTGCTTGGTCAAAAATGGCTCTTTTGCTTTGGAATTTCAACGGGAGAACATGTAGGCCAGTAGTCTGGGCTCATTAAAAGTACTTTGCTATGTGCAGGAGTGTTCATAGGAACTTTGTTTCTAGTGTTTGAGGATAAGTTTTTTAAAAATAAAATCAGAAAATAATAAAATAAAGTAAAATAAAATCGGGGCACCTGGGTGGCTCAGTCAATTAAGCGTTTGCCTTCAGCTCAGGTCATGTTCCCAGGGTCCTGGGATCGAGCCCCGCATTAGGCTCCCTGCTCAGTGGGAAGCCTGCTTCTCCCTCTCCCTCTGTGCTCTCTCTCTCTCAAGGAAATAAAGAAAATCTTAAAAAAAAAAAAAAAAGTAAAATCATGACCCTTATGCAAATATAGAATAAAAATGTATCAAAGAGTTTACTAAACTCCTTAATTAACCAAGGGAACCGGTAAGGTGTTACAATCAGTTCAAAGGAGAATACAAAGGTCAGACACATTTATAGACCAGAAATATTGAAATAAACTTGCAAATGGAGGCAAAACTGATTTTTCCACTGTGGGGGAGGGTTATCCTTAGATAAGAACCATTTGCACTACTATCAGTTTTCTATAATTTACGGAGTTGTAAAAGAGCTCAAAGACCATAAAAGGCTCAGAGCTCCCACAAAATCAGAACCGGATAACCTAGAAGAGCATGTTCCAAGGACGCATAGCTTTCCATTGGGGAATCCAGGAATCCTTTTTTGCATCATGCAATTTTCCTTCCACTAACAGCTCACAGATGGAGACATCTCAAATGCCCATCAGTAAGAAAATGAGTAAAGTACGGTATGGTAAATTCATACAAAGGAACACTATACTGTAACCAAAATATTATTAATTTTGTATGCCACAGATGCATGCAACAAAACAGATGAATCTTACTGACCTACTGGTGAGTGAAAGAAGGCAGAAAGAATACAGGTTTCCCTTGCAACTGAAAGTAAAATGTTTCTATAAAATCTTTCATACACTGAAATGGCACAAAGCAAAGAAGCAATCACCATTCGTTTATTTATAGAAAACATTTGTGCGTGCTCCCAGACCCCAAAAATAACCTCTTAGGTTTTTCTTACACCTTAGGACACATCTTGCTAACAGATGCACAAAATAAACTGAGATAAAGCAGAAAAAATGCTCACACAGTTCAAGCCTATGGCAGCTTGCTGCTGGGAAGCTGAGTGTACTTCCCGCGGCGGGCGTTTGGGGGCGCCACTCTTGCTGCTCAGAGTGTCCGCCTCCTATGCTAACTGCCGGCTGCAAACCAAACAACACTATTGCTGCTTTTCACCTTCTTTCGTAAAAGCAAAAATCTTCTTTGCATTTATTTAGGTTAGCAAGAGCAGATAATGATGTATGTCTTATGTAAATGCTAATTGGCATAACGCAAACTTTCAAAAAGCAGCGGCTACCTGGGTGCCCGGGTGGCTCAGTCGGTTAGGTGTCTGCCTCTGCCTTAGGTCATGATCCCAGGTTCCTAGGATTGAGCCCTGCATCAGGCTCCCTGCTCAGCAGAGTCTGCTTCTCTCTTTCTCTCTCCCTGTCTCTCCCCCTGCTCGTGCTTGCATGCTTTCCCTCTCTCAAATAAATAAACAAAATCATCTTTAAAAAAAAAAAGCAGGGGATACCCATACAAACTTGTATACCCATACAAACTTGTAGTCAGCTGAATAATGGCTTCCAAACCCTGAAATCTGTAAATGTTACCTTATTTGGAAAAAAGGGTCTTTGCAGATATGCTAAATTAAGGATTTATTGGGGTTTATCCTGGATTATCAGGATGGGCTCTAAATGCTGTCACAAGTGTCTTTATAGGAAAGGATCAGAGGGAGATACACACACACACAGAAGTCCATAGAGGCAGAGATTGGAGTGATGTGCATAAGCAAAGGATCACCAAGGGATGTAGGCAGCCAGTAGATGTTAGAAGCAGGCAATGGATTCTTCCCTAGAGAATTTGGAAGAAGCTCAGAGCCACCAATACCTCAAGGTCTGATTTATAGCCTCCTGAACTATGAGACAATACATTTCTGTTGTTTTAAGCCACCAAGATTGTAGTAATCTGTTACAGCAGCCCTAGGAAACCAATACAGTGTGATTCCATTTATTGAAAAGTTCAAAATCATCCATATGAATCCTGAGTTAGATGTCAGAACGGTGGTTAACTTTGATAAAGATGTAGTGGTGAGGGGTGGGTAATGGGGAAACTGCTAAAGTTCTTTTTTTTTTAACTTTCAGTTTTTGACATTTCATTGATTTGCACATTTATTTCGTGTCCCTTAATATACATAAATATTTTTAAAACAGTATCCACCTGGATGGCTCAGTCAGTTAAGCTTCTGTCTTCGGCTCAGGTCATGAGCTCAGGGTCCTGGGATGGAGCCCCTGGTCCAGGCTCCCTGCTCAGCGGGGAGTCTGCTTCTCCCTCTCCCTCTGACTACCCCCGCCTCCCACTTGTACTCTCTCTCTCTCTCTCAAATGAATAAATAAAAAAACTTTTTAAAAAAGTATGTTTACAGTATGTGCGGCTTCTCAGTATAAGTGGGGGTGATGACAGGTGCCTGGAACCAGACAGTTTTCTTCTATTTCTGCCATTTGCTGGCTTAGTGGCCTTGGGCAAGTGACATAACCTTTTTTTTTTTTTTTAAGATTTTATTTATTTATTTGACAGAGAGAGATATCACAAGTAGGCAGAGAGGCAGGCAGAGAGAGAGGGGGAAGCAGGCCCCCCGCCGAGCAGAGAGCCTGATGTGGGGCTCGATCCCAGGACCCCGAGACCATGACCTGAGGCGAAGGCAGAGGCTTTAACCCACCAAGCCACGTGACATAACCTTTTTGAGCCTGAATTTTGTCCTTTGCATGGTTCTTACAGGGCTGTTGTGAGGATCTGGGTCATGTTGAGTCCTTTTTGAACTGTAAATGCCTAAACAAAAGCAACATAAATGTCCCTCACATTTATCAGGCAATTCCTGGGTGCTGAGCATCGTGCTAAATCTTCGTCACGCATTATCCCATTTATTTCCCTACAACAACCCATAACAGCACCCATCTTGTAGATTAAAAAAACAGAAACACAAAGACAATAGAAACACAAAAAACAACACAGACATCTAGTAAGTGATGAAGCCAGGATGGAAACTGATGGTTGTGAGGACCATCACCTTAGTCCTACACTAGGGTTGAATGATTATCTCCAGAGTATTAAAACATTATCTATTCTGGTATTTTTTTAAAAAGATTTTTCTTATTTATTTGACAGAGAGAGACACAGCGAGAGAGGGAACACAGCAGGGGGAGTGGGAGAGGGAGAAGCAGGTTTCCCGCTGAGCAGTGAGCCCGATGTGGGGCTTGATGTGGGGCTCGATCCCAGGACCCTGAGATCATGACCTGAGCCAAAAGCAGATGCTTAAGGACTGAGCCACCCAGGCGCCCCATCTATTCTGTTTTTTGTTTTGTTTTGTTTTTTTATTTTTTAAAGACTTTATTTATTTGAGAGAGAATGAGAGAGAGAGAGCATGGGAGGGGAGAGGTCAGAGGGAGAAGCAGACTCCCTGCTGAGAGGGCAGCCCAATGTGGGACTCGATCCCGGGGCTCGATCCCAGGACTCCAGCATCATGACCTGAGCCAAAGGCAGTTGCTTAACCAACCGAGCCACCCACACGCCCCGCTATTCTGGTTTTAAAAAGAAAAATACCAGTATTTGTAGTAGGCTACCATTTACGTCAAAAAAAAAAAAAAAAAGAGAAGCAAAAGAACTTATCTGTTTATTTTGCATATTTGTTTATATTCATAAAGTATCTCTAGAAGGATACCAAGAAACTGAATACAATTAGTTGCATTTGGGAAGAGGAACTATAGGGATGGATGACTTCTCAAATAAAATTAAAACAGAGAATTATAAGGGAATTATATGAACAACTTCATGCCAACAATTTCAAAAACATCAATATACAGCCACTTTCCTGCAAAAATATAGCTTAGCAAAGATGATACAGGGAAATTCTGTCTTGGGGTGTCTGGCTGGCTCAGCGGGTAGAGCATGCAACTACTGATCTCAGGGTAATGAGTTCAAGCTCCATGTTGGGCATAAAGCCTACTCGGAAAAAAAAAAAATTGGTCTTAATCTAGAACCATTGAAGAAATGGAATGCTTAGTCTAAAATCTGCATTCTAGCCTCTCAAAAGTCTCAAAACAGACAAAACCAAAGAAAAACACCAGGCCTGGATACTTTTATAGGTAACTTCAGCAAACATTGAAAAGAAAAATCCTCTTATCATTATCTTCCAGATAAAGAAGAAAACGGAAGTCTATCCAACTCGTTGTGACTTCATTAAAAATTTAATTCCAGGGCGCCTGGGTGGCTCAGTGGGTTAAGCCTCTGCCTTGGGCTTTGGTCATGATCTCAGGGTCCTGGGATGGAGTCCCGCATCCGGCTCTCTGCTCTGCGGGGAGCCTGCTTCCCCCTCTCTCTCTGCCTGCCTTCCTGCCTACTTGTGGTCTCTCTCCCTGTCAAATAAATAAATAAAATATTTAAAAAAAATTTTTAATTTCAAACCAGACATCGACAGTACAAGAAAGCAAAAGGCCAAAATCACTTATGGACATATATGCAAAAATGCTAAATAAAATATTAGCGAATGGTTCGACAATGTATTAAAAATTATCAAGTCCAGTTTTTCTTTTTTCCCGGGAAATTAAGATGATGGAATAAAAATTTATTAATGTAGTTCAAACTATCCAAGGAAGAAACCTGTATGACAACTGGGACCTAACAGAACTTCCTTAACTTGACAGAGGCCATTTAGCCTCATGTTTTTGGTGGCTTAGTTGTTTAGTGTCTGTGTTTCTGGCCGCACGGGGAGCGCCAGGAGGGCAGGGCTTCTGTGTTTTTGTCACCACTGTCTAGCCCGTCGCCTAGCACCGTCCTTGGCACCCTGTAAATACGTGCTTGATGAAAGGTGGACCTTCGGCTGAGGTAAGGTTTTGGGACGGAGGAGCTCTACACTCATCACCCGGCCCCGTCGAACACAGCATTCAGAAGCACCCGCTATCCGTAGCTCCAGCAAAAACCCCAACGCGTCTGAAGCCTCTTTTTGTGGCTGGCCGGGTGACAGCGCGCCTGCGCTAGCCAGAGATGGGCGGGGCACGAGCAGAGCGGGCGGGGCCGTAGGCGCCTGCGCGGCGGCGGGATGTAGGCGGGGCCTTGCGGCGCCTGCGCAATCGGTGGCGGCTGTGTGGGGCGGGACAGGGGCGGTCCGAGGGCGGGGGCCGCGAGGGAGGCAGGGCGAGCTGGGCGAACGGCGCCGCGGGGTTGGCTGCTGCCCTGAGGCCGGACTCAACGGATTCGGGCCGAGCCACCGGGCGAGCTCGCCGCCCGGCCCCATCCCGGAGCCAGCGAGCGAGCGAGGCGGCGCCGCGCGGTAAGAGCCAGGGCCGGGTCCCCTCAGTGTGCGCTGGCGGGCCTGTCCATCTCCTCAGCGCCGCCCGCGCGGCCAGGCCCTGGCGGCCCCGCAGACCCCAGCGGGCCCGCGCCTGCGCCGTCCCCCACCGAGGCCCCCCAGCCCGTCCCGCGCCTGCGCCGTCCCCCCTCCCGGGTTCCTGGGCCGACCCGCGGGTACCCCGGCCGCTCCTGGCTGGTGTTGCGGCCCAGGTGCTTTTGGGCCACTCGCCTGCTGGTCCTTCCGAGCCAAGTGGCTGAGCGTGTCCCTCGCGCTTTGCTTTCCCCGCGCCCCAGAAGAGGCTGGGGCCGGCGCCCCACAGCCCTGGTCCCTTGGTCCCCTTCCACCGGCGAAGACGCCGCTGCCCGGGGCTCCGGGGACACGGCTCCAGGACCAGGGCCACGGGCGGGCGGTGGACCCCGGGCCTCCTGCGGGCTCTGCTTCCACCGGGCACGCGCCCCCACCTTCGCCCTGCGCAGAAGGGAGATCATCCTTAAGCGAGCGGAATGTTGTTTTTTCTTGAGACCTGGTTAATTGCATCAGGTTGAATATGAATAATCGTGTTTTATTGAGGGAATTTTGCATTTCCCTCAATCTAGTAATTGTGTGGCATAAGTGGTTATATTTAAGACATCATAGTTCATTGTTGGGCCCTTCTCCTGGAGATGACTAGAAAATAAATCAGTTTCCACGTAGTTTCAGCCTATTTACAAGACCATAAGAATTCCTGTGATCATTCAAATGTAGAGAGCTTTGATTTGTTGGTGCCCTTGATAATTTACCGCCAAGTGCGGGAGGGTCCAGGAAAAATTCCCATAAATTCTTTGCCCTATATTGATTGCAGGGAAAAATGTGTTGTAAAAAGAGCATCACCAGCCACTGATAATATTTTCTAAGATTACAACAGATTCAGGAAACTAAAAAATGTTGCAGAGCCCAGCAGCGTTTGCAGGAGGATGTATCTTGAGATGAAATCAGAGCTTTGTAGACATCAGCAGACATCAGCATAACACATATGCTATGTTATGAAATAGTCAAACCAATACTGACAGGTATATCTGTAAGGAGAAGTAGGGTATTGATTTGGGAAAAGTCTTTTTAGGTAAAGAAATAGCTAACTGATCCAGTAATTTTTTTTTTTCCTCTTTAAAAATGTCTTCTTTCCCCCTTTGATTTACTCTATACCAAGCAGAGTCTTTAAGACTCAGCAACTTTAGGTAGCTGGAGAATGTTTCTTAATAGCCTGTGTATACTTTAGGTATAGGGATTTTCTTGACATTCATTTTCAGTAAGAAAGTGAATATCGTGCTATAGAAAAGCTTTAAACTTGAATTTTTAGGGTGTGTATCTACATTGTGTTGTCTTGAGATGGGATTTCTGTAAAGCAGAAGTTCTTTTTATAACCAATTTGACACAGTACATCCTTAATTTCACATGACTCAGCTGATAGTATTGCTTCGGTTCAAAATTATTACTGGGATTGGGTTTTCATAATACATAAGACTTGCCATATAACCATATACATATTTATTTTTTTATTTTTATTTTTTTAAAGATTTATTTATTTGAGAGAGAGTGCACCCACGAGTGAGGCAAGGGGCAGGGGGAGCCAATCTCAAGCACACTCTGCACTGAGCTTGGAGCTGGGCCTCCATCCCAGGACCCTCTGAGATAATGCCCCCAGCCAAAATCAAGAGTGGGATGCCCAACCGACTGAGCCACCCAGGTCTCCCAAACCTTATACATATTTAAATCACATGGCTAACTTGTACTTAGTATTATGCAAACTGTCCAGCTCAGTAGAGGACTAGTGACAGGGTATCAGCAGGCTAGAGATACTTTCTTGGTTTTATGGCTTTGGGCAAATCATTTGTCTTTTCTGGACCTTCCTTTCCCTATCTGTAAAGTGTGAGGGGTGGGGGAGGAGGGAAGAGATGGAACTGAGCTCCAGTTGCCACTTTTAACACTTAATGGATCTTTGTCTACAGAGTCCTCTTCAGCTCGTAGTAGAAATAGGTCTTCTCATCCATTCCATGACATTGTTTGTGGTCCCTCTGCAAAGACAGGGAGTGAGGCCATCATAAACTGGTGAGAACAAATCTTGGAGACTCTTGGTCAGACCCCTGAAAGGGAGGGTTGAATGGGCCTTAGCGTATAGAGAAAAACAAGGACAATGCGAGGGAGTTTTTCATTAAATTTATTCAACGAAAGGACTCCCCTTTCTAAAAAATATATATATGTGTCATTTCCTTGGTGTGAAATTAAGCATCTTTTATGAAATGATGTCGATAGTAAATGATGGTATATGGTGATTGTAAATGGCAAATACAAGGTTGGTTATCTTATCACAATAAGATATTTTTAGAAATAAAGCCTGAAATCTTTTGTTTTGCTATTGTTGTTAGGGAGTTGAGGAAAAAGTTCCTGGGGCTTTTGGTGTTGAGAAGATTAAAATACAGATTATTTTCAAGAGTAAATATGAGTTTACTTTGTGGCCATCTGTCCAAATCCACAGGCAACTGGGAAGATTGGTTAAATTTGCTTGGTGTTAAAGATGTTACTATTCTGATTATTCTTTCTACTCGATACAAAACGTTAGGATATTTTTTTTGTGTGTGCTTGTGCCAACAAAATAAGCCTAGGCAGGGAAATTCCTCCTGGTGGTTGGAATTGTTAGTGGTGAATAGACTAGCTGCTGAGGTAAAGAACCCCCGTGAGGTTTCTCTCTGAGCTCAGAAATCTTTTAGTATTGTGGCCTCAGTCTTTTGCTGTGAAACATGACCATTGAGAAATTAGGCTTACAGACTGTATTTCAGATATGCTGAGGGGAAGAAGTGGCAATGGTTTGTTCCAAAGTGAATGTAGCAGATGATCTTTCTGTCTGTGAAGTCTTTAAAATTCATCCTGGTCTGCTGTTAATAACAGATAAGATTTAGTTATTGTAAATCTTTTTTTTTTTATACTCACAAAACTGTAGTATATCAAAATGTATCAAACACATTTTAAAAGTGTCTTGAGTTAAAATGAATAATGCAGTGTAATTCTTTGTAATACTAATTTCTGTACTTAGAGGACTGACTGCTCTCAGCCACCTCTAAGTTCTCTATTTTCAAAGAATAATTGGGTAACTCCCAAAAGGAAATTTGTCTATTAAAGAGTGCAGATCCGTTAAGAGTGTTTTTCCCACATCATCACTGTAGTTCTTTTCTGCTTAAATCCAGAGGTTTGCTTCTGCCTCTGTCTTTGCAAAATATATCTGTTCATAGTCATCCCACATCCCCACCACCAAGTTTAAGTCCTTTAACGGCTCCCACTATCTTCATAATCAGATTTACTAATCCTTATCTTGGTATCCAGGATGCTTCATCACTGGGCTTTGGCTTCCATTCTCATCCCCCCACCCCCCTTTTTTGGTGCTTCACTGAGTTTTGCTGAACCACTCTTGGTCCCTTAACTCTCTCCAGTCTCCATGTCTCCCTCTGCTGGAATGTTCTTCTCTCACTTCATCCCATTATCACCTTCATACTCAAATATTACCTTGCCTTGAAGGCATCCCTTGACCTATTTCCTGCATACTTTTCCAGCTCCCTGTCTAGTGAGGATTTGGTGCCCTGTGTTTTGTCTGTTTCCTCTACTAGCCAGTGACGTCACAGTGCATAGCAGAGTGTGTGGCTTGACCGAAGGTTATCATATCTGCTGGGTGCGTTATGTGCTAGGCATGTTAGCACTACCGAGGAAGTAGAGATCACCTTAAGTCCTTGCCCTTAGGAGTTTTACTCTAGGTGCGCTTGACCTCTCCAGCTGTGAGACACCTTCCAGTTGTACACACAGATTTGCAAAGTCTATTTAGTTGTATCTTAGCGTTTAACTCAAATCTTATTTCTTGAAGGAGGGACTGTCTCTCATACGTGTTTTATAACCCAGAAACCAGGTGGGCATTATCTTTGTTCCCAGCTCTGGAAGGAATGTGCATTTGCTCTGTATTGCTTCCCTCATTCCCCTTGGATACCTTCCACCTTGGTTTTTTGTTTTTGTTTTAATTTGATGTGTTTGGACAGTAAAGGTTTAAGAAATAAAGATAACAAATTCCAAATTCGTCTATTGTGCATATAGCCTAGGGAAAACAAATGATAAAGAGAGGGGTTGCCTGGCTGGCTCAGTGGGGAGCGGGTTTGACTCTTGATTTTAGGGTTGTGAGTTTGAGCCCCATGTTGGGTGTAGAGATTACTTAAAAATAAGATCTTTTTTTTTTTTAAGACTTGTTTATTTTCAAGATGGAGCTCTTGTGTGCACGTGTATGCATGTGAGTGACAGAAGGGGCAGAGGGGGAGAATCCTCAAGCAGACTCCCAGCTGAACATGGATTCCCCACTCAGGGCTCCATCCCATGACCCATGAGATCATGACCAAAGCCAAAACCAAGAGTTGGATGCTTAACTGACTCAGCCACCCAGGTACCCCCAGAATAAAATGTTAAGGAAAAAAAATGATAAAGGGGAAAGATACTTTGCCTCTTATAAAAAGGCCCCATATTACACTTTTCAGAAGAACTGAAGTTATACAAAGAAAAATAAAAAAGACCCTGGTTAAGGGCGCCTGGGTGCCTCAGTCAGTTAAGCATCTGCCTTTGGCTCAGGTCATGCATGATCCGAGGGTTCTGGGATCAAGTCCCACATCAGGCTCTCTGCTCAGCGGGGAGCCTGCTTCTCCCTCTGTCTCTGCCACTCCTCCTGTTTTTGTGCTCTCACACTCTCTCTCTCTAATTAAAAAAAAAAAAAAAAAAAAAGCACCCTGGTTAAGCTTAGGAAAGAGGCATGCAGAAAACTTGGCGGCACTGTTAAGATTTGTGAAGAAATACTGGTTAAAAATTAAAGTTGCCCATGTCTTCCTCTCTCCCTTCTTATATTCCTGGGGAAAAACCCAGGTCAGCCATTTTCCAGTTGCACCTCTTCTACTGAGAATTCCCGAGGCAGTCTGTTGGGGCTGCTTTTTTTCCAGAATAGTCACAATTGAACACTTTCTCCCAAGAGAAGCCCCTTTTCTCCTACTTAGGAGACAGCCAGTGTCCTGAGTCCCACTCCCTCTTTCCCTAGAAACTTCTCGTTGTGGTTTGGTTTTATCCTACCAAGCTCAAGGATTCTAAGCAGGACCTATTGGATTTTGTTCTTTCTCACTTTTCTTTTTTAAACTTTAGTGGGTTTGAGACAGTCTTAAATTTTCTCTCCCTTGTTCTTTCTTGTTCTCCCTCTCTGGCAGTCCGCGTTTTCTGCAGACTCCAGTGAATCCTTACAGTTACTGCTTCGTCTGCTGTGTCTCCGCCGTTACCAATTACCTGCCAGCCTTTTCAATGTAGCTCCCTCCTTTTTAGTCTCCAGGCTAACCTCATTGCAGGCTTATTCAGCCTTGCCCAGTCCCCCCACGCAAGGCCTCCAGCCTTGCATTTTTTTTTTTTAGTCTTTGTCTTTTATCTCCTTGCCTTAGGCCTTGGCCCCCCCTTCCCTCCCATACTCCATTTTTCATCGTTCTTTATCATTCATGTATTCGTTTGAATACCTGTATTCATTTGAATGCATGACTGATATGTTCGTGTACTCAATCATGTATTCGTTTGGAAACATGTATTTTTTTTTAAATGACAGGTTTATTGAGATATAATTCATATACCATAAAGTTTACCCTTTTTGAAGTATAAACTTCAGTGGTTTTAAGAATAACCATAGACTTGTGTATTGATCACCACTATCTAATTCCAGAACATTTTCATCACCTCAGAAAGAAGCCTTGTTCTGATTAATAATCACTCCCCGTTCTCCACTCTCTCCAGCTCCTGGAAATCCTTAATCTACTTTCTGTCTCTACAGATTTGCCTGTTCTGGGTATTTCATAGAAATGGAATCATACAATTTGTGCGCATTTGTCTGCCTGCTTTCGTTTAGCATGATCTTTTTAAGGATTGTCTGTGTTGTAGCATTTATTAGTACTTCATTCCTTTTATGGCCAAATAATAGTTTATACTTTGTTGATGGACATTTGGGTTTTTTCCACTTTTGGTGATTATAAATAATGCTGCTCTGGACATTCATGTACAGGTTTTCTTTGTGAATGAATATTTTCAGTTCTGTTGGGTGTGTACCTCAGAGTGGAATCACTGGGTCATATGGTAGCTGTGCTAAACTTTGAGGAACCACCAAACCGTTTTCCAAAGTTGCGTCATTTTACATTCCCACCAGCAGTGTATGAGAGTTTCAGATTCTCCACCTCATCGATGTAAGGTTTTGGGAGTATACTTTAAAAAAGGGGGGGGGATTTTTTTTTTTTTGACACTTCTTGTTTTCTTCACTTACTGTTTCTGGAAAATTCCGTTAAATCAGCTGGCATCACTCTGACTCATTGTGATTAATGGCTTCATAGTAGTATTCCATAGTAAAAATACACCATTTAGTCATTCAATTCAGTGGAGAGTTATTTATTTAGTTAGTTTTATTTAGTTTTCTTAGTAAACTCTGTGCCCAACATGGGGCTCAAACTCACAACCCCGGGATCAAGAATCATAAGCTCCACCGACTCCACCAGCCAGGTGCTCCATCAATTCAGCAGATATTTATTATGTAGCTCGTAAGTGCCAGGCACGGTTCTAGGCTCTGGGGCAACAGCATTGAACTAAACAGACAAAATCCTCTGCACTCTTAGGATTTGCTTTCTGGTAGGGGAGTGGGTGAGAAGTCAGGAAATAAGTAAGTAATATAGATAGGGTTTTACCAGTGCAGTTTGAGTCTGTGGCAACTTTCTGAGTAGTGTACATGAAGTACTAAAGGCTAGAGATTACCCTAAATGTTACAAGCTACTGTTAGGTCCGTATTCGTATTAATCATTTGCAGGTAAAAGTAGAAACATTTTCTTAAACGAAAAAATAGAAAACAACCGGCAGGTAAATGTGGATATGGAGTTTTTCTGGGGATAAACTGATGAGCCTAAAAGGTCTTGGTAACAAAGTTTGCTTTTTTTTTTTTTTAAAGATTTTACTTATGTATTTGTCAGAGAGAGAGAGTACAAGCAGGTAGAGTGGCAGGCAGAGGCAGAGGGAGAAGCAGGCTCCCCGCCGAGCAAGGAGCCCGATGTGGGACTCGATCCCAGGACCCTGGGATCATGACCCAAGCCGAAGGCAGCCGCTTAACCGACTGAGCCACCCAGGCGTCCCTGCTTTTTTTTTTTTTAAGTTGGTTCCACACCTAGCATGGAGCCCAACGCAGGGCTTGAACTCACGACCCTGATATGAAAACCTGAGCTGAGATCAAGAGTCAGAAGCCTAACCTACTGAGCCACATAGGCACCCCAAAGTTTGCATATTTATAAATTGTATCTAAGCCCTTACTCTAGTGATCAGTAATGACATCCTTGACCAAAGCAATGTAGAGTATATGTGTTAGGAGTTTTTGATGGATACAGCCAAGAGTACTTTTGGGTGACTTGGTAAAACTTCCAGGCCCATACAAAAGTCTGAAGAAGTTCTTTCTGAACTTTTATGTATTTATTATATTGCCCTGTGAATTATCGAGGTTGTCCCTATAGTAAGGCCTACTCTAAATTATTCATGCTGATGCTTAGGGAAAATAATTTGGATCTTCTAGAGTGGTTAGGCCTAGAGGGAAAAATGATGTCCATCCCCACAAGGGCGGATTTATATTGATATGCAGCTTAGTTGGGCCTGCATTAACCCCTCTTGGTTGGCTCTAGAAGTAATGCAGTTAAAATAAACATTTCTGTTCCGAGTTTGTTTTTTTATATTTTACTTGGTAATGAAGTTAGAAATGCACCCTTTAGACACATACTCAGCCCTCCTGTTACCTATTCAGTTCAAAGGCTTGCTTGGCCAGACCCAGCTCCATCATAATGGAATGCAAGTCATTTATTAATAACCAGAATTTCATTATAATGAATAAAAGGTTTTGCAAAAAAGTTTTTTTGGCATTTCAGTTACTAACATTCCTCGTTTTTAAATTAAAAAAAGAGTAGCAACCTGGAAGTTTATGTTAAAGTTGTATTTCTGAAGGTCTAGTGTAGAATATAAATGTCAGTCAGGAGGCTGTCTAGCTGTACTGGGATTCTTTTTTTTTTTTTTTTTTTTAAGATTTTATTTATTTATTTGACAAAGAGACACAGTGAGAGAGGGAACACAAGCAGAGGAGTGAGAGAGGGAGAAGCAGGCTTCCTGCTGAGCTGGGAGCCCAATGTGGGGCTCAATACCAGGACTCTGTGATCAGGACCTCAGCCCAAGGCAGATGCCCAATGACTGAGCCACCTAGGCGCGCCACATCTTGAGGTAGTTAGCACAACTATTATTTTCCTTAATTTTATAAATGAGGAAATAAGGTTAAGAATACAGAGTTAACCAATGGCCAAGATTGGATTTGAGCCGTGGTTTCTAAGTCCTATCTTCTTAACTATAATATGCTGCCTTTCAACTAGAATGCATTTGTCATAAGGCTGAAGGAACGACAGTGCTATTTAACCTGGAGAATGGAAGACTTAGGTCGGCATTGTTTCTCTTGTAATTGAAATAGTTGGAATTTATTTTGTGTTGCTTTGGCAGGTATTCTAGTAAATGGCAGTTCCAATTGCACTGACATTTGGCTGCATAAACTGCCCAAGAATTGAAGGAGCTGCCTCTTTCAGGTTACTACCTAGTTACAAAGGCTGCAGGGTGTCAAGGGATGATGGGTAGAGGATTAAACTTGGTGCTTGACTTGTTTTACCAAGGTCCTCTCTCCACTTGCCCCCCCTTCTTTGCATCTTCTCTCTGTATCCTTTATTTCCTGAACCCTTAGCTGGGCCTTCTCTCTTCTCTTTCTCACCTCTTTTTCCTTAAGCCACTCGGAGGCAAGTTTTAAATGTGAGATGGTCTCTTGATAAGATTTAATGATAATTCTGTTTGGTTCATTTTTCTCACATTTGGAATATATCCTCATTCCTTCTGTTTTATTTATTTTATTTTATTTCTTTTAAAGTTTCTATTTTGGGGTGGCTCAGTTGGTTAACCGGCCCACTCGTGATTTTGGCTCAAGTCATGATCTCAGGGTCATGAGATCATGCCCTCCGTCAGGCTCTGTGCTCAGCTTCTTTCCCTGTCCCTCTCTTCCCAATTGGGTGTGCGCACGCACTCTCTCTCAAATTAAAAAAAAAAAAAAAAAAAAAAAAATTAAATCTTAAAAAAAAAATTCTATTTTTAAGTAATCTCTACACCCAACATGGGGCTTGAACTCACAACCCCAAGATCAAGAGTCACATGCTCCACTGACAAAGCCAGCCAGGCAGCCCTCCTTCCTTATTATTTTAAATAAAGTGACAGTAAAGTATGAATTTGGACTTTGTAGTTTTTTCTAATACTATTCCTAGAGGGATTTTTTTTTTTTAAACTGGAAATGAAAATTGAAGACTGTATATTGGGATGGTAGGCTAAGGAGAGGTTTATTATGTAAGTATGAGATTTTCTAATGAAAGGCTAATTCAGTATTTACTTTCTCACCCGAGGTTTATATCCTTGGAGCTAAGTGCCCAAGGTTCTTACCCTACTTTGTTCTCAGTTGCATGTGATTGTGCAAAATTTTGTATAGAAAAAGCTATATAGATGCTGTATTTGCCTGGCCAAAGGAGTTATACACTGCAAATGGGCAGAGAGGGTGGTCAAGCAGTGGTAGGTTCTGTGTTGACATGAGTGACTTCTGAGAAAGGATCATTAGAATTCTCAGTCACCGCATATCTTTGAACATGGTTTCAGAGATTAGTGAGGTCAAGAAGAAAAAGACCTGTTACCTCTCAGACAGCTGATGAATTTTTGCATAGCAGATACTGTTTTGTCTTTTGTCTATGAAATTAAAAAATTTTTTTTTGTCAGAAGGTCAGACTTTAGGTACTTGTTCAGTGATTAAGTCTCTGTGCCATGCTGTGTCAGAAGCTTGGCAGATTTGAGATGGTGAGGGGACAAGCAAGTGAGACAGTCAGCTAGGAGAATTCTTCCTGCAGAAGTACCGTACAATGCTTTTTAAAATAAATGAAGTTATCCCACTGGTGTCTGGAGCCTTTAGAGATGAACCGTTGTGAATATCTGATATCTAGCAAACTGAGGTTAGTGTAAGAACTTCCCATTTCCGCTGATGTCTGATGACAAATCAGCCCTCCCAGACCCCAGTGGAAGGCTTTTGAAGAGTGAGAAGGAGGGCCCAACTACTTTTAAGGCAGTTCATTTGGTGTAGGGGCATCTCTGATTATTAGTTGTCCCAGAATCTGCCTCTTGATAGCTTTTACTCACTAGTCCTATTACGGCTTTCTGGATCTTTTCAAATTTGAAAATAGCTATATTTTTTAAACAATCTAACTGAGTTGAAAGTCTCTCTTCTTTGAGTTGTTTCCAGAGCCCTATATTAGAATTTGAAGACTCCCATTTTCTAAGTTGGGGGTAAGATGCTGTGACGTTTGTATGGGAATCTATTATTCTTAATATCTGCTAATAGTAACCTCTTACCGAAACTCAGTTTGCTACTATCATGTAGTAGTGTTGTGAAATTTTACTTTTTTAAAAAATTGGAATGAAACATTAGAAAGAAACGTATTTTACATGTTCTGTTTTCTTTTTTAAGATTTTATTTATTTGAGAGAGAGTGCACATGAGATTGAGGGGGCCACAGATGGAGAGGGAGAAGCAGACTCCCTGCTGACCCTGGGGTCATGACCTGAGCCAAAGGCAGACACTTAACTAACTGAGCCACCCAGAAGCCCCCCTGTTTTCTTAATATCTGATTGGTTATGTTATATTGAAATTCTCACATGTGATTGAGCTTTATTGCTTGAACTTAAAATATGTTACTCATGCAGTGAAGAAAAACTGTATGATCCTAAATTGGCAACAGCAAAATCAGTGTAATTGAGTTATATGGTTTATCTCAGCATTTAACGAGGAAGTGTGGACCATGACATTTGAAGGAAGTGCTTTCCCGCTATTTTTCTCTTTTTCCCTCTTACATCCTTATCCTACCACTAATGAGTGAGCTGAAGGTCTACACTTCTACAGTTACAGGATGTCTTATAACAGCAGTGAACTGTGTAATAGGTGGTTAACTGGCACGTCTAGAAAGAATTTACTAGGATTTACTTATGACACACATGTCCTTTTCAGCACTGATTCAGGCTCTTCACCTCATAGCTTTGATTTTTGTCTGTTTTTCGGGGGTTTGGTTCCATTCTCTGTATAGTTATGTGCTGGAGCAGGGCTGGCAGGGCTGGAGAGGAGGATATGCTGTAACCCATACCTACTGTTGGTTTCCAAGACACATCCCACCATAGTGAAATGTCTCCAAACATAGAGCACACCAGAGGCCCTCTGTAGTCTCACTGTACAGGCCACTCCTTGAGATAAAGAAAGACAATCCAGGGAGTTACCCAGTTGTGGTGGACTGGTGTGGGCTTTGGAGTCAAACCTACTCAGATCCCTGGTGTCACATTTGCCAGCTGTGAAGGCTCAGGTTATCCTTTTTACAGCGGACTTGATAATCGTATCCATCTCCTTAGATGAAGGAGGATTGAATGAAACGATGTGTGTGAAATTTGTAGCATAGTGCTTGGCATATAGCTGGCCCACAGGTTTTACTTTCCTTCTTTCCCTCTTGCCAGCAAGATTTCGGAGGGATGGGAGAGTGGTAGAGTTTGGCCATCTGGTTGTCAGTTTCTGCCAGGCAGCAAGGGGACTGCAGAAGGAGGTACAGGTAAGCAGTGCGGCCCTGTGGCTCCTTCTCACATTTCATTCTGGGAGATCAGAGAGAGCCCTTCTTTGAGCTATCTGTCCTTTCCCAGGAAATGTGTACGGAAACCCAGGGGAGTTCTAGGCCTACGGCAGACACATTCCCTTCCTGTCAGCCAATTCTGTTAAGTTGGCTTTTTCAACTCAACAGAATGTCTGTGCAGGTATGGCCCTGTGTATGGAAAGGTACAGAAAGATGGAGATCTTCCCTTCCTCCTAGGCTTAAACCAGTCCCTATACACCAAGGTTCCTAAGTCTTGGCACTATTGGTATTTTGGGTTGTATAGTTCTTTGTTGAAAGGGGCTGTTCTGTGCATTATAGGATGTTTCGACCATCCCTGGCCTCTACCACTCGATGTCAGTAGCACCTCTACCCCCATCGTGATAAACAGAAAGGTCTGCAAACAGTGCCAGTGGTCCCCAAGGGGGCAAAATTGCCCACTTTTGAGACCACGACCTTATACTCGGTAGACATAAGGAAAAAGGACTCCTCAGTATTTTTTTTTTTAATTTTCATTTTATCTAACCAGTGAAATGCTTGTTGTTCATTTTATCTAACCAGTGAAATGCTTGTTGAAAAAGATTTCACTTTTATTAAACCAAATTCAGATTTGAATCTTTTTTTTTCAAAAAGGGGGTATGGGGGAGAGAGAGAATCTTTTTTTTTTTTAAGATTTTATGTACTTATTTGACAGAGAGAGATCACAGGTAGGCAGAGAGGCAGGCGGGGTGGGGGTGGGGGGAAGCAGGCTCCCCGCTGAGCAGAGAGCCCAATGCAGGGCTCGATCACAGGACCCTGAGATCATGACCTGAGCCGAAGGCAGAGGCTTAACCCACTGAGCCACCCAGGCGCCCTGAGAGAGAGAATCTTAAGTAGTCTCCACACCCATCATGGAGCTGGATACAGGGCTCAGTCCTACAACCCTGAGATCATGACCTGAGCCGAAATCAAGAGTCGACTGCTTGACCGACTGAGCCACCCAGGCACCCCATCTGATCTGTTTTAACTTGCTTAGTTTAGAAAGACTTCCTTTATGCTATTAACAAAACAATTCTCTAATCTAAATTTTTGGTTTTTTAATTGAGTAGTTGGGAACTTTTAATTACTTTTCTTAAATGAGTTTTTCGGTGTAATTTACATACAATAAAATGCTTCCATTTTAAATATACAATGTAATGGGGTTTGAAAATGTATACAGCCATATAAGCAGCACCTCAGTCCAAATACAGAGTATTTCCATAACCCCCAAAAGTTCTCTTAGATTTCGTTCAATTAATTTCCCCCTCTTCCTCCCCTAGGCAACCACTGAGCTGCTCTCTGTCACTGTAGAAAAGTTTGCATTTTGTAGAACTTCATGTAAATGGAATGTATCAGGCTTTTTTCTTTTTTCCTTTTTAAGCTTTATTCATTACTTGAGAAAGAGCAAGGGAGAGGGCACGGGGAGAGGAAGAGAGAGAATCTCCAGCAGACTCCCTGCTGAGCGGGGAGCCCAACGTGGGCTCGATATCATGATTCTGAGATCACAACCTGAGCCGAAATCAAGAGTCAGATGCTTAAAGGACCAAGCCACCCAGGCGCTCCTCAGGCTTCTTTTATTTATCTTAATGCTTTTGAGACTCATCAAGCTGTTCCGTGTTAACAGTGGATTCTTCCTTTTTCTTGCTGGGTTTTATTTCATTATACAGCTGTACCACAGTTTGTCCATTCCCTTGTTGATGGACGTTTGGGTTGTTTCTGGTTTAGGGGTATTATATGTATTTTTGAGGAAAAGCTGCTATGAACATTTGTGTATGTCTTTGTGCGCATATATGTTTTAATTTCTTTTGGATAAATACCTGGGGCTGAATTACTGGGTAATATGGTGTGTGTTTAAATTTATGAGAAACTGCCAGGATGTTTTCCAAAGTAGCAGTACTGTTTTATTCTTCTAGCAGCAGTGTGTGAGAGTTCCTGGTGTTCATGTCCTCACTGACACTTTGTCTCTTTCATTTTGGTTTTTCTTTTTTTTAAAGATTTTCTTTATTTATTTGACAGAGAGAGAGAGAGAGAGAGATTGAGATCATACGTAGGCAGAGAGGCATTCAGAGAGAGGGGGTGAAGCAGGCTCCCTGCCGAGCAGAGAGCCCGATGTGGGGCTCAATCCCAGGACCCTGAGATCATGACCTGAGCCGAAGGCAGAGGCTTTAACCCACTGAGCCACCCAGGCGCCCCCGTTTTGGTTTTTCTAGTGAAGTGGTTCAAATCTAAAATTTTAAGCTTTTTTATTATTTATTTAAATCAAAATTTTATTTATTTACTTATTTATTTTTAAGTAAGCTCTACACCCACTGTGGGGCTTGAACTCAGAATCAAGAGATGCATATTCTGACTGAGCCAGCCAGGTGGCCCTTTAAGCTTATTTTTTTAAAAGGTTTTATTTATTTGAGAATTAGAGCACCAGTAGGGTGGGGTGGGGGGGGTGGATACAGAGGGAGAGGGACAAGCAGACTCCACACTGAGCAGGGAGCCCGACACCAGGGTTCGATCTCAGGCCCCTGGAATCAGGACCTGAGCCAGAGGCAGACGCTTAGCCGACTGAGCCACCCAGGCACCCCCCTTTAAGCTTATTTTTAGGGGCACCTGGGTGGCTCAGTCATTGGGCATCTGCCTTTGGCTCAGGTCCTGATCCTATCAAGCCCCTGTGTCAGGCTCCCTGCTCAGCAGCCTGCTTCTCCCTCTCCAGCTCCCCCGTGCTTGTGTTTCCTCTCTTGCTATGTCATAAATATCTTAAAAAAAAAATAGGCTTATTTTTAAAGGATTTTTTACACTGTTACATTTGAATGATTAGTGAAATGCAAAGAAAATATTTCATTTTGTGTTTTGGATCAGAGTTCGTTATAAATTTAAAAATATATCAGATTGATGTTTTTAATTAAAAATATGGCCAGCAGTTTATTTTATGAATATAGCATTGTGCAGTTGTGTAACTGCCCGCCAAAACTCCGAGCATAAAGCTGTGGCTTGAAGGGGTCCTGAATAATCTTTTTCTTTTTGAAAATATTCGCAAACCTTGGCCAGAAGAGACTCGAAATTTCTTGCATTCTGGGAGTTTGAACTTTGGGAACCAATTTGTTTTGGACTAAATCTGGAAAAATCATTTGTGTACTATAGCCAGAAATTCTTTTAGGCTGTCCTTTTCCAGCCTTGTCACTTGTCTGGAATGTTAAGTATTGTCAGTTTAACAGCCTTTCAGCAGCTTATATTAAAAAGAGATCTCCAGAAATGGATCTGAAGAGGTCTTGGTATAACATTAGGTTTTTTGAAAAGAGAGAGAGAAGCAGACCAAGAACAGAGGCTTAACTATAGAGAACAAACTGATGGTTACCAGAAAGGAGGTGGGGCGTGGGGAGACGGGTTCAATAGGTGATGGAGATTAAGGAGCGCGCTCATGATGAGCACTGGGTGATGTATGGAAGTGTCGAATCACTCTGCTGTACACCTGAAACTAATATTACACTGTATGTTAACTAACTGGAATTCAAATAAAACTTAAACCTAAAAAAATAGTTTTTTTGTTATTATTTGGAAAGCAGTAAGAAGACTTATGGTTCTAAGTTTGAAAAAATCCAGGGAGCCTCTAGTTTCTAAAGATTTCCTTGTGTTAAATCTTGTAGAATAATAGAAATCATAAATTAATACTAGTGGGCTTCTCTGTGGGCAAAACCAAATGGGCATGGAGTTGCGTTTTTGAATTTTTGTTGCTGATAATTAACGCCTTAGCATCCTGTCTATCAGTAACTGTGGTTTAGTGGAAAGAGCGCAGACTTTGGGCAAGCTGTTTACCTCCCTAACCCCAGTTTCTTCCTCCTTTCCAGCCACTCAGGGTGATGATGAGAATCAGGTGTGGTGGTACAGCGCTGGCCTTTCTCACTGGCAGGCTGACTGTCTCGGTCTCCAGACAGCTTGCTCGTAATTTAACCACCACCACCAGCAGAGTGTCTCTACCTCATGACCGTCTCCCCTTAACAAAGCCAAAATTTTGAAAAGGTCTTTATCCTTCATCTCCTGCTCAGTTTTTTATCGCATTCCATTGCAGTCTGTCTTGGCCCCTGACCTTCCTCTTGGGGCTGTTAGCCCTTCTCACCATCAGCTCCTCATTGCTAACTTCAGTATCCTCTTGGGCATGGTTGGTCAGTGTGGCCTTTCTCCTGTTGATGCTCTCTTCACAGAGCATGGCCAGATGGAAAGGAGGAAGCTGGGAGGGAAAGTGGGGGGATGTCAGAGGAGTAGCTGTTTAAGAGTGGTACACCCCTAGGGTAAGGAGAGGACACTGGGGCGAAGTTCCTTCCTTCTCAGGGCTGGAGGTGGAAGTGGAGAAGAGTGGATCTGAATGCCACCTTTCCCCCTCAGTAAGTCATAATGTGGATCACTGATTTCTGGAAACAATACCGTAACAAAACAAACTACCATATTAAATGTGCATGTTAGTTAATAATCACACCCTGATTTTAGGCATGAATTAAAATCAGTGTCAGGGCACCTGGCTGGCTCAGTCAGAAGACCATGTGACTCTTGATCTTGAAGTCGTGAGGTCGTGAGTTTGAGCCCCACGCTGGGTGTAAACTTAAAAAATCCGTGTTAAAAATGAGAAGGTATTGTGTTACAATAAAAATAAGCATTGGAAAATTGTCACTAAGCATTATAATTGTCAGTTAGCTGCTTAGTAATCATTGAAGTATTTTGGGCGGTAAAGGGCTTTTGTATGTGGATCCAGACTAAGCAGAGAGTTGTACGTCCAAAAGCATTTCACCTTGGCTTCGCTCCTTCCTCTCCCTGTTTCGTACATCTTGCATACACGCCCACTTGCACATGTGCAGGGTTTTGACATGACAGGGGTCACGCTTTTCCTCTGAGTAAGCCTTGACTTTTTCAATGGAGTCTCGCTCCAAGTCTGTAAAATGTATACATTTAAATGCACTTTTCTGATTGTGTGTCATAATTCACAAAAGAAGGGTTACAAACATGTATGCGTTGAGGAATTCACTATTGGATCAGTCTGTTGCGTTAGGATTTATCTAATTAAAACATTTCTTACTGCATTTCTTCAGCATTCTGTTTGGTTTTTGTACCCCACATGCTTTAATCAGATTGGTTTTTGGTTTTGATTCATTTAGTAACATGTAGTTACTGACTCCAGTGTGGCTAGTTTCCTAAATTTCATTTTTCCCATGACTGTGTGATTACTTCTCAGTGTTTTAAGTCTTTTCTTATTTACATTTTAATATAATCCCTACATTTCAAATACGGAGTTTGTGAAATAAGAGAGAAATGTATCTAGATCTTTGGGGTTGAAACCCTTTTTGGATTTTTAGTGGGATGTTGATAGGCATAAAAAAAATCATACCTAATCAACAGTTTCCTTTTTATTTTTTATTTTTTTTCAAAGATTTTATTTATTTATTTGACAGAGAGGAGAGAGATCACAAGTAGGCAGAGAGGTAGGCAGAGAGAGGGGGGAAGCAAGCTCCCCGCTGAGCAGAGAGCCTGATGCGGGGTTCGATCCCAGGACCCTGAGATCAGGACCTGAGCCAAAGGCAGAGGCTTTAACCTACTGAGTCACCCAGGCACCCCCATCAGTTTCCTTTTTAAAAGTAGTGTTGATTCCTCGTTCTGAATGGTATAAATTATGAAATAGAATTTCTGAATTTCTGAAAGATCCTAATCCATCCTCCTTGCCTTATAAACGAGGCTCACAGAGTTAGCATGACTTACCAAGGTCATGCAGACTTGCGACCACAATCCAGGTCTCTTGATTATCATTCCAGTGAACTCCCTACCATATATTTTCAGTATTTCCTGATATGTAATTTTCAGTGGGAAAGAACCAGAAGGAAGTGTTGTTTGTTGACATCTATGTGCAATAGTATATAATTTAACGTAAGTAGTGAGTATAAACAGTCTTTAGTCATTCCTTATAAAGGGTTTCTCTTACAAAGTGTCTTTTGAATCGCTGCTTTTATTTTAATAAGGCCATTAGTCATACTTGGGGCATGCAGAGTGTTCTTCTCTACGTTATGATAGCCCACATTTATCCCATCTTTACTGTGGGCTGTCACCCTGCTAAGCAGTTTAGGTTCATTACTTCATTTAATCCTCTCAACATCCTTATAAGGGAGGTAGCATTAGCAGCCCATTTTACCTATGAGGAAACTGAGATTTCAGAGAGGTTGAGTAACTTGCCCAGGGATACAGATTTGTTTGTGCAAGGTAGGGCAGTCTCCAGGATACTGGTTGTTTTAAAGAAGCATAGTAGGTTTAAAAATATTAAATAACAATTAAATTTAAATAGTTTTAAATAGCAATACATTTTGCATAACAGAAGGAAAAAGAGGTTCTAATTGGAGGTGAATAGGAGGCGTTCAAAGGAAAAAGTAGTGACCGCTTCAAGATCCTGGTGTGACTGGGGGAGCCTGGGTGGCTCAGTTGCCTTCAGCTCAGGTCATAATCCCAGGGTCTGGGGATCTAGCCGGCATTGGGCTCCCTGCTCAGTGGGGAGCCTGCTTCTCCCTCTACCTTTGTGGCTCTCCCTACTTGTGCTCTCTTGCGCGCGCTCTCTCTCTCTGTCAAATAAATAAAATCTTAAAAAAAAAATCCTGGTGTGACTGTAGGAGGAAGAGATAGGGGATGCCCCTGTAGTTGCCATCAGGTTCCTGTCCCACATGCTGCTGGGACTGAAGGTGCTTCTCAGTGAGGGTGGGGCCTTAGCTCTCTGGCAGTTCCCAAGACACTGTGTTCTCCACAGGGTAGATCCTTCTTGATGCAGTATCCTGATAGTAAAGATGCATTTTCAAGGTCCTTTTGGCATTATTTTTGAAACTTGATTGGTGTGCTCCCCATAGGTGGGTGGTTGGTGAGGATGGAGTTTCTGAATCCCTGAGATAAATTGCCATCCCTGATCTTGGGTTGTTGCACTTTTTTTTTTCCCCCTGACCTTTGCACGCTGGCAAAGTGAATTCCCCTGGAATGAGTGTATCAGGCTTTTTGTTCTTTTTCTTTGTCTATACATGTTATTTTGTCCAGGAACTCTACAGTTAGGTTTTATCAGCTCCTCTTACAGGAGAGAAAACAGAGTTGCAAAGATAGAAAGTGATTAAGTGTCTGCCCACAGTCCCTCAGCTTGTATGGCAAAGCTGGAGCTTGAACCCAGCTCTCCTGATTTCAGTTTGGTGCTCTGCTCCTGTTTCTGAGACCTGGAGGGAGTCTCGTCATTGCTCTGACCTATATAACATTGTCATTAGTTCTGTGAATTTTGCTGAGTTAGAAGGTTTTTGGAGTCAGAAGCTACCTTTAAGATTCCTTAGAATCCAACCTCCTTGTATTGTAGATGAGGATCCTGAGTGGACATGTGACTTAGGTTAAAATAGCATTCGTTTAAGGGAAAACTGTGGGTTTTAAGTCAGTCAGAATTTTAAGATATCCTAAAGACTGAAGCCTTGAGCCGAATCGGACTAGATGAATATTTTATCAGATACAGATGTAAATTTTTTCACAATATAAATTACACAGCTATGAAAAGGAGAACAGTGAGGTGTTTACAATTTCTTCAACATTTCCATGTGTTTGGAAATTTCCGTAATGAAATGTTCAGGGGGGAAAAAGAGAAAAAGCAGCTTAGTGACTATTTGCATGAAAAAGACATGTGAGTATTAGGTAACCATGAACTCAGTGTGTGCTTCTGGTAGCTCCTAGAAAGGCAGCTTTTCTTTAGATTAAGTTAAGAGGAGCTTCAGTGTCTAGATCAAGAGAAGTAATAGTCACACTGAGCTCTGCTTGCCAGACCAGATCTGTGTAGCATCTGTGCCCAGTTCCGAGGGCCCATGCACCATGTTGCCAGTAGACACAGATGGTGTGGAATCTGGAGGTGTGGCTGGAGATTCATGGGGTTGATGCGGAAGAAAGGCAGGCATAGACTAGCACTGTAGTGGTTTTCAGATCCTGGGAGAGGTGCGGGATGAGAGTAGTACTTTTTTTTTTTTTTTTTTAAGATTTTATATATTTGTAAGAGAGAGCATTGGGAGGAAGGGCAGAGGGAAAGGGGCAAGCAGACTCTGCACTGAGCATGGAGCACTGAGCATGGAGCCCAGCACTGGGCTTGATCTCACAACCCTAAGATCATGACCTGAGCTGAAATCAAGAGGCTGATGCTTAACCAATTGAGTCACCCAGGCACCCCGAGTGGTACTTTTGAATGGAGAGCTTGGAGTCAGGTCAGAGGAAGGAAGTTAGAGGGAAGGAGATGCCGATCAGGCTTTCTCATGCCTGAGCCCCGCCAGCATGTTATGCCCCTTCAGCTCATCTTCCACACCAGCACCAGGTTCGTCTTTAGGATTTGTAAATCCGAGTTAGGGCTGCACTGACTTTAGTCTGTCTGTAGTTTGCCATCCTGTTTTGGACAAAGGCCAGAGCTTGACTGGTCTGCTGGCCCCTTCCCCACTTGTCCTCATTTTGACATTTCTGTATTCTAGCCAGACCCAAGTTCTTGGAGTCCTTCAAGTGAGCCCATGCTTTCTCACAACTCTGGGAGGTGTACCTCTTACCCGGTTCCCGAGAGGCAGAACCAAAGACTAGCTCTTTCTACTGCCATTGTGCCTTGTATATCTGTATACCTTATTTTATTGGTAGAATTTATGAAGGATGGTGTCCTCTTCACTGTTTATGTATCTTGTTTCTCCCACTAAACTGTGAGCTCCTTGAAAGTAGGTATTTTTGTCTTAATTATCTTTATGTGTCCATGTATTTGTTTATGCCTTGTCTGACTAGTGTCCTAGAGAACTAGCATTTCCCATGGCACAAAGTAAGTATTCAGTGAATGTTGAGTAAATAATGACTTGCTTCAGAACTTTTTAGTAGTCAGTCTCTTCCAACAGTAGACGTTTGTAACTAGATTTTTTTGTTAGTGATGTTGCATGCAGGATTTCCTATAAATGGCCTCCAAAATATTTACCATTTTTAAGATTCTGTGGTTTGATTTTTTTTTTTTTTTTCAAGTAATCTCTACACCCAACATGGAGCTTGAACTCACGACCCTGAGACCAAGAGTCGAATGCTCTACCAACTGAGCCAGCCAGGCGGCCCGTGGCTTGACTTTTAAGTAGTATTTTTTCTACCATATCTGGCAGAGAGTGAGTTATTTGTTTTCTTCAATAGGTTTTAATTATGTGATCTCCTTGTAGATGTAAAGGAAACTCAAGCTTCCCTCGTGGCTGTGGATGTGTAATTAGCTTTCGGCAGGGCTCCTGGAATTGTAAATCCTGTCCTGGGGAGCCCAAGTACAGGGACATCCTGGTGAGAGTTCTGGCCACCCAGACTGCAGCCTTCTTAATGCAGGGTTATTTCTGTAATGAGAGCAGCTGTGTTTCCGCGCATGGCTAACAAATAATTATTTCAAATGAAAAAATAGCAGGTATCTACTAATTAATATGATTATAGTGAGAATTTTATTTTTACAGCTATAACTTAATACATACTGATTTAGAACTGGTGATAAATTTTGTGCTCTAAAAAAAGATAGATTTTATGTTAAATAACATGACAGTACCTTCAAAATGAAAAAAAATTTGATCTAGAATATCAGCACTGATCCGAAGGACAAGTAGATAAATCTAGAAGGGGCAGATTGAGCAGTGTAGTTTTAGTGTTGTTACATTTTTTTTTTTTTTAAGATTTTATCATTTGACAGAAAGAGATCACAAGTAGGCAAAGAGGCAGGCAGAGAGAGAGGGGGAAGCAGGCTCCCTGCTGAGCAGAGAATGGATGCAGGGCTCTATCCCAGGACCCTGAGACCATGACCTGAGCCAAAGGCAGAGGCTTAACAGACTGAGCCACCCAGGCTCCCGTGTTGTTACATTTTGTTCCTATCTTGTGAAATATTTGTTGAGATGAAAACTGCACATTCCTGATGAAGTTCTTGTGTATGGTTGCTCTGGGGACCATATGGAGCAGTGGGCAGGGTATGGGGTTTGGATTCATACTGCTATCACTAAAGAATGCTGACCCAGGGAGAGTGAGTTATATTCTCTGAGCTTCTGTCAGTGCCTGTATGGGCTCTTGTGAGGATTCAGTGAACTGTACCGGGTACCGCACAGCTGGGACATGATGCCTGCCCCATGGGAGGAGCTCAGGGCCTTCAGTACCTTTCCCTATTATGGGCGCAGTGCATCAGTTTTGATGTTTTTAAGAAATATTATTTGAGAAATACATCTGACATACTTCATGGATTTATTGTAGTTTGAAATTATTCTTAGTTTTTATGGAGGCAGAATCCGTATTGTTATTGTGGGGAGAACTGCTTTTTATTCCTCCCAAACTTTGACTTCTCTGGACTACACGTAGTTTTTTTTTTTGTTTTTTTTTTTTTAAGATTTTATTTATTTGATAGAAACAGCAAGAGAGAGAACACAAGCAGGAGGAGTGGGAGAGGGAGAAGCAGGCTTCCTGCCGAGCAGGGAGCCTGATGCAGGGCCCAATCCCAGGACCCTGGGATCATGGCCTGAGCCGAAGGCAGATGCTTAATGACTGAGCCACCCAGGCACCCCTGGACTAGAGGTAGTGATAGGTGCTGATGACAGCCCTGAGCAGGACTAGGGAAAGAATAATAGTAACTTACACCACACCCCCTTTTTCAACTCTTTCTTTTTAAAAATTTTATTTATTATTTGTCAGAGCACAAGCAGGGGGAGTGGCAGGCAGAGGGAGAAGCAGGCTCCCCGCAGAGCAAGGAGTTGGATGCAGGGCTCAATCCCAGGACCCCCGGATCATGATCTGATGCACAACCGACTGAGCCACCCAGGCATCCTTTTTTTTTCCCCTCAATTTTCAGGCACTTGAAGTGCTCTGAACTGTGCTGGTCCTTTCCCTCCACTCCATAATCTCTCTCATGCTCAGGGGACTCTAGAAGCTCTCTAGGCAGGGTTAGTGATTCCTCCTTCTTAACCAGGTAGAGGGCAAGATCTGGTGAATTAGAATCTGTTTTTTTTTAAAGATTTTATTTATTTGTTTGACAGAGAGAGAGATCACAAGTAGGCAGAGAGACAGGCAGAGAGAGAGGGGGAAGCAGGTTCCCTGTTGAGCAGAGAGCCCGATGCAGGGCTCGATCCCAGGACCCTGAGATCATGACCTGAGCCGAAGGCAGAGGCTTTAACCCACTGAGCCACCCAGGTGCCCCTAGAATCTGTTTTTGAGGATATTTGCCCTTAGGTAGGGGTCATTTTAGAAAATCATGGGAGCTTTTTTCGTTGTCACATGGTTGGTGGTTGCTGTTGAAATTTAGTAAGTAGGGGCCATGGAATTCTAGATTCAGTGAAGGGTCGGTTCTGCAAAATCAAAACTTTTCCTGTGACCTGCCACAACTTTGGAATATCTTGCTGAATAATTTATGTAGATAGAGAAAAACTATGACAGCCTAGAATCTAATCCTATTTTACACAAAGAAGGCATTTTTAAAGCATAATTTTGGTATAGATAGAATTTTCCAGGAATGCAGTTACTGTAGACATTGAGGAGAAATTGTTTTGTTTTGAGCTTTACCAAGTGTATTAGTCATAGTTCTCCAGAGGAACAGACCAGTAGGATCTACACAAACACACACACGCATGCATGCACACAAAGAGATTTATTATAAGGAGTTGGCTCACATGATCATGGAAGCTGAGAAGTACCAGGATTTGCAGTCAGCAAGCTCGAGACCCAGGAGAGCCAATAGTGCAACCCAGTCTCAGTCTGAAGGCCTGAGAACCAGAAGAGCTAGCCGATGGTGTAAATTCAAGTCTGAAAGTTGGTAGGACTGAGACCCAAGAAGAGCCAGTTTTTCAGATGGAGTCCAAAGATGGGAAAAGACCAACATCCCAACTCAAGGAGTCAGGAATCTCTGTGAATTCAAATGTTAATCTCATTCAGAAACATCCTTGTGAAAAAAAAAACTAAAAAACAAAACAAAACATAGCTTAATAAAAAAAAAAAAAAGAGAGAGAAACATCTTCACACCCAGAATAATTTAGCCAAATGTCTGTGCACTCCATGGCTCAGTCAAGTTGGCATATAAAATTAACCATCACACTAAGAGTGATTCATCCTTTTAGAAAATCACATTGTTGATAGCATGCATGATAGGTGGCATGGTATCCTGAGTCGCAGTAGTACCAAGTGCCCAAGTCAAGACTACCTGTAGTCAAATTCACAGTGATTTAACTTAGAGGTGTGGATTTCTTTTTCTTTCTTTCTTTCTTTTTTTTTTTTTAAAGATTTTATTTATTTATTTGTCAGAGAGAGAGAGCACAAGCAGGCAGAGTAGCAGGCAGAGGCAGAAGCAGGCTCCCTGCCGAGCAAGGAGCCCGATGTGGACTCGATCCCAGGACCCTGGGATCATGACCTGAGCCGGAGGCAGCTGCTTAACCAACTGAGCCACCCAGGCGTCCGAGGTGTGGATTTCTTACTGTTTTATTCCTCAGATAGTCTTGCTTGAAAATTCACATATTGAAATTCACATTTATTTTATTACAAATTACTTTTATTTTTTATGTTTTACTTGCCACATTATGTAGATATTTTTAGAAAGTGTCTGCGTGTATATAATAAATAGGTTAGTTTTGGATTCCATTTCATAGTAAAGGTGTATTTACATATTTGTTGGAGAAAGGGAGCTTTGGGTCCGGTGTTGGTGAGGATGAGTGGTCTAAGATCTAAGATCTCAAGCTGCCAGTGTCTTGGACCACTGTGTATCTCAGCATTTTTAAAGCTTTTGGCTGTGCTGCTTGTCTTCTCTCTGATCTTTGCAAAACTATAGTCCTCTTTATCTTATCAGGTATTTTATAATGTTCTGATCTAATTTCTAGAAGTCCTTGTTTGATGTTCATTAGGTTTTTTTTTTAAGATTTTATTTTTAAGTAATCTGTACACCCACCCTGGGGCTCAAACTCACATCCCCGACATCAAGAGTCACATGCTCTTCCAGCTGAGCCACCTAGGCTCCCCAGTGTTTTTTGGTTTTGTTTTTGTAACCACTTTATTGAGATAATAATTCAGGTGCTGCACAATTCACCCATTTTAAAGTGTAAAATTCAGTGGTTTTCCGTATATTCACAACCATTATCACAATCTGATTCCAAATGTTTTATCCCAAAAAAGAAACCCTGTATCCATTAGCAGTCAGTATCCATTCCTCCCACCCTAACCTGTGACAACCTCTAATTTACTTTTGTCTCTATGAATTTGCCTATTCTGGACAATTTGTATGAATGGAATCATATAATACATGATTCTTTGTGTCTGGTGTCTTTTATCTGGTATAATGTTTTCAGGGTTATACTATGTGTTGGTAGTTCATTTCTTTTTTATGTCCAAATAATATTCCATTGGATGGATATGATACATTTTGTTCATCCATTCGTTAGTTGATAGACATTTGGAATTGAAACAAAAAGTTATTTTGTATGCAGACTGGGAGTAAACAGAACTATGTGATAGTAATATGTATCCAGTAAGTAACAAATACATGTTGATAAGTAAAAATTTAAATGCTAGCAAAGAATTCTGTTATAGTTTAATTTGGGAGAATTTTTTGAGGTGGTTTGGGTTGTTTCCAGTTTGTGGCTATTATGAATAATGTGTCTGTGGACATTTGTATATAAATTTGTGGACAAATGCTTTTATTTCTCTTGGGTATAAATCCAGAAGTAGACTTGCTAGATCATATGGTAACTCTTTGTTTAAGCATTTGAGGAACTGCTAGACTGTTTTCCAAAGTGGCTGCACCATTTTATATTCCTTCCAGCTGCATGTGAAGGTTTTAATTACTGCACATCCTTTACAACATTTATTACCATCTTTTTTTTTTTTTTTAGATTTTTAAATAAATAATCTCTATACCCAATGTGGGGCTTGAATTTATAATCCCAAGATCAAGAGTTGAACGCTCCACCAACTGCGCCAGCCAGGCACCCCTCTATCTTTTTGACTAGAGCCATCCTAGTGGGTGGAAAGTGGTAGTTCATTAGGTTTTAAGTGGTAGCAACAGGAAAGGGACAGTCTGTTACATTGTCCAGTATGGTAGCTACCATGTACCTTTACGTTTAAATTGGTTAAAATTAAATAAAAGAAAAAATGCAGTTCCTCAGTCACACCAGCCACATTTTAAATGCTCAGTAGCCACAAGTGGCTAGTGGTTACTTATTGTATTGGACAGCCCAGATGTACATAAAACATTTTTTTTAATTTTTTAATTTTTATTTTTATTTATTTAAAATTTTTTTTACATAAAACATTTTTACAATTGCAGTAAGTTCTACTGGATGGTGCTTGTCTAGGAAAAGTTAATTTGGATGAGTAGGCAGAGAATGTTAGAGGGTCTGAGTGGTGTAGAAAGGAGTGCAGGAGTGGAATTTGGAGAAGAAAAGAAACTTTAGGGAGCCATCTACAAGATATGAGACTTAGAAAAGAGCAGATAAATAAAAAGGGAAAGTAAAAAGTTGAAGGATAGGTTCTTAGGAACTTGATTTTTCCACAGTACTTTGAGTTAGTGATGGATCCAGTGTGATTCCTTCATTTTGTAGGTGAGAAAAGCGCAGACTTGCTGCTGCGGTTTTGCTATGCTTTGGTTGCTGTTAATAACAGTGTTCTTTTTGCTCAAAGGCCTTATCATGTTGAGGGGTGGAGCAGAGCCCCCTTAGCCCTCACTGTTCCTGCCACCAAACCAGTTGGTACAGTTTATATTATGTCAAGGCAAGATAAATCTGGAGTGTTTGAGCTCAGTGTCAGTAAAGTACTCATTAAGGCTGTTGGGATGAGCCTTTTCTTTTCCAAAAGGTTGTTCTGTAAGTTTTTTTTATTAGTACGTAGAAATCTTCACAGAATAGAACATCCTTTTTTTGTGCTCATTGTAGTTTCTCAAGAGTCATCATACACAAAAAAGCTTACATTCAAATAGGCTTTCATTTTTGTGAAAGCCAACCTGGTGTATGACATTTTTCCAAACCTGATATTACTTATTGTAGGGATTGCTTTTCTAGCTTAGTTAATAAAGATATATTTAAGGGTTTATTTGGGTGCAGTTTTGTGTGCTGCCAGTGTTATTTCAAGTCGTCTAAGCTATGAAATCAAGCATGAGCTGTTTAGATGGTAGTTTCATCACAATCCTTACAGGTATGTAGATGGCCTTGTTTTCTGAACCAAAAAATTGAGGTTTATGTTCTTCTTCTTTCTTTTTAATTTATTTATTTGAGAGAGCGAGTGCACATGAGAGAGAGCATGAGCAAGGTGAGGGGCAGAGGAAGAAGGAGAAGCAGACTCCCCGCTGAGCAGGTAGCCTGATATGGGCTCAATCCCAGGACTCTGGGATCATGACCTGAACCGAAGGTAGACGCCCAGCTGACTGGGTCACCCAGGCATCCCTGAGGTTTATGTTCTGATAAGGAATTTTGATGCTGCCTCTTGATAAAAGAGATATGCTGGGAAATATATTTAGATCCTAAATGTTGGAGTTTCTGGGATGTTCTCTTGGCTTATGCAAGGTTATCACAAGAGATACTTGAAATTAGGACTATACTGGATAATTTGGAAAATATGATCACCCTTAAATACCTGCAGAATGGCGAATTCTCAGATGCTAGGATGATTATTGCTTCATTAAATCCTAAAGATAATGTATGCTGTGTCATATTTAGCCAGTTACATTAGAGATCTAGGATATTCCTTTTTTTTTTTTTTATTATAGAGAGTGCATGCATGTGTTCCCTCATGTCGGGGGTGGGAGGGATAGAGGGAGAGAGAATCTTAAGCAGGCTCCAGGCTCAGTGTGGAGCTTGATGTGGGCTCAGTCTCAGGACCCTGAGATCATGACCTGAGCCAAAATCAGGAGTCAGACCCTCAAGTGACTAAGCCACACAGGCGCCCCTAGGTTATTCCTTTTAATGACTGAACTAGAATGCACAAAGAAGTTTCAAGTTAGTAATATTCAAGGAGGAAGCCTTAAACGTGGGGTGCATTCTGATTAACAAGTCTAAGAGCTTTTCAACTTTTTATTTTCTGTATCAATGTCTAGCTCTCAAACATTTTTATTTATTGCACGGTAAAATTTTTCAAAAACAAATTTCTAGAGAGCTTTCTTCCAGGTATGTTCTCAGTATAATGTCATTTCTTTTCACAGATTTGTTTGTAAATGCATCACGAAGAGGCAACCCAGAATGAAGAAAGCAAGCAGGAGTGTTGGCTCAGTGCCTAAAGTGTCTGGGATAAGCAAAACGCAAACAGTAGAAAAAACTAAACCTGAAAACAGTTCTTCAGCATCTACAGGAGGCAAACTCGTAAAACCTGGAACAACAGCATCATTGTCAAAGGTATTAACGTGGCAATGTTTGAATATGTGATGGATTTTAGGAGGAGTGAATCTTAATAGGATGTTTGATTTATTAAATAAACATTGTGTAGGGTTTGCCCTCTGCTGGTGCTGGGAACACATAGTCTTTGAAGAGTTCCCAGTACGGTAGACTTGGTGTGTTTGGTCTGGCTTTACAAATGAAACCAAATAGTAGACTTGTTTATGAAACCTATCATTGAGCACTTGTCTAGGGCAAGACTCTTGTGGTGGTGTGAGCTGGAGTTAGAGTCTTTCTTCAAGGAGCTTGTGGTGTAATGGGTAGAGGCTGTCACCTACATGTGTAACTAAAATATGTGCAGAAAAGTCAGATTCCCTGGGGGAGCAGGAGGACAGTGTAAGCATGTCAGGAAGACATTGTTGCTAGCGTGGGAAGGTTTTACAAAAAGAGTTTATGTGGTAGTTCTTGAAGGATGACCAGCAATAGCATTCCTGAAACCCCTGGGTGGGGTATTTTTATTCCCACTCACTCCCTTGCACACCATAAACTGTTATTCTTTTCCTGACAACTGATCCCGTATTAAGCCCGTTAAAATTGGGCGATATTAATTTAGTTAGAGCATAACTAGTTTTTTTTTACACTCTTTTCGGGCTGGTTTAGTTCGTGTTAGTACAGGATGGTGACTGTGGGCTTCAGAAGCAGACAGACCCTGACTTTGTATGCATGCGCTTCACAGCACCATGATCAGGATGAAATAAGGAATGTATGGAAGTGATTAGCTCAGAGTCTGGTGCATGGCAAGGGCTTCATAAATAATAGGTAGTAGCATTTTTTTAAAAGATTTTATTTATTATTTATTAGAGGGAGAGAGAAGCGAGAGGCAGAGGGAGAGCGACAAGCAGGACCTGAGCTGAAGGCAGATGCTTAACCGACTGAGCCACCGAGGCGCCCCAGATAGTAGCATTTTTATTGATTATCTCTAGAAAATTTTACCGACTCAGGACTGATTCCTGAAAAGAATAGTCTTTTTCTGTGGGTGCTCTCAGTGTCTGTGTTGGTTTGGACCACTCAAGGGACAAGATGACTCCGGGCCATTTTTCTACTGGTCAGATCTTAGATATATTGCACAGAGATCCACAGAGTCGTCTAGTCTTTCTCAGTGCAGAATCCACTTGGGATTTTTTTGCTACTTTGACTCTGTGGAGAAAACCTGGAGAGGGTTAGTCTCCTAGGCAGAAACTAAGCACTGTTTCAGACATGATCCATTCAAAAGCCTTTTGTCCAGGCAGGGCTTTGATAGATTGTGGCTTAATTATTTTAAGAAGCACCTCACGGAACAGGTAATGAGGGACTTCCTTATGTTGAAAGATCTAGCTGGAAATGCTGGTTTTTCTATTTCAGAGTTGTCAAAACTAAACCCAGACTTTCTCCGCAGGCTTGGAGGTGCCCCCAGAGTTTCTCCTTGCTACGGTTTTGATGAGCTAGTGGGTGTCATCCTGTGGCCCAGAGGATGGTTCCAGGAATAGACCTTTGCCCTACTTCTAGAATCAACACCTTGAATTACTTCCTTGATGGCAGTGCTGCCACTCTTTTGTGTAAGATAGCTGGCATTTTCTGACCTAACTGGTTACTCACTTGGTGGGGTTGTCTTCAGAGTGGAGTGCCTGTATGACTGGGTGACCTGATATTTATGTGACTGGAAGAACAGGTCGAAACACTGGCATTGGATGTGTTCTACTGCTTTTCTTCTGTTGCCTCCTCATCAGTGGCAGGCGGGGTTTTTGAAAGTTTACTGTGAAGTGTGCCCTGAACAGGCATGTCAGATCTTCTGAGCCCTGTATCTGGAGTTGATGGTAGTTTGGTTTTTAACAGTGAGTACTTTTTCATTGTAAAGCAAAAACAACATATATCTGCTGTGTGCCAGCACATGCCAGCTGTCCATAGCTTTGGCTGTCCTTTGTTGACGCATTTAAGTAGGGGTGTGTGTGTATGTATATAGTGAGGAGGGTCTTAGAAGAGGCAGAACTATTTGGGAACACTTTATCAGACTGAAGCAATTGCTTTTACTTAAGAAAGGAGAAGAAAAAAGTCACTGAATAGAAATTGAAGTGAGAAGACAAGGAAAAAAATAGTGAAAATGAACAGAAGAATTGAAAAGATCAGAAGAGCTTGGAGAGCTCCCACAAACTTAAGTGTTATTTTTTTTCCTAAGTTTTCATATTTCACTGTGCTTTCTCTAGCATTTGGACACTTCCCACAACTTGAATTCCTGTAACCGTGATGGAGCATTGATGACTAACCAGATGAATGAAGCCTTTGGCTTTTAGTCACATAGACACCATGTACACATACTCATCCATTCATGTGGACACCCACATGTGTGTCTGTCACTGCACAGTATTCAACACTTTTCTTATAGTGGCCGGCATGGGGATATACATTTCTTTACCTCTTTCATTTCAAATATGGTTTGAGGCTAGATCTACCTGAGGTGTAGAGGAAAGGACCTTTTTGACAAGAGCGCTTCACTGCTGATTGGAGTTTTTGTAAATGTGAAATACAGCACTACTGCTGTTCAGTGAGTTTTAAGGAAATTGTTTCCATTCTTATGAGTAGCTTTGACATCTGGTTTGGGGCATTTGTATGGTTAATTCTTTGTCACAGTGAGCAGAGAGGATTATTTGCCACTTAGGGATGGCCTCCTATATGCCTGCACTTTGGAGGTTTCACACACTGCTCAGGTATTCCTGGTTAATCCTTGTGGAAGTGATACACTTTTTCATTGTCCCAAGAATACTTTTTTCTGAAAGTTAATAGATGAGAATTGGTAAATAGCAGTTACTTCAGTTAGAATCTAAGTAATTGATGACTCTCAATGATTATTCATTATCATACCTTTTCAGTGTGAATATTAGTTGACCGTATGATTGAATAATCCATCTCTGAAACTTGAAAGGCAAAATTTAAAAACTAACCTTAAATTTTGAGTCGATGCAGACCATGAAATTGGACTTTACCTTGAGAAGCACGGATATGTTGGTTGTATTATTTCATCACTTGTATCATGAAGGTTTTTTATTTTTAAAAAATTTAACAAATTAAAAAAATTTTTTTGACTATTATAAAAGTTTATCTACTGAAAAGTTCAATATGAAATGCACATGACCTGATTTTTATATTGTGGTAAAATAGGTACTATGGAGGGGGGGCATGTGGAAGCAGTTGGTTCTTCTGATGAATACACCCATTGTTTATACTCGTTCCAGGGCTTCTAACATGATGATGTTATTTCCTCATATTACCACCATTCCAATATTGTTCTGTTGCCCACTAGTTGCCATCTCCACACATTCATCTACCACAAGATTCATAAATGGATCGAACTCCCACAATATTCCTTGGACATGTCTGCCACCATTTAATTTCAGTGATAATTTCTTGTCCATAAATTTTTTCAACTCGGGAGGGTGAGCTTTAAATTTTTTAATTTTAGTATTATTATTATTTTTTTTGGTCTTAACATTCTTTTATATATATGCAGATCTGTTTTATATACAATGATTGGTTCTATCGTATAATCATCCCATGGCCTTCTAACTGGTAATCTTTCCCAAGATAGATTCAGGTGAAATTAGATATTTGCACACTCTTGTGGACTACCACACTTGAGACTTTGTGACAGATTTCAGTTTTGAGGACATGCACACAATTCAGAATATACACAAACTGGGTTAAGGCAATAAGAGTGGGCTGAAAGAAAGCACAGGACTTGGAACGAGTAAACCGTGTATTTTGTTTGCGTGGGAGCCACCACGTGACCAGCAAGTGCTGTGCATGTCCCAGAGCTCTTTTACTGTAGTGTGGGGGCTTCTGAATATCTATAGTGATCACCTGGCGGGTGGACAGACAGCAGGTATGACCTGCTGGAAGCTTCGCTGAGGGCTCATTTCTTTACCACCTCTCCTTTCTTGGATTCTTATTTCAGTTTGTAATCTGCTAGGGCAGCCTTGATTGCATCTTCGGCCAGCATGGAGCAGTGCAGTTTCACGGAGGGGAAGGCAGAGGTCCTTGGCGATGTCCGTGTTCTTGATGGTCTAGGCTTCCTCTGCTGTCTTCCCTTTTACTCATTCAGTGACTAATGAGCTGGAGGCAATAGCAGACCATAGCCAAATGTTTTAAATGTGGAGTCCACAATCTTCCCCTTTTCATCCACTTGAATCTGCAATTTCATTACATCACCACCACATGCTGGAGCCCCCACCAATCCAGTTCCAACATTTTTTGATGTCTTGTCAAGGGACCCCACGTTTCTAGGATTTTCATAATGATCAACAACCTTATGATAGAGCCTGGCTGGAGCTGGCAGTTCCCCGGCAGGTAGGCTCGGGCTCTGCAGCAGCAGGGTTGACACTGCCCGCTTCAGATGGCCAGCTCCAGCCACCGCCATCTTCCGGGCTTGCGCCTGCGCAGCAATTTTATTATCATTTCTATTAAGTAATCCCTACATCCAACATAGGTCTTGAACTCACAACCCTGAGATCATGAGTTGGATGCTCTACCAACCGAACCAGCCAGGTGCTCCTGTATCTAGAAGGTTTTTACCAAATGCTTTGCATTTTGCATGTTATTAAAAAGTAGGTTAAAAATCTCTTCCCTTCATCAATTTCAGAAATTTTTTTGAACTGTTTATTTTTTGAACTGTTGTGTTTATGTGTGGAAGTGCATATGTATTTGCAGAATTGTGTAACAAAAATTGAAATATGGAAAGGTATCAGCCTGCAACTAGCTTTGTGTAAAAGAAGTACAGAGTTGTTTTTTTTTTTGTTTTGTTTTAAACTTTTTTCAAGTTTATTTATTTATTTTTAGTAATCTCTATACCCAACATGGGGCTCAAACTCATCAGGCCGACTGAGATCAAGAGTTGCATGCTTTTCTGACTGAGCCAGCCAGGCACACCTGTTTTTAACTTTTTTGATGAAGTATACATCCAGAAAAGTTCACACAGCATATGTGTTCAGCTTGGTGAATCACCACAAAGTGGACATACTCTAGTTGTCACGCTCTTCTTCTTAAATTTGGGACGGTTCCTCAGTCTTTGTCTTTTGTGACCTTGACATTACTAAAGAATGTAGGCCAGTTTATTTGGTAGACTGTCCTCCAAATGTAGGTTTCTCAGTGTTTCCTTGTGATTAGGTTGGGGTTATGGGTTTTTGGCAGAAGTACCACAGAAGCCACATGTCCTTGGTGCAGCATTTCCAGAAGCACATGGTGTCAATCTGTTCTATTCCTGGTGATATTAACTTAATTTGATTAAGGTGGTGTCTGGTTTTTCTGCTATAAGTTACCATGTTTCTTTTTGTAATTCATAAGTGTCTTGTCAAAAATACTTTTGAGACTTTGTAAATATTCTCTTTCACGTCAGACTTTCACAACCTAATTTTAGCAATTCTTGATGATTCTTTCCAGAATCAGTTATTAGTATGATTTTTGCCAAGTGGTATTTTTCGAATTCCATCATTCTTTCTACATTTAGTAGCTGACATTCTACTTACAAGAAGGAATTTTCACTTTTGCTCCATCTATATATTCATTTATGTTAGTGTGGAATAAAGGATTCTTATTCAGTGGGCTGTCAGTGGTTAGCATCATTTATTTTCATGCTCATATTGTCCCCTATTTGGTCAGTGGGAGCCCCTTCAAGCTGACTCCGGTGTCCTTCAATGTGCTCCTATTCTTTTTTGAGCAACCCCTTAATTTCTGACATGAGAAATTTTCTATTTCTCCAGCCCTAGCCCAGAGTCAGCCATTTCTTCCAGAAGGCTTTGTTCCTTTTAGTGAAGGATGGCACTTAAAGCTTTTGGACATTGGGGAGGGTATGTGTCGTGGTGACCGCTGGGTGTTATGTAAGACTGATGACTCACAGGCCTGTACCCCTGAAACAAACAATACATTATATGTTAATTAGTTAAATTTAAATTTAAAAAAGCCTTTGGAAACTAGGTGTGTTCATTGCTTTTCAATGTATTGTTGTTTTTAAATCTGCTAAGCAGACAGGAAACACACACAGCTGTGTGCACACACATGTGCATACTCACATATCTGTATCAATTTCTGTGTCTGTTTCTTCCATATGTATTAAAAGCTATGAGTTCACACTGTTACTTCCAAATCCATCGACAACGTTTAGAGTAGCCTTTTCACTTTCTATAATTGTAGTCCCAGTCTTCCGACAGTGAGAAACCTGGCTTTCATTATAATATATCTATTTATTTTCTCAATCCTAGAATATGTAGGCAATAGTTATACAGTTGCTTACGATACCACTGCAAAAACCAAATCTACCAGGTAGAATTCAAAATGTATACTTTTTTTGGTCTTTAGCTTCAGAGTTTGAGGATTTATGGTCAAAATACTGTTTTCAGAAGATACTTGGATTCTTCCTCTACCCTTCACCCTGTGTGGCTGTGTTATTTATTTGAAATGCAGTTGGGTCCATTTGTTCCTGTTGTGTTCCATTTTAGGGTTTCCCCTACCCTTCAATTAACTGTGAGCATGTGAAACACTACCAATGTTCCATTCCTCATGTCAGAATTAGGAGAAGATGTGTTCAGAGAAGTGCCCCTCTCTTCCCCCATTCCTTCTTACTCTGTCCCCAGCTATCCCTCGGAGGCAAACAGTCTAGTTGGGTTTTTGTTTGTCTCCTTGCTGTGTTTCTTTTTGCACAGATGATCAGATACATGTATATTTATAGCGTTATTTCCCCTTTGTTACACAGAAGTTGCCATAATTAGATCTATTTCTGCACTTTGCTTTTTTTCACTTTAATGTATTCTAGAAATCTCTTTATACCAATTTATAGCAGTCTTTCTCATTCTGGGTTTTTTTTTTTTTTTTTTTTTTTTTTAGATTTTATTTATTAGGGGCATCTGAGTAGCTCAGTTGGTTAAGTGCCTGCCTTTGGCTCAGGTCATGATCTCAGGGTCCTGGGATCAAGCCCCACATCAGGCTCCCTGCTTGGTGGGGAATGTGCTTCTCCCTCTGACTCTGCCCACCGCTCCCCCTGCTTGTGCTCTCTCTATATATATCAAAATAAATAAAAAATCCTTTAAAAAAAAGGTTTTATTTATTAGAGAGAGAGAGAGAGCACAAGCAGAGGGAGTGGCAGACAGAGGGAAAGGGAGAAATAGGCTTCCCACTGAGCGGGAAGCCCCATACGGGGCTCAGTCCCAGGACCCTGGGATCATGACCTGAGCCAAAGGCAGACAACTGAGCTACCTAGGCATCCTTCTCATTCTGTTTAATGTGTCTTTGTACGGATGTACTATAGTTTTATTGAGCTACTATCCACCCAAGATATTTCCAATATTTTGTAGTTAAAGGCAATGCTGCAGGGGTGCTTGGGTGGCTCAGTTGGTTAAGTGTATTCCTTCGGCTCAAGTCATGATCCCAGGGTCCTGGGATTGAGTCCTGAGTCAGGCGCCCTGCTCAGCAGGGAGTCTGCTTCTCCCTCTCCTTCTCCCCTTCCTCCTGCTTGCATGCTCTCTCTCAAATAAATAAATAAAATCTTTTTTAAAAGGCAATGCTGCGGTGTTCACAATAGCCAAACTATGGAAAGAGCCTAGATGTCCATCAAGAGATGAACGGATAAAGAAGATGTTACACACACACACACACACACACACACACACACACACACACGCTGGAATATTATGCAGCCACCAAAAAATGAAATATTGCCATTTGCAAAGACGTGGATGGAACTAGAGGGTATTATGCTAAACAAAATAAGTCAATCAGAGAAAGACAATTATCATGTGATCTCACTGATATCAGGAATTTGAGAAACAAGACAGAGGATCATAGGGGAAGGGAGGGAAAAATGAAACAAGATGAAACCAGAGAGGGAGACAAACCATAAGAGACTCTTAATCTCAGGAAACAGACTGAGGGTTGCTGGAGTGGAGGGGGGTGGGAGGGATGGGGTGGTTGTGTTATGGACATTGGTGAGGGTATGGTGAGTGCTGTGAATTGTGTAAGACTGAAGAATCACAGACCTGTACCCCTGAAACAAATAATACATTATATGCTAATTTAAAAAAAAGGCAATGCATTGAGTAATCTTAAGCATATTTATTTTTGTATTATTGGAAGTATGTCTTCAGGTGAAATTCCTAGAGGTGGGTTGCTGGGTACAAAGTAAATGCATATGTAGTTGTTAGACATTGCTGGATGCCTTTCATAGGGCTACATCCAACTGTGTTCTCAGCAGCAGCTTCAGGAGTGCCTGTTGCCCCACATCATTCACAAAGGAACGTGTCGTAACTTCATTTTTGCCTGACAGGTGCGATGTGGTATCTCAGTGTTGTTTAATTTGCATTTCTCCTATTGTGAGTTAGACTGATTATACTTTTTGTATTGTATGTGGATTGATTGTAGGTGATTGTTTATTTTGCTTACTTTTCTATGTGTCTCTTACCCATTGATTTAGTTCTAAGAGTTCTTTGTGTATAAAGGATATTGGCCCTTTATTGTGCAGTATTGTGAAATACTGCAAATATACTCTCCCAGTTTCTCATTTTTGTATCATGCACAGGATTTTTGAAATTTTTTAAGATTTTAATTTTTATGTAGTCAAATTTATCAATTCTTTGTTTCATCATTCAGGATTTTGAATCATAGTTGGAAAGCGTTGGAATTTATTTTTGATATGGTGTAAAATAGGGTTCATTCATTTTTTTTCTTTTGTGAATATGCAGTTGACCTAATATCATTTACTGAAAAACTCATTTTCTTCAGAACTGCTTCTTTGGTCATAAATCAAGTGTCTATATATGCAGTTTCTTTTTGGATTCTTTTCTATTCCACTGTTTATTCATGTGCTAGTACGCTAGTATCATTTAACTTATAGAGGAAGAAAAATTACCTCAAAGATAATTCTAACTTCTATTAATGGAATATAAAAGGTTATTTGAAAATATAAGGGTATGTTGAGTTTATATACTGATTAATTGATGAGGGACAAATTAACAGGAAGGAAGTAGAACTTGATTTACAAATTTTTTGCATCATAGTTATGACTAATTTCATAAACAGGAACTAGTCTTAAAGAATACGAACAATCCTTAATGATTAATGCAGTATCCTCCTTCCTCATTATATAACTAGATTTTTCATAATGTGACAATCCTAAATTACCAAAGCTTGATTAGTTTAATTCATTTAAAACACTAATCCTTTTCTACCTCTAGTAAGACAGATTGACCTAGCTAATTGTATTATATTATAACTTTTATAATTGAATGATGAGAACAGAATCTACTCTACTGACATTTAGAACAGGAAGAGACTTCAGAGATTAGTAATTTATGAAGCATTTTAATCTGTAGAGATGACTTTATTATGATTGCCTAGGAATTTATTATGGTTGCATGGCTCTAAGTAGACAACAGTAGTAAATCAGTTGGCTAACTTATGCTTTTACCTTAATGGGATAAAACTTCTTGAACTTTTTTTATTAAAAGGTAGTTTTTCTTGGGGTGCCTGGGTGGCTTAGTCGGTTGAACGTCGACTCTTGGTTTCTGCTCAGGTCTTAATGTCAGGGTGGTGGTATGTCAGTGTGGAGTCGGCTTGAGATTCTCTCTCCCTCCCCTCTACCCCTTGGACTTGTGCTCTCTCTCTCAAATGAATAAATTTTTAAAAAAAAGTTTTTCTTCTTTTTTTCACACATTTTTAAGTCCTCTGTGTTCTCTTCCTAGAAGTAAAAACAGGTTTCTTCACTATTTTTTCTTTAATAACTTTATACCCGATCTAATCCAGAGTGCTTGTTTCCTTTTTTTTTTTTTTTAAATTAAAGTATAGTTGACGCTTGTTTTCTATTTAAAAAGGTTGTATTGGGCGCCTGGGTGGCTCAGTGGGTTAAAGCCTCTGCCTTCGGCTCAGGTCACAATCTCAGGGTCCTGGGATTGAGCCCCGCATCGGGCTCTCTGCTCGGCGGGGAGCCTGCTTCCCCCTCTCTGCCTACTTGTGATCTCTCTCTCTCTCTCTGTCAAATAAATAAATAGAATCTTTAAAAACAAAAATAAATAAAATTAAAAGGTTGTATTTTTTTTTTTTTAGTCTTTGTAAAATATAAATAAGTATTACAAAGGGTCTTTCTCAAGTAGTTTGATCATTTAGGCTGACTATCCCTTACTCTAACTTTAAACTGTCTAGATTTTATATATTACCTAACTTTAAGAAAAAAATCTTTCAATTTTGGCCTAAATTAAACTACTGAAAAATTAGGTCAGGTAAGAAAAATAAATTTCAAAATAATGGTTCCATCACTGATTTACTTTAAAGTAATAAAGATTATTTCTGACTCTTAGTGGTATTTCCCTCTAGAAATCGCAGGATGGCATTTTCTGTGGAATTATAGAACTTTCCTCAGAGCCCATGTGATAGCACTCAGATGATCCCTATTCATAATTCATGTCCTAGATGAAAGAGTAACAAAGAGGATGTTTTCACTTTTTCCTGTCCTTTACTGACTCTGGCATGTGTGGGCACACAGTAGGCTTCCATAAAGTCACATAATCACATAAAATATGTGATTTCTATATTTTAAAAAGAAGCGTGTGATTGTTTATAAACCAGTAAAGAGGTTCTCTTTCTGTAACGCAGTATAAAGTACTGCTTGGTAACTGTCAGAAAATCTTTGTGGAGCTCTTGATCTTGAATTCAGTGTAAAAGCCAAGAGCTTTGTCTAGTCTCAAAATATTATTTACTCTTGTTGCATCTAATCAGTTTGCTTTTATTTTCTGTTTCTTCTAGACCAAGAGCAGTGATGACCTCTTAGCTGGAATGGCTGGAGGGGTGACCGTGACTAATGGTGTTAAAGGAAAGAAAAGCACCTGCCCTTCCACAGCATCTTCAGCATCGGCCCCTGCCATGACCACCGTAGAGAACAAATCCAAGATCAGCACAGGTATGGGTGGCATTCAGAGTAAGAGTTAAACTGCTTTTTTGTTTGAATAGCAGAGTGCAGTGGTATTTAAGGGGTTCCATTAATTATAGAAAATGTTAGACATGTACAAAAGTATTTGTATTTCAACCCCATGTATTCATCACCCTTGTCAACCGATGACCAGTCTTAATTCCTTGACATCCACCTTGCCTCCTCATTATTTTGAAGCAAATTCCAAGTGTCCTATAATTTCATCCACAAATATGTAATTATCTTTGAAAGATAAGGACTCCCCTAAAAATATAATCACAATACCATTATTAGCCCTTAAAATAATTAATAATTTCTCAAATCATAAATATAAATATAAAGAAATACTTATTCAAATTTTCAACTTTTTCATAAATACTGCATATGTATATTTACTGTCTGTGGATCAGGATTCACTTAAGGTCCATATATAATAATTGCTATTCTTTCTTAAATTTATTTTTTTCTTACAATTTAATTTTTATAGAAATAAGTTTGTTTGACCTATATTTTCCCATGATCTGGATTTTGATATCACATCTCCTTGATGTCCTTGACTGTGTTCCTTTGTTCATTTACTGTTAATGTCATTGGATCTAGAGCCTTGATGGGACAGATTCAGGTTCCTTTTTTTCCCCCCAAGACTCCTTCATATATAGGAGTTGTCCATCCACCAGCAAGCACATCATTTCTGGTTGTTTGTCTTTCCAAGATGTTAGCAGCCTTTGAGGATCAATGCCTGGATCCATTCATTCCTGTTCTACCATTCTTTCTTCATTCGTTAGCAACAATTTGGCTTTAGATTTGTTGGAGTCCCTAAATTAACTCATCCCTTCCAGTAAACACAAGATCGTGTGTATTTATTTTTTTATTATTTATTTATTTTTAAAAAGATTTTATTTTTAAGTAATCTCTACTCCCAATATTGGGCTCAAATTCACAACCCCGACATCAAGAGTCGCATGCTCCACTGACCGAGACAGCTAGGTGCCCCAGGGTCATGTGTTTGTAGTACAGCTGATGAAAGCACATTGGCAAAAATTATAGCAGACTTTCTTTATGATCATTATTTAGGCCATTAGGCCCTCGTGTATGTATTAGACTTTTTCTTAGCCCAGGTTTACCTGCTGTCCTCTCTCCTACTTTGATCTTCTGTGGACTCATCCTTCTATCCCCGATCACACTCCCTCTTGTTAGTTATAAGAGTCATGTGGTATGATCATGAGGAAGGCACTGTTATACCAGGCACCATTCCATTTTTATCCTCACTATAGCCCTAGGAGGTAGAGGCTATTATTATCCTCATTTTAGAGATGTGAGAGCTATGCTTAAAGCTTAAGTATCTTGCCTAAGGCCTTGCGTTCATTTGCTCAGAAAATATTTATTGTGTACGGTATGTTGTACCAGGCTGCAAAGCTGGTGGTGGAGCAAGGGCTGTGCATCTCAAGCCTGAGGTTATCACCACACTTAACACTGCAGCCTTTGTGGTAAAAAGGAAATTAAGTACTCTAATACCATCTGTATCTCTTCCTATTTCCAGCTTTTAGAATTTACTGGGAGCGATCCCTCACATTCGTACTGGTTACCTACTGACCAATGCCACTTGCTCTCACAGGCTGAATTCAGTTATCTTCTCCCTGGATCCATTGCCTCTACTGGAGGCAGCTTTGTACATCTGTATTAGTTTGTTAAGGCACCCATAACAAAATACCGACTGCGTGCCTTAAATACCAGACATGTAGTTTCCCACCAAAACTGGCCAGAAGTCTGAGATCAAGATGTCGGCCAGTTTGATTTCTTCTGAGGCCTCTCTCCATGGCTTGTAGTTTGCTGTCTTCTCATTGTCTCCTCACATGGTCATCCTTCGCTCTGTGTCTGTATCCTGGTCTCCTCTTGTTATAGAGATACCAGTCAGATTGGATTAGGGCCCACTGTAACAAACCCCATGTTAATATAAGTACCTCTTTTAAGTTAATTACTCTTTTCCCAAATACAGTCACGTTCTGAGGTCCTGGAGGTTATGGCTTCAGCATATGAATTTGGAGGACACAATTCAGCCCCTAACAACATCCTTAACTCTTCTGTTGATCTGCTCTACCTTTATTTACTCTCCATGATTTCTCTAAGACCAGTTCACTTGTCTGTAACTCAGATTCTTCCATCTACTCACTGGGCACAGTAATCCCAGAAGGGGAGCTTTTCTTCATCATGTCCTCTCTCTTCCTTTCTTGTTCCTTTACCTCTCCTTTCCTTTTGGAGCATTATCAATCCTTCCCCTCATTACTGGCTCCTTTCCTTTTGTCTTTCAAGCATGCCCAGATCCTTTGGTTCTTAGGATGGGTTTTGGTTTGGAAAAGAAGGATGATTGGTACTGTTTATAGAAATGGGAGAGAGAATGAATACTTCTGGTTATACCACCCTTTTCCTTATTTGGCCTCTACTTGCAATTATTTCCCGTTATCTTGTTATTTCTCCCCTGTAAATCTGTTACAGATGTAGCATCCCTTTTCTGTTCTTGCAAAGATCCTGATCCAACTGAAACTTAAAAAGTATGTTACGCTGCCTCCCTAAATGTTAGAAAACAATTTGGGAGGGCCCAAATGTAGGCGCTCCTTTACTCTTGCTGCTCTGCCTGCTCACCTTCCTCCTTGACTGCTCTTCTTCCTCAGATGTTTCACTTAGCAGCCTCTGGATTCATTTTCATAAAAATGCTGTTCCCTATGAGTCTTCCTTGCTCCAGAACATTTATTGAATATTTACTGTGGGACTCACTAAATTTCCCCTGGCGTTCAGGGCCCCATAAAAACTTCTTCTGCTGCTTCCATTAATTGTGTGGCCTTATTTTCCTTGCTATGCATCCTTTTCACTTCTGCTTCCTTGTCCTGTCCTGTGGCCAGCCAGAATTCCCTCCCCTGCTCTACACCTGATCCCTGGCAGAATTAGTGGCTATCTTCCTATACCATATCGACCTTTGGCTCCCTCTTAACCTCTGCAGCCTGTGCCTGCCACATAAAAAACTAGTAGGTTCTTACAGAATACTTACTGATTAGATCTAGATCTTATTTTTCAACGTAAAAAGCAGCTAACTATTTCCTAAGTGTTTATAGGTAAACATATTCCTGTTCTTTCTGTATTAAACCACATGATCATGTCAGTTTGCTCAGGTTTAGAATTTTAGCAGTCAGGTAGTAGTGATTCATGTAGCATATTCATGTAGCAATGATAATGTGCCATCATTAGTGAGCATTAGTACATTATTGTTCTCTAACATTTAGGGAGGCAGCATAACATACTTAAGTTTCAGATTCTGGAGCCAGACTGCCTGCATTTGAATCTTGGCTCATCCACTTACTGCGTGTGGATTATCGGCAAATTATTTAGCATCTCTGTGTGTGAATTTTTTCATGATGATAATAATGAGGCTTATATAAGTTAATGTATGTGAAGTATTCATCTTTGTGTGTGTGTGTAAAGTAAGTGCTTAGTATACATTAGCCTTATTATAATTAATGTTATTGGTATTATTTATGTGGCATTCTGTGATGTGAAAAACTTTTTTGCACTTACTTTGATCATACTTTTTGTGTTTATCATAGGTAGCTTAGATTTTTGGTTTGTCTGGAAGCTGCCTTTCCCTTCTCGCTCGGCTGTGCCTTTCTTTACCATCTGCTTCTACAGTTAGTTTGCTGCCTAACTGGTTAATCCTAGAGTCTGCTTCATCTAGCTTGTCCTAGAGTATTATGCCCTGGCCACTTGTTTAAAGCCATGGTTTAGGATTCACGTTAGTGTGTAACTTTATGTAATAGATTTATTGAGATATAATTCACATTTTGTAAAATTGATCCTTTTAAAGTATACAGTTCAGTGTATAACTTCTTTTTCATTAATAATTAAAAGATGAATGATCTGGTTTTGAGGAAACGGAATTTTACAGTAACCAGAATCTAAGGCAAGATGAATGTCGGTCAGAATCAGTGTGTAGGTCTCTAGATTTCATCTGATTAGACCTCGGGCATAACCTATGTGCCTTTTCTTGCTAATATTTTTGCCTTCCATTCTTCGTTTTAAACATTTAGGCACAAGTTCTTCAACCAAGCGCAGCACCTCCATAGGTAATAAAGAATCCGGTTCTACTAGAGAAAGATTACGTGAGCGTACCCGGCTAAACCAGAGCAAAAAACTACCTTGTGCGGGTCAGGGAGCTAATGATGTGGCATTGGCCAAGCGTTCCCGCAGTCGCATAGCTACGGAATGTGACGTTCGCATGAGCAAGTCTAAGTCGGACAACCAGATCAGTGACAAAGCTGCTTTGGAAGCCAAAGTGAAAGATCTTCTCACACTGGCAAAAACCAAAGACGTAGAAATCTTACATTTGAGAAATGAACTCCGAGACATGCGTGCTCAGCTGGGCATTAATGAGGATCATTCCGAGGGTGATGAAAAATCTGAGGAGAAGGAAGCCATCATTGCTCACCAGCCAACTGATGTCGAGTCCACTTTACTGCAGTTGCAGGAACAGAATACTGCCATCCGGGAAGAACTCAACCAGCTCAAAAACGAAAACAGAATGTTAAAGGACAGGTTGAATGCACTGGGCTTTTCTCTAGAGCAGAGGTTAGACAATTCCGAAAAACTGTTTGGGTATCAGTCGCTGAGCCCAGAAATCACCCCTGGCAACCAGAGCGATGGAGGAGGGACCCTAACCTCTTCGGTGGAAGGCTCTGTCCCTGGCTCCGTGGAGGATCTCTTGAGCCAGGATGAAAACACCCTCATGGACCATCAGCACAGTAACTCTATGGACAACCTAGACAGCGAGTGCAGCGAGGTGTACCAGCCCCTCACGTCGAGCGATGACGCCCTGGACGCACCGTCGTCCTCAGAGTCTGAAGGCGTTCCGAGCATAGAGCGCTCCCGGAAGGGGAGCAGTGGCAATGCGAGTGAAGTGTCCGTCGCATGCTTGACAGAACGGATACATCAGATGGAAGAGAACCAACACAGCACGAGTGAGGAACTTCAGGCAACTCTGCAAGAACTAGCTGATTTACAGCAGATAACCCAGGAACTGAATAGTGAAAACGAAAGGCTAGGAGAAGAGAAGGTTATTCTCATGGAGTCTTTATGTCAGCAGAGTGATAAGTTGGAACACTTTAGCCGACAAATTGAATATTTCCGCTCCCTTCTCGATGAGCATCACATTTCTTATGTCATAGACGAGGATGTGAAAAGTGGACGCTATATGGAATTGGAGCAACGTTATATGGATCTAGCAGAGAATGCCCGTTTTGAACGAGAGCAGCTTCTCGGTGTCCAGCAGCATTTAAGCAATACTTTGAAGATGGCAGAACAAGACAACAAGGAAGCTCAAGAAATGATAGGGGCGCTCAAAGAACGCAATCATCATATGGAGCGAATTATTGAGTCTGAGCAGAAGGGTAAAGCAGCCTTGGCAGCCACATTAGAGGAGTACAAAGCCACAGTGGCCAGTGATCAGATAGAGATGAACCGCCTGAAGGCTCAGCTGGAGAATGAAAAGCAGAAAGTGGCGGAGCTGTATTCCATCCATAACTCTGGAGACAAATCTGATATTCAGGATCTCCTGGAGAGTGTCAGGCTGGACAAAGAAAAAGCAGAGACTCTGGCTAGTAGCCTGCAGGAAGACCTAGCTCACACCCGAAATGATGCCAATCGATTGCAGGACACCATTGCAAAGGTACTATTTAAGTGGATAAAATGTTCTGGAGCAGAATTATGCAGCTGCAGTACACACCCTGCTTATTGAAAGCCAGTATCACTAGTGTGAGGTGTCATTCACTTGTTTAAGGCCAATTCCGTTTTAAAGCTAGAGAATGTTTTCTTTATTGGGATACAGTCAAAAGTATTTTTTTTTTTTTAAGATTTTATTTATTTATTTGAAAGGGAAAGAGAGAGAGAGATATTACAAGTAGTCAGTGAGGCAGGCAGAGAGAGAGGGGGAAACAGGCCCCCGCCGAGCAGAGAGCCCGATGCGGGGCTCGATCCTAGGACCCTGAGATCATGAGATCATGACCTGAGCCTCAGGCAGAGGCTTTAATCCACTGAGCCACCCAGGCACCCCAGTCAAAAGTATTCTTAAAATAATGTCACTTTCACTCGCTTGCATTTTGTTAATTTTTTCCTGCCTGTGAGAGGAAGGGACTAGAATGACAACAGAATTTGTCTCTAGTCTGGGTGCACCCAGGGAATCGTATTGTGCAATTTTACCTCCTCATCTCTAACATATTTTGGCATAGGAGAGATGAGAACCAGTGGACCTCTCTGTGGGATCAGCAATGTCTACCCCTTTTCCTGTGGTTGTAGTTTTTCAAATAGAGTTCTGTTTTGAGTTAAAACAATATTTTTGGAGCATGGAGGGTCCTGTTCCTTAGAGAGCTAGGTCTTATTGCTGGTGAGGACCTTAGAGATCATGGGTCCAGCCCCCTTGTTTTACACCTACTACGATAATGAGGACTGATGCAGAACTACAGCCCGGGGTTGCTGGCACTCCGGCCAAGGGTCTGTGCACCATGTGATTGGCAATGCAGGGTTTATTTGCATGAATTGATCCAAATATTCTATCTTACATTTTATTTCCTATTTTAGTGCAGTGATTTTTAAACTAAGAAACATTAGTATATCTTTGGCCAAAATTTAAATAATTTAGATCTTAATTTTTTTAGTGATGTTTAGAGATATAATTTAGGGAATGTATTATTTGTTGGAGCATATGTGTTGGAGGGCACTTTGAGCTGATACTTTTGCAATGACAGTATTTGAGAGTTTGTTTTCATTTTTATTTTGCTAATGAAACTGTCACACATCAGACATTTTTTTAAAAAATTTGATTTTAAATTAAAAAAATTTTTTTTTTTTTGGTAGGAGAGGATGTTAATTATTAATCAAATGCATGCCTTTGGTCCAAACTTTGGAGAAGGAAGAATTTTCAAAATTTCCTCACAAGTAATCTAGTTAAGTTCAGTGATATGTGAATATAATTTGTCAGTGATGTAGCAACAAATTATGCTTAAGCACATTACATAAAATCCTATATTATTGTAGACTGCTTTTTCATACTTTTTAAGAGTTACATATCATATTTTATTTTTTTAAGATTTTATTTATTTATTTGACAGAGAGAGAGAGATCACAAGTAGGCAGAGAGGCAGGCAGAAAGAGTGGGGGAAGCAGGCTTCCCGCTGAGTGGAGAGCCCGATGCGGGGCTCAATCCCAGGACCCTGAGATCATGACCTAAGCCGAAAGCAGAGGCTTTAACCCACTAAGCCACCTTCTGGGTGCCTTAACCCAGCAGGCACCCCTGCTTTTTCATACTTTCAGACAGTTATCACACAGGTGGTTTTAGTTCTCACCTAGCAATTCATGCTTAGCTTCCTTTGGAACAATATATATATTGCCATTCTAGAATTTTTCTTAGAGCAGCTCTTACTTTACTAATCTGCACCATTGATTCTATATAGGTAGAAGATGAATACCGAGCCTTCCAAGAAGAAGCTAAGAAACAAATAGAAGAATTGAATATGACATTAGAGAAACTAAGATCAGAGCTAGAAGAAAAAGAGACGGAGAGGAGTGACATGAAAGAAACTATCTTTGAACTTGAAGATGAAGTAGAACAACACCGAGCTGTGAAACTCCATGACAACCTCATTATTTCCGATTTAGAGAGTAAGTGATGGGGGAACTTTTCATTCCTTTTTGTCCTACCCATCTTAAGGAGTGGGGATAGTTTGCATTCGGTAACAGAAAGAAAATTGGTTGCTCTGACTGCTGCAGGGATGCAGGTGCAGTAGACAGTGCCCAGCAGAAATATGCATGTGGCCAAGCGTATTTCACACATTAGGCAATAGTCTTTGGACTGCTGTGTTTTGTTCCTAAGGAAGAACTGTTAAGTGGGAGCATTGCTTTAAAACTGGTTAGTTATAGAAAATCGTTTAAAGGAAAAGCTGATTGTTATTATATTTTTCTAGGTCTTAGGAAAAGCCATTTATTATTTATTTTTAGTGATTGCAAGTATACTGAGACAAAAGAAATCGATCCTTCATAATCTTATGTCTAAGACACAGGTATTTGTTTGTTGTCTGATTTTCCTCCCTACCAAGGAGATTTTACGATCTGGTAGAATTGAAACTCTAATTTTAAGTTGCTTTAAGTTTTTTGAAACAATTTTATGATTATTTCAGATTTATAAAAAAGTTAGAAAAATAGTACAAAGCATTTCTGTGTTGACAATTTGATGAGGAGCAGAAATTCAGGTGATCTTAAACTGGCTTCCCAAAGAGTATTTATTATGTTGCAAGTGAGGAAAAGGAAACAACCAGAAATTATACAGTGGAAAAATTGGGCAGCACTTTGGGTGATTGTGTAAGTGACAGAAGCACACAAAATTGGACTCAGTATCAGCTAGGCCTTATTCTTGCTGAGGCATAACTTCAATTAATCATAAAGAACATTAAATAGACAAAAAGTAAAGAATGTTTTACTAAAAACACAAGTGGGGAGGTGCTGTATTCCTCAAAAATGCCAGTGTCATAAAAGTCTTTGGAAAAGTTCCAGATTAAAGGGACCTAGGGAGACATGACAAACAAAATACCTTTGCCTAGACTGGGTCTAGTGCTATAGGGAAAATGCTATAAAGGATGTTATGACAAAACTGGTCAAAAGTAGATGCTAGATAAACATATGTATAAACTTATGAAGTTGATAACTGTACTGTGTTTGTGTAAGTAAATGTCCCTATACTTAGGAACCGCACACTGAATAGCTAGGCCATGATGTGTATCCTTAAAGGGTTTAGAAAAAACATCAGGGATAGCTAGAGACAGATAAATAGGGATACAAGATGGCAAATGATGAGAACGGATGGGTAAACTGTTAACATAGATGAATCTGAGGAAAATGGCATATGGGTGCTTTTTGTACCAGTTTTTGCACCTTTTCGTAAATTTGGAATTATTTCCAAATAATGCATCTTAGAAATTCTTATGTATTCTTTATCCAGATTCCTCAAATGTTAACAAATTTTAAGTTGTAGTACACTTTAATGATACCCAGGTAGGGGTGGGGACAGGAGAATGGGAATAACTGTTTTTGGATACATTAGTTAAAGCTTTTAAATCTTGTAGTTCATGATGCTGCTCCATTGGGCTCTGACAGTATGGTATTCCTTGACAGAGGATTAATAGGCAGACACAGTGCTGGGCCAGATCTCATGTGCTGTGGGTGCAGTGGTGGGGAGAAACTTAGAGAAACTAAGGGGGAGGTTTTTTGCTTTGTTTTGTTTTGTTGTGTTGTGTTTTAAAAGATTTTATTTATTTGACAGAGAGAGAAAGAGCGAGTTCAGGAGTACACAGCAGGGGGAGCTACAGGCAGAGGGTGAAGGAGAAACAGGCTCCCTACTGAGCAAGAGCCCAGTGCAGGGCTCAGTCCCAGGACGCTGGGATCATGACCTGAGGCAAAGACAGACACTTAACAGACTGAGCCAGCCAGGCACCCTGGGGAGGTTTGAACTAGTTCCAGGAGAGAGTGGGTGGGCCATCTGCAGGAGTCCTAAACATGTGGCAGTTGTGAGCTCTGGCTAGTTGGCCCCAATTCTCTGGATTGACCCCAGGATTATTTGGAACATTCTGAGACATTTGAATACTGAAGTAGCTGACCATGGGACTGTTTTCTTGGAGATAGTGATATTTCGGCAGATAAAACTTTCTTACCTGAAGTTTTTAAAAACTTTCAGTTTAAGGGGTGCCTGGGTGGCTCAGTTGGTTGGGCATCTGCTTTCGGCTTGGGTCATGATCTCGGGGTCCTGGGATCAAGCCCCATGTCAGGCTTCCGGCTTGTTGGGGAGTCTGCTTCTCCTTCTCCCACTGCCTCTCCCCTCTGCTTGTGCTCTGTCTCTCAAATGAATAAATAAATCTTAAAAAACCCAAACTTTCAGTTTAACATTTATAGCCAGTCTATATTTCATTATCTCTGAACTGAGAGGATTTATCTAACTTTATTTCCTAAGTATAAAAGGTTCTAAAGTTTTTCAGATTAACTTGGAAGTTGAGTGCATTTTTCATTTAGTACTGATAACAGCCTTTTCCCTTGCAAGACTTTTGATTTAAACATGGAAAAGAGTGACATCTTGTGGTAATTGGGGAAGTAAGTAGAAAAATGTTAGCTGATAAGGATTCCTGGGATGAAAAATAGTTGCCAAAATAAAAATTATGTTAACATTATGTGGATTTTAATTTTGAGGTGGCTGAAAATCCTGAATAAAATTTCTTTTTAGCCATGTAGCTTCTCCCCCCAGTTTTTTGAAATGAAAAGTTCAAATATCCAGAAATACTGGCAGCATGTTATGTTAGCACCCATTGCCTAGATTTGAGTTATTAATGTTTTGCAATATTCACCTTCCATGTGTGTATGTGTGTGTTTAACTGACCCAGCTGACAGTAAGTTGTAGACCTCATGACATATAATATTTCAGTATGTAACTCCTAAATATTCTTCTTGTAATCATATTTAGTAAAATTTGGTATAATTCCTTAGTATCATCTAGTAGCTCATATTCACATTTTCTCAGCTGTCCCCAAAATGTCTTTTATAGTTTTCTTTAGGAACCAGGATCCAAGCAAGTTTCATGTACTACATGAAACTAGTTGTTATGTCTCTATAGTCTGATAGGAGTTAATTTATTTCTGAGCGAATTCTAGCACTTGGGATTGATGCTAAGTCAGCACTTGGAATGGGGGACTTGCTGTTAATTAAAAAATCGAACTTTCTTTCCTTTCTTTTTTTTAAAAAGATTTTATTTTTAAGAGGGCACCTGGGTGGTGCAGTTGGTTAAGTGTCCGACTCTTGGTTTCTGCTCCGGTGATGATCTCAGGGTCCTGGGATTGAGCCTCACCTTGGGCTCTATGCTCAGCACAGAGTCTTCTTGAGATTCTCCCTCCCTCTCCCTCTGCCCCTTCACTCATGCTATCTCTCTCTTCTCAAATAAATAAATCTTAAAAAAAAAAAAAATTTTTGTTTTTAAGTAATCTATACACCCAACATTGGGCTTGAACTCACAACCCCAGAATCAAGAGTCTCACACCCCACTGACTGAGCCAGCCAGGCACCCTGAAAGATTGAGATTTTCTTCTGTGGAATATTTTAGCAGCCATTACAATAGTCAACTTTAGAACTTTTTCATCACCCTTAAAAGAAACTAGGCATTAGTAGTTACTCCTCACTCCAAAATGATCCTGACTTCAGAATTAGTGGACAGAATTTTATTTATTTATTTTCATTTTTATTATTTTTTAAATATTTATTTATTTGAGAGAGAAAGAGTGCCAAGTGCACAAGTGGGGTGAGGGGCAGAGGGAAAAAAAATCCGAAACAGACTCTCCGCTGAGCAGGGAGCCCAACATGGGGCTCAGTCTCACGACCCCGAGATCATGACCTGATCTGAAATCAAGAGTTGGACACCTAACTGACTGAGCCACCCAGGCACCCTGTAGACAGGATTTTAAAGCAGCCATTGTAACTGTACTCAGGACGTTGAGGAAAATCTGCTTGTAATGAATAAATAGCAAATCTCAGCGGAGAAATAAAAACTGTAAAAAAAAAAAAAGAACCTAATACATATTCTAAAACTGAAAAATTTAATAGCTAATATAAAAAGTTTACTCAATCATTTAAACTGCAAAGTAGAGATACAGAAGGTCAGTGAACTTAAAGATCAGTTAGGCACTATCCAGTCTGAAGGACATAGAGAAAAGAGACTGAAAAAAAAATGAGTAGAGCTTCAGTGAGTGTGGGACAGTATCACAAGGCATAACATGTATTTGGAATCCCCGATAGCTTTCTGGATAATCTCAGTGCCATACTGCCTAGACCTGGCCTGTAGTACTTTTTTGTATTGTTTGGACTTAGCATTCCAAACTACAAAGATCTGATTTAAAATTCACTCAGTAAATACTGTTAAAACTTCTGGTTCAAGATGATGGCCTAAGGCCATACATGTACTTCCCAAAGTCTTAGTGAAATGGTCCTGCCATGTAATATAAAAATTACAATGAACCTAAAGATAGAAAATAGGTAAGGGGTCTCATCAGTAGATCAGTAATTTTGAGTAACTTCTGGAATAGATAAAGCAGATGGATTTGGGGATATCGAGAAATCAAACAGAGCAGAAAAACCTATGGTTCAGGAGAACACTGAAGCTCTAAGTAGTGATGTTCCCAGCCTAACTTTGGGGATGGGGGTTTCTCAGGGATCATTGGGCCTGGGAGCAGTAGCAGTTTTAGGCTGTGGTGTAAAGGATTGCCAGAAGTTTTATTGCCCTCTCGTATATAGCGTGCTGTCTCTGGTGTTTGCCCCCAGGCTTGGATTCTTTTTCTAAATAAAGTGGGGAATATGGTGCCAGGGGCTCCTGCCATGATGTTAGCATCAGAGAGAGAAGTAAAGCTGTGCCTGAAGTGACAGCAGGCTGTCATGTTGTCTTGAAATGAAGACCGCACATAGGGAAAGGCATTTTGGCTCAGCAGTGAAACAGGCGCGCGTACACACACACACCCCCCACCCCACTCCTGTTGCCTTGGTTGAAGCCACCCACTTTATGTCCTTGTACCTCTGGAGGAGGGGCCCCCTGTAGGAATTGTCATCAGCAGAGACTTTAGCCAGTTGTGTTGAGGGGAGAGACCGGTGGTTAGAACAGTGACTTTTACAGTTGTTGAGAAACGTGTAGAAGTCACTAATATTAATTATCCTTGTCCTTATAAGTAAGTAAGGCTAACCAGGACTTAGTGGACATTTTAGTATCTTCAAAGAGAAACAGCAGAAAGACGCAACTCAGCTGAGCCCCCAAAAATAAAGTTAATGACTTGACTCACCACTAGTCCAGCAAACTAAAGGTGATTGGTGTTGAGGGTAGTGGCACCAGGGAGATTTCAGGTGTGGCTCAGGTAATGTGGCGATGTACCCATTTGTTACAATGAATTTATCAACAACTTAGTATTTGTGTAGTTATGCTCTGTGTGTGCTTGGAGTTATGTATAGCTCCTTTCATGTTTTCTGTAGTTCTGAGATTGGGGGCTAGGGCCTGACACCTAACACAGGTCTTGCACTTTTATATGGAACACTAGTGACAGTGGTGAGCAAGGGTGGCTTGAGAGTAGAGAAGTAGCAGAAGGAATAGAGGAGAGTATAATTCTGTGGTGGGAAAAGCCTTTTTAAAAAATGTGGGGAAGGGGCACCTCGGTGGCTCAGTCGGTTAAGCGTCTAGCTCTTAATCTCAGCTCAGGTCTCAGTCTCAGGGTCTTGAGTTCAAGCCCTGCATTGGGCTCCATGCTAGGTGTGGAGCCTCCTTAAAAAAAATGTTAAACAATACTTGGACGCTATAAAGAAAAGTCTCATATTTGACTGTGTATGATTGAAATTTTCAGTTCAGGGGCGCCTGAGTGGCTCAGTGGGTTAAGCCTCTGCCTTCAGTTCAGGTCATGATCTCAGGGTCCTGGGATAGAGCCCCGCATCAGGCTCTCTGCTCAGCAGGGAGCCTGCTTCCCCCCTCTCTCTCTGCCTACTTGCGATCTCTCTCTGTCAAATAAACAAATAAAATCTTAAAAAAAAAAATTCAGTTCAACAAAACAGAAGTACCATAAATAAAGGACATTGGGAGAAATATTGGTAATGCATATCAAATATATGAGATTATATACATCGGTGATACTAGGATAATCCATTAGCTGAAAAAAGTGTATGAATAGATAATCAGAAAAGGTGAAAAAAGATGCTCGATTTCACTAAAAAAGCAAAGAAACTCAGAGTAAAACAAGAATCCGATTTTCACTTAGCAGATGTGGAAAGTAAAAAAGACTGATAGTGTAGGAGAAAAGGGCCCTCTCATGTACTGTTGGAAGGAGTATAGATTACTGCAGCCTTTTTGGGATATTTATCAGAATTTAAAGTATAGCAGTACTTTAGCAATCCACTTCCAGAAATCTGTTCCTTAGAAACGTTCTTGTAAGTTTGCAAAGGTAAACTTAGATGTGTATGTTGCAGAATTGCTGCTTTATCACAAAAACTTGGAAACTACCTATGCTTTCAACAGTTGAGATCTAGTTAATAACCCATATGCACAGTGCATCCCTCCTATGACTGCCATTTCACCAGTGAGGACAAATTAGGCAGCTCTGTGTGTATAGCACAAAGTGCCATAGACAGGATAAAGCAGGTAATGGTTCAGTAGCGTATGAGCCATGTGTATTACTTCTGTAATTAAAATCATAAACGTTTTAAATACAACATTACATTGAAATGGTGGCCAGGCATAATGATGTTTCTTAAGAAATACTGATTTCAGGGGCACCTGGGTGTCTCAGTGGGTTAAAGCCTCTGTCTTTGGCTCAGGTCATGATCTCAGGGTCCTGGGATCGAGGCCCGCATCGGGCTCTCTGCTCAGCGGGGAGCCTGCTTCCCCCTCTCTCTCTGCCTACTTGTGATCTCTCTCCTCTCTGTCAAATAAATAAAAATAAGATCTTTAAAAAAAAAAAAGAAATACTGATTTCAGTGTATCCTGTACAACAAATTTTATATAACATGGTGACTTCTCAAAAAAATTTCTGCGTTCTTGAGCTGAAACCTTCTAACAGATAAACTTGGATCCTGTTGATAGTTTCGAATGGTCCTTCCTTACTTCTTCCACTTCTAGAAATGTGTCTTCAAGTAATATCTGAACAGTTGTGTAGACACTCACTGTGTTTATAACAAAAATCATAGTACCATTCTATTTGTTAATAGGAGGTTGCTAAAATAAATCCTATATCCAGCTGATAGAATACTAACACAGCCATCAGATAGTGCTGCAGATCTGTATTTGTTAGATGTCCATTATCTACTGCTTAGTGGAAAGGCTTATGAAGAAGTATGAATACTATAATCCCATTTTAAGAAAAAAATTTACACACATGAAGTCTGGAAGGATACATACCAAATGTAAATAATGAGTAATGTCATTAATTTTATTTTTAAAGGTTTATCTATTTATTTTAGAGAGAAAGGGCGAACACGTGAGTGAGGGAGGAGGGGCAGACAGAGAGAAGCAGACTCCCCACTGAGTGTGGAGCCTGGACTCGGGACTCAGTCCTACAAACCCAAGAGCATGACATGAGCCGAAACCAAGAGTCAGACACTCAGCCGACTGAGCCACCCAGGCAGCCCATGAGTAATCTTATTTTTGCAACCCTTTTCTGTTTCCCAGACTTTCTCTTGTGAGCATGCATTACTTTTATAATCAAAGGGGAAAAGTTCTACCTACCTTTTGGGGGGATGGGGAGTAAAAAAGAATAAAAGAAAAATAAATAAAGAAAAATAAAAATAGTAAATGGTTCATTTGAAACTCATCTGCGTCCTCTTTCAGCATCAGGAATTCTGGTTTGGGGATAAAGCTGTGGCCTGGTGGCTGAATATACTGCCCATCTTCCCCTACGTGGCCCTAAGGCATGGTATTTTAACTGATTGTTTACACTTGTCCTTTCCCTTCCTCTAGAAATTGCACCTGATGTTAGTTGGAGGCACTTGATAGGTTGTAAGGGTCTGACAGCACTGAGGTATCAGTACCCTGAGGGTTTTCTTGGATTTGGAGGGCAGGAAAGGTTGCTTGTGAACTTTCATTGATTTTATACCCCCAGGAGTCATAGGTTGAGTTTGTGCTCATGGTAAGTGCCTAGTAACATCTGCATGTGTGATGGGCACATAACTGGGCCCGAACGAAGGCCTGATTGATTGTTCCTTCTCTGTCAGGGATGAGAGGTCTTAGTGGGGAAAAGATTATGAACCCCATTAGTGAAGGCGCAAGACAGTGCCCAGAACTGTTCAGAGCAAAGTTGATCTAATACCAATGAGAATAGCAATTGACCTGATTTCTAGAATAAAAATAACTTTGTAAAGTTGAGTTATAATTTGTAATTAAAAATGAGATCATAGTAGTTCTTGTTTTTTGATAGAATGTAATGTTGCTTTTGAGTTGAAGACAGTAGATGGCAGTATCCCTCATACTAGAAAAACTTGGAGGAGGAAGTTTTAGTGCATTTAGCACATTTAGCAGCCCCAGACTTGACGACTAACAGTACCCTTTTTGTGTGACCATTAATTGGTCAAGACGGCAGTTTTGTTAAGCTAATCTTCAAAACAAGAGCATAAGTACAGACTCCTTTGGTTTCCAAGGAGGAAAAGCCTGTTGTCATTTTTAGTACCTTATGTTACAAAGTGAAAATAGTTATGATTCATGAAGTTTAAGTCAAAGTCCCTAGAGATACTTGTAGTGCACTTTATTCAGCCTAAATATGTCCATTGGCTGCCAGCTTCTTTTTCTTTCTATTTAAAAGGATTAATAAGACAAGATAGTAATTAATACATAGTGCTGAGTGCGGAAGAATGCCCTTTTAAGAGTAGTGATGATGTGGCCATGAATGTAGAGTTTGGGAAAGAGAAAAGAATAAGAACCAAAGAAATGAATGAAATCTGGGATTTTTATGACCAGTCTAAGATGGCCAGGTGGCATAAAATGTCAACTGAGAATAAAGACACACCAGATGTTAAAAGTGATCAGTAGTTAGATTTGCTGTCATTTGTCTTATGTGAATGATCTAAAGATTCGTAGATATGTCTTTTGTGACCAGAAAAAATGGAAAATAGTTTTCAGCCGAGGAGGAGAAATTCACTTTTTTTTTTGCCTATTTTTTTTTAAAGGATTTATTTATTTATTCGACAGAGAGAGACACAGCGAGAGAGGGAACACAAGCAGGGGGAGTGAGAGAGGGGGAAGCAGTCTCCCCACCGAGCAGGGAGCCCGATGTGGGGCTCGATCCCAGGACCCCGGGATCATGACCTGAGCCGAAGGCAGACGCTTAATGACTGAGCCACCCAGGCGCCCCATTTTTTTGCCTATTTTAATTATAAAAGTTTTTGCATTTATTTGTTTGTTTGTTTTTAAATTTTTAAAAGATTTTTGTTTATTCATTTCACAGAGAGAGAACAAGCGTACAAGAGAGCACAACCAGGTGAAGCAGCAGAGGGAGAGGGAGAAGTAGGCTCCCCACCAGGCAGGGAGCTCAACACAGGGCTTGATCCCGGGACCCTGGAATCATAACCTGAGCCAAAGGCAGATGCTTAACCAACTGAGCCACCCAGGTGCCCCAAAATTTTTGCATTTAAATGTAGTGTAAATGAAAGGTGTAATTCATAGTGTTCCCAACACTAGAAATATTTCAGCTTCTGTCTTTCTTATCTATGTCTAATAGTATCACCAAGACCTTGAATTCGGCTGTACGTAGGTCGTAGGGGAGCTGATGATCCATGCTGGTTTGAGTCATCCTTGCCTCCAGAGATATGGATCAGAGTATTGGACTCACTCACTGGTATCCACTTTGCTCTTAATCAAATCGAATGGCCCTTTTGACCCTCAGTTTCCAGGTTAAATGAGATCGGAAGTAGCTCGTACAGAGATAGACTTTTAAAGTCTAATCCTTTTTGTATGAAAACATCCTCTTTTCTGTCCATAAGAGGGTAGGGACTGTATCTTTTTTCCCTTTCCCTTATGTCTTAAGCATCTAGAAAAAAGCGTGGTACAAAGGAGGTATTTATGAGGTATTTGTTGAGTTAATGTAAATTTTGAACCCTTCTTATTTCAGAGGGCCCAACTTTGTTGAACAATTTTGTGTTGATGAATGGGAGGGAGTTAACTACTGGCTACCAAAATTGGCCAGGTTTTCCCCCATGTTTTATCTCCTTTATTTTTTATTCAGTTTTAGAAAATGTATTGTCATTATATATTTATAATAATTATTACACATATATAATACTGGGGGCACCTCGGCTCAGTTGGTTAAGCATCTGACTCTTGGTTTCAGCTCAAGTCATGATCTCAGGGTCGTGATACTGAGCCCTGCATCAGGCTTTGTGCTGAATGTGGAGCCTGCTTAAGATTCTCTCCTTTTGCCCCTCCCTACCTTGCTCATGCACTCTCTCTAAAAAAAAAAAAAAGAAAGAAAAATTCTAAAAATTAAAAAAAAAACAACTATCTGAACACAGATGTATCGGTGTTGAATTTGAATTAAAGGTTTCATGTCACAGAGGTTTACAGCAGAGCAGGTGCCTGATGGAACTGAGAGGGGGAAGATGAACAGTTTAAGAAAAGACAATAGTACACTCCTACTTAAGGGTGTTGATTAAAAGCTAATAATTTGTTAACTTAGGGAAGATTTTTGTAAGCTTTATTAGAGAGAGAGGGTGAGAGAGGGCGTGAGTGGGAGGAGGGGCACAGGGAGAGGAAGAGAAGCAGACTCCCTGCTGAGCGTGGAACAACTAGGGCTCCATCCCATGACCCTGAGATCATGACCTGAGTCGAGATCAAGAGTTGGTCACTCAACTGACTGAGGCACCCAGGTGCCCCAGGAAGATTTTTTTTGGAAAAGATTTTATTTTTAAGTAATCTTAAACCTAACATGGAGCTCGGACCCACAATCCCGAGATCAAGTGTCTCATGCCAGCCAAGCGCCCAGGATTTTTTTTTTAAAGATTTTGTTTTTGAGTGATCTCTACACCCAACGTAGGGCTTTAATCCTCAACCCCAAGATTAAGAGTTCCATGCTCTACTGACAGCCAGCCAGGGGCTCCTTAAGGACAATTTTTTGATTACATGTGACACCTCACACAGGTGTTCACTATGCCTCGGTTCCTACTACTAAGTAAGTGTAAAGAATAGGAGGGAATGTTTAGTCAGAAACACCAATGTCTATAGCAATGGTGTCCCTGATAATAAAGAGTTCAGTTCGGTCAATGGAATATTTTTTAGAAATCCTAGGTTCTGATTTGAGTATTGTTTTCTCTTGCTCCCTCCATTAGCCTGCATATTTATACATTTATTCCATTTTACAGCCCTACCATGTGCCAGGTGTTGGAGCTGTGAAGTCACCACATAGCTCCTGACTTTGAAGTGTTTTCAGTCTAGTGGTTGAGACAGATATGTAAAGAAATGTAACAGTGTTGGCAGCAGCAGTCACAGACAGTTGGAACACAGAAAGGCAAGGCTCTCCTAGAGTGGGGGGTGGCAGGTAAAGTCATGGAATTTATCACTAGATGTCAGTGCCTTTTCTGGTGCTTACATCATGAGAAAAATACTCAGTCCCTGAGCTGACAAAGTAATCAACTGTGATAGATTTACTGGTACCAGTGGGCACCTCCTAAGGCATTTCCTCTTAAGCATGGACTTTTGAGCAGAACCTCCAAGTAGAATGTGACTTCCTGTACATTTCTGGTTCCGGGGGCACTGGGCTTGACTGTGCCTTCATGTTTGCTTTCCCACTCTGTCTAGAATGGTACTTTGCATATTAGTGGTACTCATTAAATGTTTACAGAGAAAGTGGAATTGTTTGAGGAAAATTCATATTATGTAAGAAATGATTTGAGGAGTTTTGATTTATTTTATGAATATATCACTTACTTTAAAAAAGACTTTCCGTAGAATTAATGTAAATGGCAGCTCCCCAGGGTAATTAAGTTTGTAAAAATTTTGCTAATTCACCACTTTTCTGGAATTTATTCCGCTGTGTAAAATAAGTTATGCTTTCATAAAGAGTTCAGTTTAGGGGTGCCTGGGTGGCTCAGTCGTTAAGCATCTGCCTTTGGCTCAGGTCATGATCCCGGGGTCCTGGAATTGAGCCCCGAATCGGGCTCCCTGCTCAGTGGGAAGCCTGCTTCTCCCTCTCCCACTCCTCCTGCTTGTGTTCCTTCTCTTGCTGTCTCTCTCTATGTCAAATAAATAAATCTTCAAAAAAAAAAAAAAGTTTAGTTTAATAACCCTTTTGATTAAAAGTTCACACTTTAATAGTAGTCAATGTTATTTTGATTGGTTATGAGCCAGCAGTGTGTGTGTTTCCAACAATTGATTTTACTTAACTTTTTGTTTCAGAATTAAGACACTGAGGAAGGAAGCAATCCAGAAATTGTGATTTAAACTTGATATTTTTCTTAGAAAGTAATATTGGTTAATAGTTGGATTGAACATTCTTTGTTTGTTTTAGAGTTTTGTATTAAAAATAAAAAGTCTTTGGGAAAGATGACCTTTTTTTTCAATGTGATATTTAAATACCTCCCTTTATATTATTCCTCGGAACACAGCTTTAAGAATATGTATTTAAACTTCTGCGCTCTTTTCAGATACGGTTAAAAAACTCCAGGACCAAAAACATGACATGGAAAGAGAAATCAAGACACTCCATAGGAGACTTCGGGTAGGATGAATCCTCATGTATTGTCTCATTAGAATACCTAGGTTTCTGAAAGTTGAGGACAGTGTAGTCCTTGATCGTTGTTAGCGTTCATCTTAAGCTTCAGATACAGTTAAAATACCGATCCTCCTGTGCTTTGGGCAGAAAGCAAATGCCATCATTTCAAGTTGGGATTAGTGCTAGATTCTGGATAGAAGAATATTCTAGTAATTTATGAGTGGTAATTTTAAAAAGATCGATTTAGGAAGCAAGTGTTAGATTTTGGAAAGAAAAATTATTCGCTCTTGATTAGGAAGTGTCACAAACCAAGCTGTTTTCATCTGGGTTTTCTATCTTTTGTGGATTTGATCAGCTTGCTGACAGCAGTGCCAGTCTGCTGCAGAGATGGGGGAAGCTCATCTCTTAGTTTGGGTCGTGCCTTAGTTACTCAGGCTGTATTCGCGATGTCGGAAAATCGCTTTGTGGGGGATGGGTGCTGGGTCCGGGATTGAACAGCTGTGGCTCTGGTGCAGGTGCCCTGGGGAGGTTTGTCCACCCAGCCACACCCGAATCCTCCGTGGCTGGGAAGCAGCAGACCCTACAGTTCTTAGCTCCTCTCTTTGTATGACTTTGTCTGCCTAGTTTGAGTTTAGTGTTTTTCTTCGGGCTTCCTCTTCCTTTTCCTTGACTTTTGATTTTTTTTTCCTGTTAGTTTTTGATGTCAAGATATTTATAGTTTTTCCCTGTAAAATCTTTCAGTATGATTCACACACCATTATCTACTTTTCAGAGGTAAAGTACTGTAAATTTTGAATGATGTGTTTATTTTCATAAGACTTAAAAACTTGTGTAAGGAAGGGAGACTTGACATTATTGTCATTAATATTGATCGAGCACCCTGGTGCTTGATGCCTCAGCAGACAGAGTAATTAGAAAGTCTTTTCCTCATAAAGAACAAGTTCACCACTAATAATTGTATTACCTGTTACCTGTTAGAAATGATAATAGCAGTTCTCTGAGATTTAAAAGAAATCAGTCATCATTTGGGACAGTGCATTACAGTCCAGTCATAAACACATCTTATTATTTTTAAATAAGTCTTTATTCCTTTCTTTTGGAAATAAAAATTTAGTTTTTTAATGTAGGAAGAATCTGCGGAATGGCGGCAGTTTCAAGCTGATCTCCAGACTGCTGTGGTTATTGCAAATGACATTAAATCTGAGGCCCAAGAGGAGATTGGGGATCTGAAGCGCCGGTTACATGAGGCTCAAGAAAAAAATGAGAAACTCACAAAAGAACTGGAAGAAATAAAGTCACGCAAGTATGTTTTGAGAAACCAGTTGTGCACTTATGTTTTTATAGAGGACGCTTCAGTCTCAATTTCGTGATGTATTATGGAAAGAATGAGTGTGGATCCTAGTGGAAGTTACTCAACTTTTCTGGCCTCATTTTTTTTTTTTTTAAAGATTTAATTTATTTATTTATTTGACAGAGAGACCGCGAGAGAGGGAACATAAGCAGGGGGAGTGAGAGAGGGAGAAACAGGCTTCTCGCTGAGCAGGAAGCCCGATGTGGGCTCGATCCCAGGACCCTGGGATCATGACCTGAGCTGAAGGCAGATGCTTAACAACTGAGCCACCCAGGTGCCCCTCTGGCCTCATTTTATGATACCTGTAAAATAGCACAGTCTATATGATCTGTCAGAGTTGTTAGTGTCTGTGATTAACAGCACTGAGGGGGCCAGAATGGTCCGTGGCACAAGGTACCTTCTAGTTCTCTCCTTTCTTATATCTCCACACTCCAGCCCTGTTACTTTACTTTAGATTAATAGCCTCTGATTAAGGGTGTGTATTATGGAGGCAGACAGACTCGACTCCTGTCCACTTCTGCTTCTTGCTAGCTATGTGATCTTGGTCGGGGCCCTTAACTTCCCCAAGCCTCAGTTTGCTCTCTGCTTTACAGTGTTGCTGGAAGGCTTATAGGAGATCTATAGGAGATCTGCCTGCACAGTGGACAGGGCAATGATGAGTATACTTTATTTATTTATTTATTTATTTATTTATTTATTAAGATTTTATTTATTTGTTGGAGAGAAAGAGAGAGGTAAAGCACAGAGGGAGAGGCAGAGGGAGCAGCAGACTCCCTACTGAGCAGGGAGCCCAACGTGGGGCTTGATCCCAGGACCCGGGGTTAGACACTTAACCAACTGAACCACCCAGGAGCCCCTACTTTAATAACTAATGTTATTAGAGACCCAAGTAAAGAGTGCGAAATGGGTTTTTCTCCATCACTCACTTGAGGAGTTTTCACTTAACTTATAACTACCTGAATCTCCACAGTAGTAATTTTTTCCCATTAACATAGAGACCATTGGAAACCAATATAGTATAGTAGATGAGATGCCATTTGTGATGTGTTCTGAGTTCTCAGTGAGAGTCCATCTAATGAGTAGTGGGGAGTGGTTTTTATATTTGAGGTTATTAAGAATTTGATTATCCAGGGATGCCTGGCTGGCTCAGTCAGTAGAGCATATGACTTGATCTTGGGGTCATGAGTTTGAGCCCCAAGTTGGGCATAGAGTTTACTTTATAAAAAAAAGTATTTGATTATTCATTACTTTTAACTAATTTTTAGATAGACATAGGAAAAAATTTAGAAAAATATTTATGGGGCGCCTGGGTGACTCAGTTGGTTAGGCGTCTGATTCTTGATCTCAGCTCAGATCTTGATTTCAGGGTTATGAGTTCAAGCCCCTTGTTGGGCTCCATGCCGGTGTGGAGCCTACTTAAACAAAACAAAACAGGATATTCTTCGTTTCATTGTTGCTTATCTCTAGTGTATGGCCCAGAGAAAATTATTACTAAACCATTTTTCTTTGGCTTCCTTAAGCAGAACATAGAATGAAGTGGAAGATTATTGTTTCTCCACTTGGTGTAAGACTCGTATTATCTTTTTTCTGTATACTGTAAAGAAATGTTTCATTCCTTCTTTTTTTGTTGTTTTTTTAAAGATTTATTTATTTATTTGGGAGACAGAGAGTGCGCGGCAGGGAGGGGCAGAGGGAGAGGCAGAAAGAATCTCAAGCAGACTCTGTGCTGAGTGTGGGAGTCCCAACAGGGAGCTAGATCTCAGGACCCTGAGATCACAACCTGAGCCGAAAGCAAGAGTTGAATGCTTAACCGACTGACACCCCTGGAAATTTTCATTCTGAAGTTAATCTGAGTGACTGAAATTCTGCTCTTGAAGAATCATTCCATCAGGTCCTAAAGATGTCCTCGATGAAGCAGTAAATTAATTTTACTAAATCTCAGTCCTTGAGTATATACTCTGTTTAACATTCCATGTGATGAATGGGAAGTATACATAAAGCACTTCCTGCTGTATCTGCTGTATACCCAAGTATGAGGTTGTCTCAAGGAAAGTGCTCTCTGATTGTTAGAAAAAAACAGCTCAAGCTAAAACAAACTATGGTTATTCAGACTTTAGTATTTGGTGGATATTCCTTGAAAATGAATAGAGAGAGACTGTCACCATCACTTTAAGGAAAACAACTAACTGTTGCCGGTGCTAAAATGTGGAAATTCGAGTCAATGTTAGGATTTAGAAAATTTGTATCTGCCATCACATCACCAGCTTGGCAGCTTCCCATATTTAAAGAGTTTCCCGATGAGATAATTGGTGATATTAACAAATGTGACTTTTAAATAATAAATCCTATAATGACAGATGTCAACATTTGGAAAATTCGTGTAACTCAGTGAACCAGTATTTTCTGTATGACCAGTGCAGTCACATATGGGTAAAAGTTCCATTTAAAATATAAGATAGACTGGAGGAATTTTAATGGACAGAGTAGAAAAGTTTATTCACATAGTTTCAAATTGCACATTGCAACAAACTTTTAAATAACTACTACTTATTACATTTTGGTATAGTATCAAGGAAAAACAGCCTCGGTTGTCTAAAAAGCCACAATTATGTATTTTAACATCATTAACATAACCTTTTCTTTTTCCACAACTACATATCTGTGAGCCCTGTTGTTTTTTTTTATCTCATAGTAGATTGAATACAGAAGGAGAAATGAGAATCTAACAGTATTCTGTTAAGCCAGACATTAAAGAGATAGGCAAAAATGTAAAAACAGTGCTAATCTTCTTCCTCTTGTTTCTCCTCCTCCTCTTCCTCTTCCTCCTCCTCTTCCTTTTTTTGGTTTTGGAAAAACAATTGTTTTTCATAAAAATATGTTGTATTGATAAGTCCTGGGTTTATTTTTGTTTTTAGACGAATTAAGTCTTTTAAATATATCTTAGTTTAAATTTCCATTATGATAAATGTCAATAGATATAAGCCACATAAAGAAAAGCTCTTTGGGATCTTCAGTAATTTTTAAGAGTGGAAAGGGGGGGTGTGGGTCTGGGTGGCTTAGTCAGTTAAGTGTCTGCCTTCGGCTCCCGTCATGGTCCCAGGGTCCTGGGATTGAGCCCTGCTTTGGGCTCCCTGCTCAGTGAGGAATCTGCTTCTCCCTCTCCCTCTGCCCCTGCTCATGCTCTATCTCTTGCTCACTCTCTCTCAAATAAATAAATCTTTAAAAAAAAAAAAAGTGGAAAGGGGCTCCAAGACCAAAAGGTTTGATAATCACTGTTATAGATTCTTTGTTAAAACTTCTGAACATGATGGGGCGCCTGGGTGGCTCAGTTGGTTAAGTGTCTGCCTTTAGCTCAGGTCATGATCCCTGCCTGGATCCTGGGATTGAACCCCACATCAGGCTCCCTGCTCCGCGGGGAGTGTTCTTCTCCCTCTCCATCTGCCTCTCTCCCCGGCTTGTACACCACACACACGCTCTCTCTCTCTCTCTCTCTCTCTCAAATAAATAAATAAAATCTTAAAAACAAAACAAAACAAAAAAACCTCTGAACACGAGACCCTGTGGTACATCCGGAGGAAAAAAACTGTCAGAAGAGCCAAATAGCTACCACATTTTCCCAAGGACTGGCTTAGTTTTTGTCTACCTGTGAACTTATCTGATGGTTATATGACAGGTACAAACTCTGCAACTAAAGTCTCGTTCCAGATGAAAACTTCTGTGTTAGCTCAGTGAATTAGAGCTAGCCAGAAATAAAATGTAATTGATTTTTTTAGATGACTCATGATCTCATCACACTCATCTCAGAGACTCATGTTACAAATAGGGCCTAGGTTTTGCTTTGGGTTTTTTGTTTTGTTTTGTTTTTTCCTTTGTAGAAATTCTATTTGGAGAGTACAGAGGGCTTGTTTTAAAGGATATGAACTTTGGGGGTGCCTGAATGGCTCAGTGGGTTAAAGCCTCTACCTTCGGCTCAGGTCATGATCTCAGGGTCCTAGGATCGAGCCCCCCGTCGGGCTCTCTGCTCAGCAGGGAGCCTGCTTCCCCCTCTCTCTCTGCCTGCCTCTCTGCCTGCTTGTGATCTCTCTCTGTCAAATGGATGGATAAAATCTTTAAAAAAAAAAAAATTAAAGAATATGAACTTTGATTTCATTTCTTTTGTATTTTCATGTCTGTGCATGGCATATTAGATAGGGCCAGTATAGATAACCCATATGTAATGGTGAAGTCCCAGACTCCTCAAAGCAGGACAGAACCTCAAGATCCCAGTTCTGAGTCAGGTTTTTTTTTTGCCAGTCCACTTTCTATTTTACTGCTAACTGATTACTGATGTCCTCACCTTACACTTTCTCAGATGAAAATGGATTCTGATGGTTACTTTTAAACCTATTTACTACAACCTAATATAAAAATTTTAGTATCATTTCCTGGAATTTACCAAACAAACGAGAATATTAGACTAGGTAATTTACTCAGCTCTACTGATACTGTCTTTTTTTAAAAGTGATACTTTTTCATGCTTTTCAGTAGGAGGCAAAAATGTGTATTTGCTAGTATGTGTGTAAAAAGGCCTGACTTCACTATTGTTTTCAGGCAAGAGGAGGAGCGAGGCCGGGTGTACAACTATATGAATGCTGTTGAGAGAGACTTGGCAGCCTTAAGGCAAGGGATGGGACTGAGTAGAAGGTCCTCAACTTCCTCCGAGCCAACCCCTACGGTGAAAACCCTCATTAAGTCCTTCGACAGTGCATCGCAAGGTAATTTCTTATATCCTATGCCAAGGGCAGGCAGACAGTCATTCACTTACTATCTGTTCTCTGGTCTCGTTTGATATTCTTTACCATCTATCTTACTCTCTGAGCCTCATCAAATTTCATGTAGTATTAATGAGCTAGTCTTACTATCAGGTGACTTTTAGCAGGAGACTTGGGATCTGTTTAGCTTCAGAGATCTTGTTCTTAGACTTGGTGCCTTGTCCCTCGAAGAAATGTGTCTTCACGTAGTCCTGGGGCTCTGAGTGTCTTCTCTATGCCGAAAACCTCCAGATGTATGAATTCAGCCCTTTCCCTTCCTCTGAACTCCTGTTTATAGAGTTAGGTCTATAAATCCAAAGGCCTCCCTGACATTGACACTCAGGGATCTCCTAGACATTTTATGTCCAAAACTCTACTCTTGCCCCTGAGCTTTAGGCTTTCCCCTGTGTAAGTGGCAGCACCATTCTACCCAATTACTTAAGCCAGAAATCCAGGAATCCTCCTTCTTCATTAAATCTTTCTTCTTCCTCACTTCCACATCTAATCCATTAGCAGGTCATGTGGATCCAGCCTCCAGGACGCACATCTTTGCTCTGTCTACTTCTCTCCATCTCTAGTGCACAATCAGTCAACTGCTAGTACAAGCCACCATCAGCTTCTAATTTCAGTGACTTCTTAATCAGTCTCTCTGTTTCATTTTGGCAGAAAGGTCTTTTCTTGCTTAAACTCCTTTAATGGCTTTATTATAGTTACAGTGAAATTCAGATCCCCAATGGTTGCATGGTCTGACCCTGCCTTCCTCTTACCTCAGTTGAACCACTCTTCCTCTGCCCTCTATACTCCTGCCATACTGGAATGCAGGTCCAAAGCAGGCCAAGCTCCATATCGCACAGGCTCTTCTGTATCTGGAAGCTTATTCTTCCCGCCTTCAGATGACTGGGTTCTTTTCATCTCTAACCCGCTCAGCTCTGGGAAGGGAAAGGGATGTAGTTTAAAAAAAAAAAAGAAAAAACTAAATGGGGGCACCTATCTGGCTCAGTTGGCAGAGCATGTGATTCTTGATCCTGGGATTGTGAGTCTGAGCCCCACGTTGGGTGTAGAGATTACTTAAAAAAAACCAATTATCTTGTAGAGCCTGGGTGGCTCAGTCGGTTAAGCATCTGCCTTCGGCTCAGACCATGATCCCAAGGGTCCTGGGATCAAGCCCCACATTGGGTTGTCTGCTCAGCAGCAAGTCTGCTTCTCCCTCTGTGATCTCTCTTGGTCTCTCTCTCAAATAAATAAAATCTTTTAAAAAAATTTTAAAAAAATAAAATCTTGAAAAAACAAAAGAGAGGAGCACCTGAGTGACTCAGTCAATTAAGCATCCGACTCTTGGGTTTGGCTCAGGTCATGATCTCAGAGTAGTGAGATCAAGCCCTGGTTTGGGCTTCACCTTCAGTGCAGAGTCAGCTTAAGACTCCATCCCTCTGCACCCCCCCCCCGCACTCTCTCTCTAAAATAAATAAATAAGTCTTAAAACAACAACAGTAAAAAAATAACTGAATGTAATGTGTCCTAAAACTTACATTTTTTCTAAAAATTCTTTAAACTTCATAATAGGCTTTATTCTAATCACTTTAATAATAATAGAGTTTCTATAATCT
>CM052889.1:57874818-58025381 GCA_028534135.1 Potos flavus | reverse complement strand
GAGAATAGCTAAATGCATAGAGACAGAAAGCAGTTTGGTGGTTGCCAGGGACTGGGGAAGAGGTATATGGGGAATGATTGCTTAATAGATACTGGGATATTTTGAAACTAGGTAGAAGTGATGATGGCTGCACAATATTGTGAATGTACTAAATACCATTGAACTATACATTCTAAAATTATTTACTTTCTATTGTGTGAATTTTTTTTCAAAGATTTTATTTATTTATTTGAGAGAGAGAATGAGCAAGAGAGCACAAGTGGTAGAGAGGAAGAAGCAAGCCTCCTGTCAATCAGGGAGCCCAGTGCGGGCTCCATCCCAGGACCCTGGGATTATAACCTGAGCCAAAGGCAGCTGCTCAACTACTGAGCTATCTAGTGCCCCTATTATGTGAATTTTAAAAATTTCTTTTTTGTTTAAGTAGGCTCCACACCCAAGACAGGGCTCGAACTCACACCCCAGAGATCAAGAGTAGCATCCTTTGCCGTCTGAACTAGCCAGGTGTCCCTATTATGTGAATCTTATCTCAATTAAATAATGCATCTAAAACTAGCATTTTAAATATAAGTACTCGGTTGCATAAAAAGGTCCACAGTGATCTACTTCTTCATCTTTTCCTACTGTGTGATATGCCTGTTTTATCTTTGTGTCCCATTTTGATTTTAATTTAGCTTCAAACAAATAACCATTTTTTATGCACCCTCTACCAAAATCTGTGTCAAGCCCAAGTATCTGGAAGTGAGTAAATTATGGATCTGACTTTTGAATAGTTCAGTCTAGGGAGGGAGATTGACGTGTAAACAAATAATTACACATCTGTGCATTAAATGCAAACCAGAAAGTACTTGCAAAGTGAAGTGATGAACTCCACAGGAGAGATGAGAAAGATGAATGGGAGCCCAGTTTTCCTTTGTTTTTTGTTTGTTTTTGTTTTCCAGTGTTCCTTCATTGAATGCATATCCACTGTGGGCCTGGCTTCTCACCTGATGCAGTTACAGAAATACTCCTCTTGGGTTTTTCGAACTTGAATTTCATTGGCTCATGGAGCTCTTTAACTACCTAAGTTGATGAAATGGCAAAAATGAAATGACTGGCATAACCAGTTTGGGAATCAACACAACTACTCTAGGGAACAGACAGTCCGCCTGGTGGCAGGAGCAGCACCTGCTAGGCACGACTGTGAGTGTGCCGTAGAGGTTAGGCCTCAGGACAGCTTCTAGGGGAGCCAGAGCATTGGGTAGCCTGGGGGATCCTTCAGGGAGACCAGTTATGAAAGCTTCCACTCTACCGTGATGCATTCAGTATTTGTTTGTTTCTGTAGTACCAAACCCCACTGCAGCCGCGATTCCTCGCACGCCTTTGAGTCCAAGTCCGATGAAAACCCCTCCTGCCGCAGCTGTCTCGCCTATGCAGGTAAGTGTCCATGACCATAGAGGCTGTGGGGGCCTCAGCATCTGAAAGTCTGTCCTTCCTAAAAGTCATCTACACTTATGTTAGGGGTGCAAATGACTACCTCGTGAGGAATGCAGTAGTTAGGGTTGTAAAATAATGTAAATATCCTTAATTGAGATAAATTATGAAAATGTCCATTGTGTTACTCTTCTGAAAGTAATAGTGCTAGCTAACAAGTATTGAGCATTTGCTATGTGTTCTACACTATTCTATGTGTTTTATAATGTGAATTCATTTAATCTTCACAACAGCCCTGTTGGGTATCAGGTACTGTTCTTACCTCTAGTTTTCACATGTGGAAACTGAGGCCCAGAAAAGTTAAGCAACTTGCTGAGGGTCATATAATGAAGAAGTGGTGGACCGGGGATTTGAACCTGGGCAGTGTGGCTTCAGGGACCATCTCTCTAAGTAGAATATGTAGTTGGCATGTGTCAGCCTCCGCTACCTAACGAATCAAAGCTTAATGGTTTAAAAGAGCAGTTGTATGATTTTTCACATTTGTGTGTTGGCTAGGCAGCTCTCTGCTGGCTTTGTGTGGGCTCACTTCTGTAGCTGCACTTAGCCACAGGGTGGGCTGGGGCCTGGGCTCAGCAAGGATGGCTGGGCCAGTCTCTCCGTGTGGTCTTTCCTTTCAGGTTCCTTCATGGTGCAGTGTCTCAAGCTCCAACCAGATCCTAAGGCTGGCCCAGGTTCAGAGTTGGGGGTTGTGCAGAAGGTTCATTATGGGCCTTTTTTTTTTTTAGCAGTCTAGCACAAGGGCATTGCTGATCCATTATAGCAATAATGAAGTTGCTCTTCCTGGCCACTGTGGAAATGTAGGCCAGAAGCAAGGGAGATGGTTGTTGTTCTGTAGTGCTCATTAGGCCTCTCACTGTGCCCTTGTAGGTCAGCCACTTTTGGAAATAGTGGCTGTGATGGAGTTTTTCCATGTAAGGGAGAGTAGCCAAAGGAAAACTGACTGTAAACTTAGTACCTAGTACCCTTTGATACAGGGTAGCCTTGGCCATACCACTTCCCTAAAACTAGACTAGGATTTGGGAGCATTTTATTTTTGAATTGAGACTTTTGTGCTTTGTTAGCTATTGGACATGTATTTTACAAGTGAATCTGTTGGTTTTTTGTTTTGTTTTGTTTTTACTTTTTAACTTTCTCCTGTGTGAAATTTAGGGTAAAACTGCACTCCTTCTGCATTTGTAACGTTGCAAATTAGTGGCTCTGCCTTTCCATATGTACAGAAGGTGTTAATGCTCTTAATTTGCCAGGAAGGCAAGGGAATTCCAATCGCACTATAGATTTAATGCTTTTTATATGCTCTCTATTAGTCATACTTTTTCTGTAGACCTCAAGATGCAAAATATAAACTTCAAAAGAGGTGACATTTCTTTAAGTAATTATTTGTTGGTTGAAGTTCAATATACAAAGCATGATTTTGTAAATCTTTATAAAGATAGGAGGTGAAAAATTTCATCTCCGTACCTTGATAAAAGTTAATATAAGTCACATTCAGTAGCTTTTTAGTACTTGATTAGCACAATGCTTCTCAAATCTAATTGTGCATAAAAACCATGTGGAGAGGTTTTGAACACATAGATTCCCAGGCCTCATCCTAGTGAACGAGAATCTCTAGGGAATAGGGCCTAAGATTGGGATTGTTAGTTTTTCAAAACTCCCTGAGTGGGAATTCTACTTCTGGCTGCGAGGGAGTGACAGGCTGGATTACTCTGCCACCCCAAGCAACACGAAAGCTGGACAAATTATAGGAAACAGTTATATTCAGACATGTACAGCAGGCAGTATGAGACTATGGTCCTTAAATAAAAGTCCTACTGGGCCCACACTTTTCCTGTTGGGAGGTTCCAGATGGTGGTGCAGGGGGGATGAAGCCAGATAGAGCCAGGAAGGGGGAACTAACTGGGTCCGAGGAGACACAGATCAGTGTTCAGAGAGAACGAGAGTGCTGGAACTTACAAGGCAGAGGACCTGGGAGGAGGGAGCCACACAGAGGAAGGGCCTCTGCAAAGGTATCTCTGTGAGTCTTTGCCTGAGTGCTCGTCTGCACAGGCACAGGATGAACCCCCACAAGGCTGAGTAAGAACAGTTTCCCAGGAAAGAAGAGTTATAGGGAGCTGTCAGGTAAATACTTCCCATAGTTCACACAGAGTTGGGAATCATTCGAGTTCCTACTGAATCACCGTGGAGAAATCTTGGAATACTTGGAGCATTCCGTAGAGACCCCTGAGGGCCACACCCTAAAGTAGAACTGCATTTGCAGCTCTTGAGTAAGCACTATGCTAGACCTGCCCTAAAAGATCTTAAAAATAAAGCTCAAAAGAGCCAAGGAGATCCATATTAACTCGGTTGCTCAGCCTCTGAAATGCTTCTTAGTGACTCTCACCTCCCAGAAGTCACGCTCTTGTGGAATCTGCTCCTCTTGAGTGTTGGCTGTACTTCGTGGCTCTCTTCCAATGAATAGAGTACGGCAAAAGGGGTGGGATGTCACAAGGTAGGGTTATGAAAAGATTATTTTCTGTCTTGAGGTTTCCTCTTGCTCTCTCTTAGATCTAGTCACTCCGGTGAACAACTGAAAATTGAAATACTTAGCAATACATTTAATAAAATGCTGTGCAAGATCTGTATAACAGGAAGTATAAAATATTGCTGAGAGACTTTGAGGAAGTAATAAATGGAGAGATATATTCATGGACTGGAAGACTCAGTATTGTTATCTTACAGCTCTCCCTCACATTGATCTGTAGACTCAACACAATCCCAGTGACAGTCCTGCATGCTATTTAGTAGAAATTGATAATACAATTTTAAATTTATATGGAAATTCAAAGGACCCTGAATATCCAAAGCATCTGGGAGATTAAAAAAAAGGTGGGGGGGGACAAATTTGGAGGACTTACACTATCTGATTTCAGAGTAACCAAAGACAGTGTGGTACTGATATAGTTTATTTATTTGTTTGTTTATTTGAAATCTTCATTAAGCTGATAAACTCCCCATCCCACAAATAGCCAGAGTACCAACAGCTGCACTTACTGACATAAGTTTAAATGTAGACATTATATCAGTAGATTAGATAATCCGGAAATAGGTCAGCTGATTTTCAGCAGAGGTGCCAAGGTAATTCAATGGGAGAGGGGTAGCCTTTCCAACAAAGGATTCCGGAACAGCTAGAATCTATATGGAAGAAAGATAACCACAGCTGATCTTCATGGCATTTATAAAAATTAAAATTGATTGTAGACCTACATGTGAAAGCTAAAACTACAAAACTTATGGATGAAAACATTAGAGAAAATCATCCTGATCTTCGAGAAGGCCAAGATTTCTTATTTAGGACATAAAAAGGAGCCGAAAGAAAATTGATAAATTGGACATCAAAATTTGAAACTTCTGAGAGACATTAAGAAAATAAAAGATAAGTTATAGAGTCAGGAGAATATAATCACAATACATTTATCTGTCAAAACACTTGTATTTCAAGAAGACATCCTCATCTTCTTGATTGAAGACAAACCAGTAAATAGTGGACAAAAGATTTTAAAAGTCCCTTCCTTAGAGAAGATACACAAATAGCCAGTAAACACATAAAAAGATGTTCAACATCATTAGTCACTGGAGAAGTAAAAATTAAATTCACAATAAGAGCTCACTATGTACCCTTTTAGGATGGCTAAAACTAAAAGACAGTCTCAAGTGTTGGGAAGGATGTGAAGAGGCTGAACCTCACACACTTTTCTGCTGGGAATATGAAATGAGTAGTTAGAGGTTCACTGGATAAAAAACGGCTGGGGGAAAAGCTGGGAAAATAAGCATGACAGAAAGGACAGTGACGGTAAACACCCTGGTCTGTGTGGAAATGAATAGTTGGGTGGTATTTGAGCATTACACAGAGTTGGCAGGATACAAAGCCGAGGAAGTGAGAGGAAGTATTTGTGACGGATACTTGTGGCTGCACACCTAGGGATGCCTGTGTCTGACCCGAGATGAGGAAGCCGGTGGCAAAGCCATTGTGGTGGCGCTGAATTAAGATGTCAGGTTGTACTGGGGCTCCTGTAGTAGGTGCAAGTCTGTATTTCGCCGATGGGTGTGTAATTGTTAAGAATTCTCTTTAAACAAAACAGTGTCAGTATACTGGTTGTGATAGTATGCTGTAAATGTTACCATTGGGGAAAACTAAGTAATGGGCACAGGGGATATTTCTCTATAAATTTTTTAAATATATTGATCACATTATATGCCTGTAAGTGTGTGTGTTTTAGTCTTACTAAATGTGAAAAGAATGATGGAGTTCATAACTAAATAGTACTGTCAGCAGTGTTGACTTTGTGAGTCCCAGCTCTAGATTTATGCTAACTTTGACACTGTTTATGTTATGATTTCAGAGACATTCCATAAGTGGACCAATCTCTACATCCAAACCCCTGACGGCGCTGTCAGATAAGAGACCAAACTATGGGGAGATCCCTGTTCAAGGTATATCTCATATGGCACAGTATTTCACTTCTGCTATTAATTCTTTGATTTGTCTGACTTTTTTGGCTAACTAAATTGTGATTTTCTTTGTTCTTGACATTTTTTCAGCTGCTCTGGTATCCATCTTTATCAGAAGCTTACTAATAATATGTCTTCATTACAGATAGGGAGATTAGTTATTCATAAATATGTCTTGGAAGACAGCTCTCTCAGCATTGTGATAGGCAATGGAGAGTCCACACCATTACTAGGCATTTTGTTTTCATAGTTCTTCATGGGATATGTACTGTTACCCACATTTTATAGATACTAAAAATGAGGTTTCAGAAAGTTCGATAACTTAACACAGGTTAACAATGAACAGTAGGCCTAGGAAGCCCGATGCCAAAGCCAATTCTTTTAACCTCTGTGCTTGGTATTATTGTCCATAAGAGGAAACTGAGATGCTGAAACACGAGGTTGAGATGAGGTCTGTTCTTTTGTGCACTTGCACTTATAAGGGGCTTGGCCGTTCTCACACAGCTTTTATGGTAGAGCCAGCACCAGAATCCACATCTCCTGCCTTTCGAGGTCAGAGCTCCTTCTCTGACTCTATACTGCCTCTTCCTGCATGGTGCTGCAGTGTGCTGGAAAATGGTTTGTGGCATTGGGGCATGGTGCTGTGAAGTACAGGCTTCATTTGGGGTAGGTGTGGACGTGCCCAGCTCCAGGTTTCTCTCTCAGCTGATGTAGGCCGATCGCCTCCAAATGTTTGCACATTTTCTTGGTCGTGGCAGTTAGCCTTTATGCATGTGACTACAAGGTTTCAGCAGGTGTGGGTTAAAAAATAAGCAGACTTGTGAGAATTAGTCCCTCAAACAACCCAGAGGGTATTCTGTGGGCTCCATGGAGCACCTGTGCAGGAGGTGTCCAGTTGGGCGGTGGGACTGGCCCTTTCCCTGCCAGTCGCTGGTATATCTCGTATTCAGATGAGCTGCTCGTGCATATGCGTAGGGCTAATGGAGCACAAGGTGGTGCTGCTGCCTCCTTCCCTGCACAAGGGCTTGCTTTCTACCCCTACTTCTTGGCTCTGGTACATTTGTCAGTCATGACTTGAGGTATTTTCTCCCCTCAAAAGTTCCTTCTGTTAAAGGAAAAAATAGTGGAAAGTGTCAAGTCTCTCTTTACATTTTGACTGTGTTCCCACCCTTGCCTCCCAGATGGATCCACTAAGGATTTTGTATGTGTAGGGTGCCCTTGAGCACTCTCTCTTCTGGGTTGTTCATTTTGATTTCCATAATGCCACATTCTTGTGTCTTCTCCCTCCCTCCCTGGCTGCTCCTCCATCTCCTGTGCTTGATCCCGCTTCCTGACCTGTAAATGGTGGTGTACCTCTGAGCTCAGTTCCTGGGCCTCCCTTCTCTGTCTGTACTCTGCTACTGTATTCTTTCTCATGGCTCTAACTGTTATTTGTCAAACTGATATCTCCAGCCTGTTTCTCTCCTCTAGACTCTAGATGCATACACCAACTTGCCTACTCAGTAGCTCCATTTGGATGTCAAATAATCTCAGATGGCATGTGTCCAGGACAAGATTTCCACATTTTCTAAACTTGTTCTACCTGTAATCTGTCTTCTCCATTTCAGTTAATGACAGTTTTATCCTCCAGAAGCCTCGGAGTCATCCTTAACTCCCTTCTTTATCTTAGACTCCATATCTGCAAACTGTTAGGGTTTTTTTTTTCATGATCAAATACGTTTTTTTTTTCTAACTAGGCTCCATGCCTAGCATGGAGCCCCACATAGGGCTTGAACTCACGACCCTGAGAGCAGGACTTGAGCTGAGATCAAGAGTCTGATACTGGGGCGCCTGGGTGGCTCAGTGGGTTAAAGCCTCTGCCTTCGGCTCAGGTCATGTTCTCAGGGTCCTGGGATCGAGCCCCGCATCGGGCTCTCTGCTCAGCGGAAAGCCTGCTTCCCCCTCTCTCTCTGCCTGCCTCTCTGCCTATTTGCGATCTCTCTGTCAAATAAATAAATAAAATCTTTAAAAAAAAAAAAAAAAAAAGTCTGATACTTAACCAACTGAGCCACCCAGGTGCCCCAGTCAAATCAATTTTTTAATTGAAATATGAATAACATATATTAATTTCAGGCATTCATGTTTTTGTATATATTGCAAAATGATCACCACAATAAGTCTAGTTACCATCTGTCACCAAAGTTACAGAACGGTTTCGTTCTTTAGGAAACTCTCCATTGGCTCTACATCCAGAGTCAGAGCATTGCTCTTCCCTCTACCACCACCTCCTTGGTCCAGCCACCATCATCTCTCACCTGGGTTCTGACAGAAGATTCCTAATCCCCCTTACAGTCTATTCTTAACCTTACAGCCAGTGTACTCCTGAAAAATATAAATTGGAATACTTCATTCTATTCAAAACTTTCCCCCAATTCCCCATTTCTCTCAGAAGAAAAGCCAGAGTTCTCTCAGTGGCCTCCAGGCCCTCCCAGCATGGCCTTGGTTGCCTCTCTGGCCTCACCATGTTTCTCTTTTGGTCACTCCCTGGGCACTCTGGCACACTCCCGGCCACAGAACCTGGCACTGGCTCTTCCTCTGCCCGAGTGCGCTGCCACATGCCCACACGGCTCCCTCGGTCCCTCCTTCAAGGTTTTGCTCTGGGCTCCCCTCAGCTGGTGAGTGCCATATTTAAAATTAGAAACCGCACACCCCTCTACATGCCCCTTTCCCAGACCCCTTTCCCCTCTATAAAACTTTAACTAGTGACTTAACCCTTCGGAATACTGCACAGTTTACTTGTCTATAGCTTTTATTGTCTGCCTCCCTAACTGTGAGGTCCGTGAATTCAGGGATTTATGTCTGTCTGGTTCACCGAGGTATCTCAGCACCTTTGTCGTACTGGGCTCTTGATAGTAAGTTGTGAGATGAGTGAATGAAGTGCAAGTTAAAGCATGTAAAGGGCTTAGCACAGATTTAGTCCACAGTAAATGCTCACTGTTAGATTTTATTACTATAAAACTTTCAAAGGTGCTGTATCTTGTTCTACACTTAAATTAGAGAATTTGGTGTTTTTTTCCAGTTAAGTATATTATAATAGGCAAGGGGGTTTTTGTTCTATTTTAGCGTCATGCTTACATGTCAGTTGCAGAAAAATATTTCAGAGCAGAGAAATCTTACTATAAATGGACTAATCAAATGCTCTTTTGTTGGTATTGTTGGCTTAGGGTCATGATTGTGCCACCTCAGTGACCCTTTGTAGATAAGATGTGAATTAGCATTTATGGCCTAATAAGCAGGAAAGGATAGATCTGCTAACTAGGTACATGGACACAGGTGGCTGAAAAGGTCTTTACTGACCCCACTTGCACAGTGTGATCTTGTAAGATCCAGAGTGTTAAGCAAAGACCTCAGCTGAATATTGCAGATGGCTGGGGAGCCTGGGTTTTTGCTCCGTATCAGGGTGCTATTTTAAGTGCCCTCTCTGTGTCATGGCTTAGACATTTGGTATCTGAGAAAATTGATTAATCCAAGTGTATTTATGTTCCGTAAAGAAATTCATACTCTTGGGGTGCCTGGGTGGCTCATTCGGTTAAGCATCTGCCTTCAGCTTAGGTCATGATCTCCGGGTCCTGGAATCGAACTCTGCATCAGGCTCCCTGCTCAGTGGGGAGTCTGCTTCTTCTTCTCCCTCTGCCCCCCTCCACTCATTTTCTGTCTCTCTCTCAAATAAATAAAATCTTAAGAAAAAATTAATACTCCTATCATCTGTCTAAATTGTATTACTTGAGGCTGGAGATGTAAAAAGTTTTAAAAACGCAGTATTTTGAAGACACTGATTTATGGTAAAGGTACATATAATAAATGTGATATAAAGGAGATTTTACTAGAAAGCCAGATCTTTGTTAAAAGTTATAGTCTCTTAAGTTAAATAAAAGAAAATGAGCTTTCTTTAAAAAAAAAAAAAAAAAAAAATATATATATATAGAGAGAGAGAGAGAGATAGAGAGAATGAGAAAGAGAGCACACACAAACGGGGGCGGGGGGAGGCAGAGGGAGAAGCAGGCTTCCCACTGAGCAGGGAGCCCTATGTGGGACTCGATCCCTGGACCCTGAGATCATGACCTGAGCCAAAGGCACATGCTAACCAACTGAGCCACCCAAGCGCCCTCAAAAAGAGCTTTCTATTTAAAAAGTTTTAGAGCAATTTTCATTCTTCAGAGGGTAGATCTAAGTCAGATTCTGGCTCAGCCCTAGATCCCACCCTAGTGGGGAAACTCTTAGGAAAAACTCAGCTAGAAATCTTCCCCTCTTATATTTATAGTCTAGTGAATATCTGTCTGTTCGTTTCTAACCTTTCCCCTCCCTCAACCCTTTCCTTCTTTTCTCTGTGGTTCTTGGTATTTGTCTTGATGAACCAGAGTATCTAGGCTCCTTTTTTCCCCCAACATATTATTACAGAAAATTTTGAACTTCTAGAAAAGTTGGAAGAATTTGTATAGTGGATATCCACATCACACTACCTAGATTCTTCAGTACTTTGCTGTGTTCACGTTTTCATGTTTATCCATCCCTCTATCCTTCCTTCAGTCCATCTTGTTTTTTAAATGCTTCTCAAGGTAAGTTTCATTTGGTACATTCAAGCATGCATTGCAATATTTATTTAAGGTGCTCTGTCTTTCAACTCTTGAGGTAAGCCTTATAGAAGAGTTGCAGAAATATTAGAGCTCTCTCTTACACCTTTCCTCAGCTTCCCTTACGTGAACATCTTACACAGCCATGAGGCAGTTATCAAAAATAAGAAATCAATATTGTTAACATACTATTAGCTAAACTACAGATATTTGGATTTCACCAGTTTTTCCACTGATGTCCTTTTTTAATTCCAGGATCAAATCCCAGGCCCAACTTTGTGTTTAGTTGTCTTACCTCCTAAAGCCTCCACCGGTTCATCAGTCTTTCTCTGTCTTCGTGACCTTGACACTTTTGAAGAATACTGGCCGATTACTTTTTTAGAATATCTCTTAGAATGGATTTGTGTGGTATTTCCTCCTGATTGGGTTGAGGTTATGTACTGTCAGCAAAGCAGCCCCGACAGGGGTGAGGGCCCTTCTCAGGGGCACATGAGGTCCATACATACTATTACTAGCCATGTTAGCCGTGATCACTTGGTTAGGATGGTTGTCTGCTAGTAATTAATAAATACCCTATTCCCATTTACACTTTCTCTCACTGATTTTAGCATCCGTTTGGGTATTTTGCCTGCAGGAATTATTCACATCATTATACTTACTGTTTTATTTTTAACATATATTTGTATTAGTATAGATTCACGGGTATTTATTTTATGCTTTGGGTTGTAATCTCTTACTGCTATTATTTTTTGTTGCTCAAATTATTCCAACTTGGGAACCATTTGGAGCTCTTTCACATTTGATCCTTGCTCTTTTAATGCATCGCCCCCCTTCCCCAAAAGCAGTTTCTTACTTTTGGGGACCGGAAGGTGATCCAGACTCCTCTTTCTCCTGACAATGAGAAACCTGGCTGTCATTGTCCATAATACACTCATTTATTTATTGAACCCTCCTGTACATACCCAGTAGTTTCACGGTTGCTACACCATACCCCTGTGAAAAGCACAGCTACAGAGTATGATGCGTACAGTTCATTTTGTGTTTAGCCTGAAAGTATCCAGTCAAAACACCGTTTTTCAACTTAGGTCAGCCCCTTTTTCACCACTCTCTTGGTATAGTTATGCCACGCTTTTGTAATACAGTTAGATTAATTTTGTCCAGTCTGTTTTTCATCCCGTCACCCCCCAATTCTGATTGATTTTCTTAAAAATTTTGTAACTAGTAAAATTCATTCTGTTCTGTGCATAGTAGGGTGTTTAGCAACCTCCCCGGCTTCTACCCACTAGGTGGTAAGCACCCCTACTGCCCCAGGCGTGGCAGTGAAAAGTGCCTCAAGACGATGGCATATTGACAAACTTGCCTTCAGTTGAGAACCAGAGACATGGTTCTCACAGTTTTATTTATCTGATTTTAGCAGAGAGATGGAAACTATAAGCAAAAATCAAATAGGAAAGCCTAGCTAGGAGCTCCAGTGGCGCAACCCGTTAGCGCGCGGTACTTCTACAGGAAAGCCTAGCTAATCTTCTGTTTGTCTACTATTTCCATCAGAAGTTCTAACGTATTCATCATAGTATTTTAAATGCCCTATCAGATAGTTCCAACATCTCTGCCATATCTGTGTTGGTTTTATTGATTACTTTGTGCCTTGACATAGTAAACTGGATATACTGTTTTTTTTCTTGTTTTTTATATATTTTAGACTTCTTTGTTGAAATCTGGACATCTTATATAGGGTAGTAGATTGGTGTTATACCTTAACATGGGCACCTCTTTCCGGTAGGTGTTTAGTGGAGGAATTTGAGTTGATGTGTTCAGGGTTTGAGTTTTGTTAAGTTGCTGTGGTGTCCCTAGTGCACAGCAGGCTTCCAGTTACTCTGGTGATCCTTGTGTTTAGAGGGGGTTGGTGTTTGGGAGTTTTCTCAGTGTCCGCTCCAAATTCAGCTTTTGGCTGCCTTTGTATATTGCGTCTCAGGGAGCGCCGGTCTCACACTCTTGTGACTCTTTCAGCTGAGATTTCTCATTTGTTCATCTGTTGAGAACATATATATATATTTTATAACGTCGAGCGTATCCGTAATAGCTGTTTTAAACTCTTTTTTGCTAATTCCAACATGGGTCGTCTTCGGGTAGGTTTCCATTTCTTTTGATTATGGGTCACTTTTTTCTCTCTCTTTGTATGTCTAGTAATTTTGAATTATATTCTGGTTGTTGTGAATCACATGTTGTAAAGATTGCTTTCTGTTTTGGTCCTCTGCAGAAAATTGGTTTTTGAGAGCAAGCAGTACCTTGGCTCACCTCAAACTCCATCTAACCTCTTTTCCTTCAGTTGCAATACTCGTTCAGTTATTTTGTCCTTAATTTCAACTCCTTGGAATCTGAGTGCTTGTGGTTTTCAGAGGTCTCTGAGAGATTTGGGCAGAGTCTATATACAGAATTCGTGATTCTTTCTGGTATTTCCCCTACTCCCTCCCTTTTCAGCGGCTTTGATTGTCCTGAGATCTGTCTTCTGCTTCTTCAAGGCAGTAAAGTTGTGGGCTTTTTACCAGCTGTCCTATATGGCCTCACCTGGGGCCTGCACTCATGCCTGTAGCCATAAACTGGGAAACTCACCCCTGTGCTCTTTCATTCTTCCACATGTTTACTCCTTCCATTTTCTACCTGCTTTTGGATTCTCCTCAGTGCTCCTGTAAGTGGTTGATTTTCATGTTTTTTTCAGATTTCATACTCGTTTTTGGCAGGACCATCAGTCAATCTGGAACTACTCTCTGAACAGAAGTTCTGTATTTAGGCTCCTATTTTAAAACCCACTATTTTGCCTGTAAATTTGTTTTGGGAAACAGTAAAGGGACAACTGCCTGTACCTGTTTATTTCTGTGATTCCTAAAGTAAGAGAGAATTAAGTAGCAGACCTGGTATGCTCCTGTTATCGTTGCCTGTCTGTTGGACATGAACAGAACATCTCTGTGTAGGTTTATCCCTTCCCCTGAGCCCTGGATCTTGTCCCCTTGGGCTGTCATAGATGCCGTTGGCTTCAGGCTATGATCCACTTCTCCCAGATCTTCAGCTTTACCCTGTCTACTGGCTCCCTTCCACTGTCATTTAAAAATGCTCACCACATCTTGGGGTGCCTGGGTGGCTCATTCGGTTAAGTGCCTTCATTGGCTCCACATTGCCAACAGGGTACAGTCCAAACTCCTTAATTTGGCCTGCATCCCCTGCACAGTTTCCCTTGCCTCTTCTGGCCCGCCCAGCCTGCCTTTGCCGCCTCATCTGTTCCTCTTTTCCCCTGTCCTCTGAACATTGCTGCCCTGGAGTTTTTCTGGCGTGTGCTGAGCCCTCAGCTGGAAACACTCTCCCCTCCAACCTCTCCTTTGCCTGTGTAAAAGCTATTAATTACCCTTCTCGTCTGAACTGAGATGTCATTTCCTGAGTTGGCTTTTCCGGACCCCCCTCAAGAGCAAGTCACATCCCCTATTTTGTTCCCAGAGCCCCATGTACTTGCTCTTTTCTAGCATCCCTCACTTGTAATGATTTTTTTTTTTTTTTTTTTTTAAGTATCTGGCTTCTGCTCTAGATTCTGAGTTCTGTAAGGGTAAGTTTCTTGCCTCCTTTCTTCCTTTCTCTGACCTTCTCACCAAGCCCAGTGCCTAGCAAGTAGTGGACACCCAAATGTTTTTTGTTTAATGAATGTATTAAAGACAAGAAAACCTCCATATGGCAGTAGAATAGACTCTATTACTATAAAATATAATCTCTCCTGCTTGCCACATTTGACTGTAATAACACTAATCTTATTTGCTGAAGAGCGATAAACTGACAGTTTGACATGCAGACGAAATCCAGTGGCTGACAGCAGCAGTAAATGGACATGTGCTCACACTGGGACAAGCGTCTCTGAGCGAGTTAGATTCTCACAATGAGAACACTTCATGGAATGGCAGCAAACTGTATTGTGCCCGTTGAGATGACCACAAATAATTTTGAAAAGAATAACCTCATTGAGGCCTTCAGTACAATTTTGTACATTTTCAAAAAGTAGGTGTTGGTTTGTGGTAGGGGACTACCTGCCAAATGGAGACAGATCCTTAGACATGCAGTAAGGAAAGATTTAACCAGGGTTGAGCAAAGGAATCAGCAGTAAATTTCATGAACTTTGTTTCAGTCGTGTGCTTATAGTGTGCAATTTAGAAACATTTTCCCTGTAGGGAATGACATGGGCTTATTGCCTTAGCCGACATGCTGCTTGTTTGGATTCATTTGTCTGTTTCACTTTCTTCATTTGCCGTGTTCTTTGGGAGATTAAGATTTTAGGGAAATGACTAGTTGCATAATTGTAAAATGGAAATTTTTATTAAATTAAAAATGTTGATTTGTTTCCTACTATTTCCGTGTTCTCCTAACTTTGTTTTGTCTGTCAGACTGTGCATAATTTGCTTTTCCTGTGAGGATGAATGCCAACTGCTGACAGGGTTCAGAATTCTGATTGATGCTTGCTTGTGGGCTCTTCACACAGAGGTGGTGTTTGTTCAGGTTTGGAAAGATGTAGTGACTCTAGGCTGTATAAGTCCTAACTTCGTTAAGAAAGTAAGTTCATCCTTCCCAAAGTTGTGTGTAGCCAGTTACATTTGGTAACCAAATGTTCCTCATACACTTAGAAAAATAGATTTTGAAATAATAGGTATGCTATCCTTGAAAGATGTCATATGCCATTACTTTTGACATGATGATATTCTGAGAGGAACTATTTTTTTTTAAGTGGTGAATGATCTGTTAAAATATGTTTGCTGTGGGGCCAAAATATGTTCTTGGACAGTGAGGCTAATAGTCTTCAGTAAGTTTAAGAGGTGGTGTTTTCCCTTATGCTAATCACACATCTTTAGCATGTGGCAACTAGGCAGAACACATCTAGTCTGTCCATCCTGGTGCTTGTCGTCCTGGCCTGATGACAGCCTTGTCAGGCTTGTAGCCTGAGGCATGAAGTGTGCTGGTCTATTTGGGGCTGCCATTCCAGGGAGGAGGTCCTGAGGAAGTGATGTTGAAGCTAGACCAGAAGGACGCTGAAGGCAGCCAGGCCACAGTGGGAATGGAGGAAGAGAACAGGAGGCCGGGGAGCAGCTTGTATCAATGTTTGAGGAACTCCAGTTTGAGAAACTGGAGTCTAGAAAGCAAGGGAGGTGTGGAACAGGGCATGGCTGCAAGCCGGGCAGTAGAGGCAGTGCCTGTCTGCTTCCTTCCCAAACTCTCAGAAATGTCTAGTGCTTCCTTGTTGCTCTCAGACTGAAGTCCACATACAAGGTAATGAAGGCTCTTGTTGGTCAGCCTCATCTTCCCTTCAAAGCCCCTTTTCCTGCTGCCTTCTCTGATTTCCATATGCCGTGTTGAGGCCACACTGGGATTTTATTGTTTTGTAACTCAAATGTCCTTATACCTTTGTTCTCATTGTTTCTGGCCAAAATATTGTTCCCGCTTCTCTTCTCTATTAGTAAAGCCCAGCTTAATGTCATTATATCGTTGAAGACCTCCCTGCTGCCTGAAATCAGAGTGAACGGCTTCTCACTCCGTGGTTTGATAATACTTTGTCATTCTTATTCTAATTGTCCAATCCTCTTTGTCTCTGGTTGTGTATATATATGGCTTCCCCGCTCTTGGTAGGAACATAAGGGCAAGGTTTTGATTTAGCTTGTACTTTTAGACCGACATAGGAAATCTTTGCATTTTGGTTGAATTGTGTCAAAGAGGTAGGTAGCAGTCGGTGGTTTAGAAGCATTCATCTGTGTCAAAAATCATCCCTAGAAATCAAACATTGAATGAAATGTTTTCCCACAGTCCTTGTCTACGGAACCTCTTTTGTAGACTTGGGCTTCATGGGGGATTGTTAGAGTGCCCTGGATTGAGAAAGAAAGATGAGCCTGGGGGTGGTAGGGAGAGGAGGAGAGATCACCTTCCTGCTACCTTTGTGACTTCAAAGTTCAGTGTCTGATGTCTTTATTTTGACCCTTCCCATTTTGTGCAGAGCATCTATTAAGAACATCTTCAACCAGCCGACCTGCTTCTCTGCCAAGAGTACCTGCCATGGAAGGTGCCAAAACCATCTCAGGTGATGACTTTTTATCTGGAATTTCCTGTAGAAAGACTCTTTCAGAAGTTTTAGCAATGGTACTGAATGCTTTCTCTTTAGACTTACTTTTCTTGCCTCTTTAGCTCTTGAATTCTTTTTTTTTTAAAGATTTATTTTTATTTTAGAGAGAGAACGCATGAGCAGGGAGTAGAGGGGGGCAGAGAGAGAGAAATTCAAACAGACTACCCACTGAGCTGGGAGCCTGGCATGGGGCTTGATCTCACAACCCTGAGATCACGACCTGAGCTAAAATCAAGAGTCGGACGCTTAACCGACTGAGCCAAGGGTGTACCCGGAGTTATTTTTCACTCTGAATTTCCCCTGTTGTATCTTCTAGATTCTATAGAAATCACATTTCATGGCTGTGATTTTAAAATAAAACAGGGGCACCTGGGTGGCTCAGTCAGTTAAGTGTCTGCCTTCGGCTCAGGTCATGATCCCCAGGTCCTGGGATTGAGCCCTTTGTTGGGCTCCCTGCTCAGTGGGGAGGCTGCTTCTCCTTCTCCCTCTGCAGCTCTTCCTGCTTGTGCTTACTCTCTCTCCTCTCTCTGTCAAATAAATAAATAAAAATGTCTAAAATAAATAAAATAAAACAAAGAACCTTCAAAACTAGATCATTCCATTTATTTAACAAGTATTTATGAAGGGCCTAGAGTGGGCTAGATGTTGTACCAAAAGTATAGCTTGGTACAAAGTTAGTATAGTTGTGAAAGATTAGGATATCCTTCCCAAGGTATGTCGTGACTGTTATTTCAGAGCACACCAAAAATTCTCCAGAAGTCAGATTTTTCCAGTATGATAAAGCCATCCTATAATGATGATTTTGACAGGCTCCTCTTGTCTCCTAGGGCTAACTCCAGTTTATCAATTGCTCACGTTATTTTTCCCTTTGTGGCCCTTATTTACCCTTTTAAACTCAACTAGAAATTGGACCAGAAAAGGAGAAATTCCTATAACTCTGCCTCATACAGTTAACCTTCCACTTGTATGGTGATTTAAGTTAGTACAGTTTTTAGATGTCATAGCCGGGTCTTTATATTAGCGGAAAGTCCAGCCAAAATTACCATCCCAAAGCCCAGGTTCCAAAGCCTTTTCTTCTCCCAGAGTCCTTCCTATTCTTTCTCAGTTTCCTCTATTTTATATAAAATGATGAAAGGTGTTCTCAGCCAGTTTTTTAGCACACCACTTAAACTGCTGATTTAAGACATATGAAGATCTGACATTGAAAGAAAAAACAAGAATAATTATAAAATTATGTCAGAAATATGTATAAATACGTCATTCTAATAAGATCATGTAATAGGAGAAAGCATCTCTCTTCTGGATCTTTACAGACATCACTTTACTAATGCAGAGTTATGTTCTGCTTGTGGCTATCCTAAAATCACCAAGAACATTTTAGTCAATAAAAGGGGGGGCCATTTCAGTCATCGGGAAAGAATTGCTGATGTACAGCATTGGTTACAGCCAGCTCGGGGTGCCTGCACATCCAGCATCTTCCAATGTGAGAGAGCGTGTACCTGAGGTCAAGAACTTTGGCTCATATTTCCCTCCTTCCCGCATTCAGCCCAGGGCCACAAGTACCTGTGCCTAGTCAGCACCTCCTTGCTAGAAAGTGGCTTTTGTTGTGGCTCTGTTACCAACGGCTGAAGCACGGGCTACTTCCACTTAGCAGTTCTCAGAACTTTCTGTAGTTCTGACAGGGTGTGATGTCTTACTGTGCTAGCCTTTCAAAATAGAACTTTCCTGATCGCTCTTGTTTCTCAGTAGTTGACATCTTTTGGTTTTCTGTTTGTCTCACTGGTTCATGGTTTTAGAAACATGGCCTGATCCAGAATGAAGTGTGGCCCTGTAATGAAGTATCTTTCCTTTCTTTCCTTTTAGTGGTATCTTGGCTAAGTTTAGAAGGGTTGTGTTTATTTTAGTTTATTTAGTTGAGAGTGAATAGTTTCCAAGTATTGCTTTAATTAGCCTTTGGTTTTCATCGTATTTGTGAGTAAATGAACATTTCTGAATGCTCACTATATGCTAGGTAGGTTCTGTGAGTGATAATGGGGATGGATAAGACACACTCCTCCCTTCAGGGAGGGAGTATGGGGTTCAGTGCATATCTCAACTGCTTTACCTTTTTTACAGTTTTCTTCGTGAAAGAAATAAATCCTTTGAAGTTACCAGTATGATAAAGAAAATGCTATTTTTTCCTTCTATATGGTAATTTCTGTTCTTCTTGGAACCTGTTGAAGAAAATATCTCAATTTAAAAGTGTTTTATAAAAGTAAATGTTTTTCTGCGTTTATATAAAATGCATAATGACTATTTCTCACAATCAGTGTCTCGACGAAGTAGTGAAGAGATGAAACGAGACATCTCTGCACCTGAGGGAGCGTCGCCGGCCTCTCTTATGGCTATGGGAACCACGTCTCCACAGCTTTCCCTATCCTCCTCTCCCACGGCGTCCGTCACCCCCACCACCCGAAGTCGGATAAGGTAGAGAATAGTTAATCCTGATGCATTTCATGCATACCTTTCCTGGCCTTTGGAGATTGGTGATCAGGTTGTGAAATAATGGCAGTCGAGCGCTGATTTTTTTCTTTTTGTCTTATTGAATGTTTTCTCATCTCTTCTATGCCCAGAATTGGGTCAGATGGTATAATAAAAAGCAAGGAAACATAAAAGAGATGATTCCTTTCCCCAAAAGTAAGCATTCTGGAATTGGAATACTGGGCTTGGTTAGAGAGTTAGGGAAGACTTCTGAGGGGAGTGGCATCTGGGTGAGGAGGGCAGCCTGGCATTGTTGGCAAGGTCAGTGATGTGAGCCAACATACAGAAAGGTGAGTAATGGAAGGTTGGGGAGCTATGGGGAGGACCACCTGCACATGCACAGAGGATGGGTACAGAAGGCCAGAGGAAGGTGTGCACCTACTACATCCAGGGGCTGAAGAAGAAAAGATTGACAGTAGGGTGTGGCTAGGCATGGAACCTCTTTATAGTCCAATTGAGTCACTTGGATGTGGTAGTAGCTATAAAGTGGGGTAAGTAAATCAATGTGAGAAGGTGATTCAAGGATTCTTCTATTGTGGACAAAAGTCAGGGAACACAACTAAAATGATATTATGGTGTTTCTACCAAGCCCGGATCAGGATGATAGCAGTGGAAATGGTCAAGGGAAGTTGGGACTGCGGAGGCTTTTCAAAGGGAAAGATGGTTGATTCTGACAACAGATTACTAGAAAAGGAATTAAAAAAGGAGAGCTATCAAAGGGGACTCTGTCTTTAGAGGAAACTGAGAACATGATGCCACGTTGATCACTGATAAACAATACCTAAAAATGGAAGAGTATATTTTATTCATATATCTCTTACGTAGGCGGCCATTTGGGACTAAGAAATAGTTATCATTTAGAGGGGAAAAAAACAGATGTCAGAAATGAAGTACACATTGTTTATAGGGATGAGGAAAACTGTTGAGGTGTATTGAAAATAGAAGGAGGGATGGGAGTGGGTTTCAGAACTTTAGATTTATGGGGCACCTGGTGGCTTCGGCTCAGGTCCTGATCGCAGGGTCCTGGGATCGAGCCCTGTGTCGGGCTTCCTGCTCGGTGGGAAGCCTGCTTCTCCCTCTCCTACTCCCTTGCTTGTGTTCCCTCTCTTGCTGTGCCTCTCTCTGTCAAATAAATAAATAAAATCTTAAAAAAAAAAAAAGAACTTTAGATTTATATTGACTTCTAGGTATGAGGATAAAATGGAATAGTTGGCCTCTCAAACTGAAATTATGTGCTTTCGTTTAAAGCCCTGCTGCTAGGGGCCCAGCCTCTTAGAATAGTGTTCCCATAAACAGTGCGCCATCAGAGCAAGTAGGGAGGCAGTGATGAGGGTAGCTCTCGCTCTGCCCAGGCTGATGCAGGGAAAACACTGTCCATGCTTGTCTCTATCCTAGGTGGTAGGCTACCTCCAGTGTGCCTGTGGAAAGGGCACCCACTCTTCTGGCTTCCCTACTCAGACGCTGTGATTTTCAACAAGGCATCTCCTGGAAAGTGTCTTCATCTTACAATGAAGAAATTATGAAAGATGACCTTCCAGCTCTGCGAGGATCTTTTTTTGCAGCTTCCCATTGTAGTCCATAGAATTACTCTTCTTTGATGCTTTTTAAGCTGTTCCTATAAACAAACAGACCTGGTGTGAGCCAGAATAAACTTTTCACAGTGATTATAGCAGTTTTATTTTGAGCATGATGGAGATTTATTTATTTGGCTTGCTTTTTTTGTGTTCATTCACATATCTTAACTTTATCTTCGTTCTCTTTTCCTATGTCTGGTGGTATTATAACAAACTTCTTTGAACTTTTTAAACCAAAGCAGGAGTCTGGTGGGGTGGCACATAAGCATAAAAGTAAATTTCTTCAAGGTAGCAGTTTTAACTGCTTGTTGAAAATTTTTGTATTTTACTTCTGGTTCTAGGATAAATCAAACTGGTGCTGCTTCAGTGCACCTCTCAAGTGTAAAAGCTTCAGTTCTAAGTGTGTACTCTTATTTCCTAACTTATTTTGAAGGGTGAATACAGACAGAATCAATGAGTTGAAGAATACTAAGCTGCTTGTAACATAACAACTTTTAGGACACTTATTAAACTAAGTTTATGGAGTGTGGGATAGAATCTCTGCTTTCTTTATGGAGTAGTCACTAAAAACTAGACCAGGCTTTCAAGGGTATGCCACTTGTGAAGGAGCAGGTTATTTTAGAAGTAGTCTTACTCCAGGTAGTCCTGAAGTAGTTACTAAAAGGAAGGATTTGGTCCAGATAGGTACGGTTGTATGCCTCCCTTGTGTCAACACCAAAGTGATCCATACATCTTTTTTGATTCATTGTCTCATCTGGAACAGGATATTTGTTCTGCCTTCAAGGAAACTGACAGTACCCAAAAGTACCTTATGTATATTTTAAGAAATGAGTTACAGCCATTGTTGGATTTTTTTTTTTCTTTCTTTCTTCCTTTCTTTTTTCTTCCAACTTCTGTGGTATATCTATCTTATAGTAAACTCTGAAGTTCCTCGAGGGTGCAGGGACCCTGTGTTGTTCACTACCCATTGCCCAGCACTTGCACACTGCCTGGCAAAGTGGTGTATAAGGAGGTATTGAACGAATGAGTGAATTTACAAAAAAATCCCATTTTTCTATGCAAGATAAAATTCTAATTACCTGTAGTCAATAAAGAGTGTATAATGTAGCAGTAAATACATTTGAGATGTTTTATGGATGTTTATTGCCATCCATTGTCTTATCTGCTTTCCCCAGTTATAAGCACCTTGAAGGTAGGAACCATGCCTTATAATCCTTTGTATTTCCAATAAGGATTTGTTTTTAAAAAGAAATGACTGAGAACATAAAAGGTTGGAAACAAAAATGAGTAAAATAAAACTAAAGCATAAAGATTATGGAAGGGTAAAATATTGGGTGAAAGGCAGCCGTGGCAGCTTTCAGATGCTGCCAGCATCAGGTTATTATTCCCCCTTCTGAGCGTTCTGGAACGCATTCCATTAATTGTGAATTCACACTGTACTGAGTCTTTGTCAGTTTCCATGTGGATAACAGAGTTCCTCCCTTCAGATAGCAGAAACCCCCAACAGTGGTGGGTCTGTGAGGGCCCTGTAAAAATTGATAAGTAAAAGCAAACGAGTGAAAAGATACATCTTGCCATTAGATGTCTTAGTGTGTGCAGTTATCCTATTCAGATATGCACACTGACACTGTTCTCTTCTTTGTGGGATTTCTGGTTTATAATGGAGCTCAAATAAAAAATATTTTAACTTTGGGTTCCTTGTCTTCACTTAGGGAAGAAAGGAAGGACCCTCTGTCAGCATTGGCGAGAGAATATGGAGGTTCAAAGAGGAATGCCTTGCTGAAGTGGTGTCAGAAGAAGACAGAAGGCTATCAGGTAATCAGTCATATGGTTCTTTTGTCCCACGTGAGCGGTGGCCTTACCAGGTGCTAGAGTGTCATAGCTCACTACATATCTCACATTAAGATGGGGGATCCTATGCTGAATTTTTTTTTTTTTTTTTAAGATTTTATTTATTTATTCAACAGAGAGAGAGAGATCACAAGTAGGCAGAGAGACAGGCAGAGAGAGAGGGGGAAGCAGGCTCCCTGCTGAGCAAAGAGCCTGATGCGGGGCTTGATCCCAGGACCCTGGGATCATGACCTGAGCCGAAGGCAGAGGCTTTAACCCACTGAGCCACCCAGGCGCCCCTCTTATGCTGAATTTTAAGAATACATTCAACACAAAGTCTATCCCAGACTTGGCTGAGTGCCACTTGGATGGCATCAGTTTTTTACCTTTCCAGAGTAGCTAATCTTTCTGGTACTTTTATTCAGCTATTCTATAATACTTTATTTAAGTCCTGTTAACTGCCTTCATTGAGGTCTCATCTGGACTCAAAATAAAAATATATTTATTTTACTTTAAACTAATATTTTCATTAATGTTAAAATGATAAATTTTATGTTATATATATTTTATGTAAATTTTATTGCAATAAAAAATTACTTAGTGGGATGCCTGGGTGGCTCAGTCGGTTAAGTGACTGCCTTCGGCTCAAGTCATGATCCCGGGGTCCTGAGATCGAGCTCCACATCGGGCTCCCTGCTCAGCGGAGAGCCTGCTTCTCCCTCTCCCTCTGCCTGCTGCTCTGCCTACTGTGTTCTCTCTCCATCTCTCTAATAAAAAAATAAAATCTTAAAAAAAAAAAATTAGCAAAAAAAAAAAAGTAAATGATTGGGATATAAGTAGATAGAAAATCATCAAGGACGTATAAGACTTGAACTTGATACTAAATACTATGTGTGTGTGTGTGTGTATATATATATATACTAGTATTAGTATATATATACACTATTAGTACATATATAGTATTAGTATATAGTATTGATACTAAATACTATATGTGTTGTGTGTGTGTGTGTGTGTGTGTGTATATACACACACACACAACACATATATATATATATATACACACACACACACAACACATAATATGTATAACTGGACCTACCCAACCACAGCAGTATCAAAGATTCTTCTCAGGTGCACATAGAACTTTATAGAATAGGGTATATGTTGGATCATAAAATGGCTCAATAAATTTGAATAAAGATTGAGATTATATTGAGTATCTTTTTTTTTTTTTTAAAGATTTATTTGATTTAATTGAGACAGAGAGAGAGCATGAGAGGGGAGAGGTCAGAGGGAGAAGCAGGCTCCCTGCGGAGCAGGGAGCCCGATGTGGGACTCGATCCTGGGACTCCAGGATCATGACCTGAGCTGAAGGCAGTCACTTAATCAGCTGAGCCACCCAGGCACCCCTTGAGTATCTTTTCTGACCACAATGGAATGAAATTAGAAATGTATAACAGAAGGAAAAATCACAACTAAGTGGAAATTAAACAGTTAAATTAAAAAAAACCAGGGGACCAAAGAATAAATCACAAGGGAAATTAGAAAATAAAGAGAATGAAAGTGAAACACAGCATACTGAAATTTATAGGAGGCATTGAGAGCAGCGGAGTTTATAGCCATAAACACCTGCCTTTAAAAAGAAAATCTCAAATCGGTAACCTGACCTTTCACTTTAAGAAAGTAGAAAAAGAAGAGTAAACTAAACCAAAGCAATCAGAAGGAAAGAAAGATAAGAGCAGACAAAACCGTAGAAAAGATTAATAAAACCAAAAGCTGGTTCTTTGAAAAGATCAACAAGTTGACAAACCTTTAGCTAGATGGACAAAGGAAAAAAGAGAGCAGACTACAAAAGAGGGGACATTCCTAGTGACCTTAATGAAATAAGGAATACTTATTTACTTAGAAAATAAAAATAATAATAGAAATACTTAAAAGGGAATACTATGACCAGCTGTACACTGACACATTGGATAACCTAGATGTAAAAGGACAAATTCTTAGAAATACACTATCAAAAATGACTCAAGAAGGGCGTGCGTGGTGGCTCAGTTGGTTGGGTGTCTGACTCTTGGTTTCGGTTCTGGTCATGATCTCCGGGTCCTGGGATCAAGCTCTGTGTCAGGCTCCATGCCCATTGCAGAGTCTGCTTGTCCTTCTTCTCCCTCTGCTCCCCCTTGCCAAATAAATAAATAAAATCTTTTAAAAAAAATGACTCAAGAAGAAAGAAAATCTGAATAGATCTATAACAACAGAAGAGATTGACTTAATAATCAAAACACTTACAGCAAAGAAAAGCCCACGACAAGATAGCTTCATTGGTGAATTCTTCCAAATGTTTAGAAGAATCAATGCCAACCTTTCTCAAACTCGTCCAAAAATAAATGAAAGAACACTTCCTGACTCATTCTGTGAGGCCAATATTACCCTGATAACCAAGCCAGAAAAAAATGTCATAAGAAAACTATGAGTCAATATTCCTTATGCAAAAATTCTCAACAAAATACTGGTAAACAATCCGGGAGCAAATAAAAAGAATCATACACCATGACCAAATGGGCTTTATCCCAGGAATACAAGGTTAGTTCATTATATGATAATTAATCAGTATAATATATATTTCAATAGAATAAAGGGAGAAAAAACCAAAATAATCTTGTCAATGGGCACAGAAAGAATATTTGACAAAAATTAAAAACCCATTTATGATAAAACAAAATGAACAAATTAGGAATAGAAGGGAACTTTCTTAGTCTGTTGAAGGGCATGTGTGAAAAACCTTCAGTTGACAGCATACTTAATGGTGAAAGACTTTGGAAGCTTTCCCTCAAGATCGGGAACAAGAAAGGATGTCTATCCTCACCACTTCTATTCAGTATTTTCCTGGAAGTTTTAGCTAGAACAGTTGGGCAAGAAAAAGAAGTAAAAGTTATTGAAAAGGAATATGTAAAATTATTTCTGTTTGCAGATGACATGATTTATATCTGAAAAAACCTTAAAGAATTGACATACAAAGTATTAGAGCTAATAAACTTCAGCTAAATTGTGGGGCACAAGCTCAGTATACTAAAATCGCTTGCATTTCTTTCTTTTTTTTTTTTAGAGAGAGAGTGATTTGGGGTATGGGGGGAAGACAGAGAGAGAGAGAGAGTGAGAATCCTAAGCAGGCTCTTTGCCCAGCACAGAGTCCAATGCAGACTTGATCTCACAACCCTGAGGTCATGACCTGAGCTAAAATCAAGAGTTGGACACTTAACCAGCTGAGCCACCCAGGTGCCCCATCACTTGCATTTCTATATGCTAGTAATGAAAACTCTAAAAATGAAGTTAAAATAATATTCCACTTACAGTAGCATCAAAAAGAATAAAGTACTTAGAAATAAATTTAACCAAGGGGAGGACAAGGCTTGTACACTGAAAACTATAAAACATTGCTGAAAGAAATTAAAGAAAATCTAAATAAATGGGAAAACATCCCATGTTCATGGATTGGAAGTTTTGATGCATGCTACAATATGAATGAACTTTGAAAATACTATGCTAAGTGAAAGAAGCCAGACAGGAAGCTCCAGCATAAAAGATTTCAATACTCCAGATCTGAAAGCAGGCATAAAACAGACACTCTCAGCTTTGATGAATGGCAAGAGGATTAATGCTGATGACTACAAATTTGATCTAAGACTGAAACCTTAAGCGTGCATCAATATTGCACAACCACTTGATTGTTTTTCGTTATGGTTTTTTTAATTGAAGTATTCACATAAGATAGAATTTACCCACCGAAGATACACATTTCAGTGGCTTTTGGTGTATTCACGGGGTTTTGTAAAACTGACTGCAGTCAATTTTAGAATATTTTCATCAATCCAAAAAAATCTTGTAACCATTAACAGTCAGTCCTCACTTGCCCTATAGTCAAGCACTAATCTACTTTCTATCACCATATATTTGCCTATCCTGGACATTTAATATAAATGGAATCACAAAGTATGGGGGCCTTTGTGACTGGCTTCTTTCCTTTAGTATCATGCTTTCAGGGTTCATCCATGTTGTGGCTTGTGTTGTCAGTACTTTATTCCCTTTTATGGCCAAATAATATTCCATTGTTTGGCTATACCACATGTTTTCCATTCATCTGTTGATGGACGTTTTGGTTGTTTGGGCTATTACAGTTATGCTGCAATGAATGCTGTGTATGTTTTTGCATGGACATTAGTAGTTTTCCTCATGCTCCTGTCCATCTTCTACTCTGCTGCCAAACTGGTTTGAAATTGTGATCTGGAAGCTACTTCCTCTTTGCCATGCAGTTATAATCCAAGATCCTTAGTATGGAGAACAAGACCCCCTATGATCAATCTGGCCCTCGTGTAGCCTTTTTGACTCTTCATTCTGCTGAACTCCTCAGTCTCACTTTGGTCCCGAATGCTTCCCCATCCTCTCACTCCACCCCTTCCATCTGGGGAGTGTCTGCTCCTTCAGCTGAGAAAACAGCATCCGTGCAAAGTAGTTTGTGCCCCTGCTTCACCCTTGCAAGGGTTCATCCTTCACGTGTTCCACTCCCTCCTCACAGAAACGAGGGAGCCAAGTTCTTCCTTGACCAGTACAGTGTTTGCTGTATTTCAGGGCATATTCTTTGGGTCTTTGCATCTGTATTTCATTTTCCCTGTGTTCCCGAACTCCACAGGGTGTATCACAAGGTGCGAAAGTTGTCAGTTGCATGTCTGTCTTCCTTTCTAGACTAGTGAGCTTGTTTTTGCCTCTTGAGCATCTGGCATAAGGCTTAGCACATGACAAAGCTGACTTTCTGAACCTATATATTGAATGTAATGAAATACATTAGAGGTTCATTTTTAGAACTGAGGTTCTCAACCCTGTGTGTAAAAACCTGTGAAGATTGTGGGGAAAATGCCGATTCCTGAGAACCACACCTAAGGATTTGTGGTTCTAGAGGTATGAAGTGAGACCCTAGGATCTTCATTTGTAAAAGTACTGCAGGTGATGCATAGGTCACAGTGAGACTCACACATAGAGTAGTAAGTAAGGCCGTGAACTTGAGTGTCAGCTCTGCCCCTACTGTGTGACCTCATGCAAACTCCTCAGCTTCTTTGAGCCTCACTTTTCTCTTCCATAAAATAGAGGAGTAACTGAGGCAGTCATGCACATTCTCTAGCATGTGTTACGTGTTTAATAGATTTTTAAATTAGTATTTTCTTTGATGGCGTTGGGTGCTGTCTGGTAACATAAACTACATTTTCTTAGACTGCTATGTCAGTTGAGAGACTAATTTATAACCTTGGTTATAACCTTTGTAACCCTTGGTTATAGAACTTTGCCATGTATCAAGTTGATTAAAAAGTTAAACAAGTTGATGGAGATGTTTTAAGCATTAAATCAGTGATTTAACAATTGTCTCCTGGTTCCTTCCCATCTAAATTCTCTGCCTCTATGATTTTAAGGGACATTGTGTTGGTTAAAAAAAAAAATACACATAATTCTGGGGGAAGCAAGGGGGAGAAGAGAGGCTAATCCGGGATGGCTTTGAGGAAAGCCACGAGGGTGGGGGGGGCCTCGAAGTCCTGCGGAGTTTTCCAGACTCCATGTGCTGCTTAGGCATTTGCAGTGTGGGAAACAGTCACGCCCTGTGGGCATCTGTCTGTGCTTGTACCCCCGAGGAAACCCTTGAGGTTTAGATGAACCCCCCGGAGGAAACCCTTGAGCTTTAGATGAACGTGGGATTTGTCATGCAGCTGGTTCCAGATAGTTCCTCCATTAAGACTTTTAGAAATGGGCATACCAAAGATTTCCTCTTATCTTTCTGCTGTGTTGAGTAGACGTTACACAGACACCTCACCCATATTACTGCTCTTGTAACGAAACATTTATTAAGAGGTACTCCAACTGTTAAAAAATACAACAACAAATCAATTCAAAAACTTAAAAACTTCAGTTAATAATTTTTTAAGTTTCTTCCATTTAGCGCGTACTTACATTACAGGAGGAAATATGCAAAACGGAATAGTCAGCATAGAAAAAGAAAAACCTTTCTGGAAGTAGACAGTCGCTACAAACCCAGTTTCCCCTTTCTTTACTTCCTATCGACACTTCTGTAATGATATATATATATGGCTTTTTTGTTTGTCTTGCTTTTGTTTCTTACAAGGCAGATCTCTATTCTTGATGTTTAAAAGTAGATAGGATGCTGGTTCTTTTATTTCAAAGTCTATGAGTTAAAATTGGGCAGTCTGAAATGTGTAATCTTTTTGTAGACGGAAAGATATATCTGATCAAGCTCTTAATTTGTCAAGAGCCATATAAGAGGTGCCAGAACCCTTTCCTTATCTAGCTGTACACATGGATGAGCATACCCACCCTTTGGAGCCAGCAGTTTGGGACCAGTATTTTTTGGTCTCTGACTGCTTACAGTCCGCAGGAAAGGGCAGGTTGTGACACTTGACCAGCTCACTAGAGCAGGAGCTGTTACGTGACACTCAGCACGTCCTGCTCTCCAGGCCCTAAATGCAGCATTAATGCTTGGAGCATGCATGCTTTCTGTCGTAGGAGCTGTCTCATCAACGGAGATAGATTCCCTAATACCATATCATCTTCCTTTAACTCTCTAAAGAGTCATCCTAAAATAATTGTGCTAATCGCTATAACTTCATTAACCGTCCATTACAAAACAAGCTCTTGTGAGTTTGCCTTTTATCTAACAAGCACATTTTCTCTTGTGTCCTGCCGCTTACTGTTTACTGAAGTTTTAGAGTACTAGAATTTTTACTATTGAAAGGGCCTTGGCATTCTGATTTACTGTCATGTTTACAAATGTGGGACTGAAAAGCCCCACAGGATAAATGATGGCCTCAAGGCTGTCTCATGAGTCCATGGCGTCACATAAACAACCTTTGGAACTATTGCTTTAAGGATTAAAATCTTCCTTGTTTTTAAAATTAGTGCCTCAGTTTGTACCTATTATGTTTTAATTTTTTTTCTACAGTTATGCTTTTAAATTTAATTTAAATATGCAATTATAACGTGAATAATTCTGAAGTGCTTATAGGGAACAGTGCTAATCTTTTGTCCTATTTCATAACCTCTGTAATTTCTGCTTCCCAGAGGCAACTACTTTCAGGTCTTCTAGCTGTTTGGTTAGGGATTGACAATATCAGATTGATAAGGTAACCAAGAAAATAATTTATACTTTCAATATATTTTCTTCGATTCTAAAATTTGTATTTAGCAGCTTCTGGTGTGCCATTGTTTTCTTGTTCTGGAAAAACCTAACTGAATATAGTCAAGGGGCCTCTAAAGGTTAATTTAAGAGAACTTTACTTTGGATGAAAAATCTTTGTTTTCTGATAAAATGCCAGACCTAGAATTCGATTAGTTAATCCAAAGGATAATGAAATCACTCAATCTAGTACAAAATAGTTTTAGTAAATGAAAAAAAAAAGCTTTTAGAAGAACTGCCTGAGGTAATTTAATCTCAAATAAGCATTAAGAATGCACAGTTTTATTGAGGGATTTGCTCATTAATGCTTGGGCTAGAGAAGAAAAGATTTTTCTTACATGTCTTAGCGGAGATCATTGGAGGCAGAAGAACTGACAGACTCGAATGATTTGGAAGTAATGTTTTATGTGCTGTGCTTTACTTCCTTTCTAGCAATTTTTCCTGATACAAAAATTAACTTGTCAAATACATACTAAGGTGGACGCCAGATAGGGCTCTGGGTGTTAAAGCAGAATCAGGAAATAAAAAGACAGTTTCTCTTCTCAGGAAGATTATGGACTAGTCAGTAAGAATACATCAGTAATTAAAACTAAATATGAATTTCTGTTTAGGTAGAATATCAGACCATACTCTTACTGAGAATTACGATTTTGTTTAAAATAGTGCGTGTACGTGTGCGTGTGCGTGTGCGTGTGTGTGTGTGTGTGTGTGTATTTAAGGGCACTGGGGACTAACCTAGGCAGTTAGGATCAATTTGGCAGGAGCCAAAGTTGCAGAAAGAAAACACATCGATTTGAGTCCCGTATTTACCCCTGCTTTTTTAAACCCTTAGAGTATTGACCAACTCGTGGCATGAGGCAGAGATGAAACAGAAAGCAGCGGTCCAGAGCTTATTTCAGAATCTCTGAGTAAGGATGCTAAAATTCGAATTCAGAGCTACTAAGACAGTCAGTATTTGGGAGTCCTCAATCCCAGGGGAAAGACAATGCCAGAGTAGCAGACTCATTTGACTTAGCTTTTGCCCTCAAGGTTGTTTGTCTTGTCCTAAGTAAGGTGTATGGAGGCCGACTTAGATTCAGCAGAAGCTGCTGCCCGGAGGATAACCACTTTAGTCCCATTTTCATGAAAAATCTCCTCTCCCCATTGAATGGTGTTGGCACCTTTGTCAATTCATTTGACTATATACACAGTTTATACTTATTTCCTTGACCTTTTAAAACCTTATGGTTTATCTCTGGTCTCTTAACTCTACTCCATTGGTATGTAGGTCTGCCTCTGCCAGTACTGCACTATTTTCATCGCTGGAGCTATGCAGTAAGTTTTGAAATCATGAATTGTGAGTCTTCTAGCTTTCTTCTTATCTTTTCAAGATTGTTTTGACTCTCCAGGGTCTCTCAAGATTCCATATGGATTTTAGGAAGGTTTTGCTATTTCTGTAAAAAAAAAAAATTGTCATCAGGACATTGATAGGAATTGCATTGAATCTATAGATCACTTTGGGTAATAATAAATCAAAATAATATTAAGTCTTCCAACCCATGAATATGGGATGTCTTTACTTTCTTTCAGCAGTGTTTTGTAGGTTTTATCATACAAGTCTTTCACCTCCTGGATTAAGTTGGTTCCTAATTGTTTTATTCTTTCTTATGCTCTTGTAAATGGAATTATTTTATGATTTCCTTTTTAGGTTGTTCATTGTTAGTGTATAGAAATGCAGCTGATTCTTATATGTTGACCTTGATCCTGCTACTTTGCTGAACTCATTAGATCTGACAGTTTTTTTATGTAGAATGTTTAGGGTTTTCTACACAGAAGATCATATCGTCTGCAGACAGAGATGATTTTACTTCTTCTCTTCTTGTGTTTTATTTCTCTTTCTTCCCTAATTGCCCTGGCTAGAGCTTCCAGAACTATGTTGGGTAGAAGTGGCCAAAGTGGACATCCTTGGCTTGTTTTTCCTCAGCTTAGAAGAGAGCTTTCAGTTTTTCACCATTGAGTGTGATGTTTGCTGTGGGTTTTTCATATATAGCTCTGTATAGTGTGGAGGTAGTCTCCTTCTATTCCTATTTTTCAAGTATTTTTATCATGAAAGGTTGTTGAATTTTGTCAAATGCTTTTTGTGTATCAACTGAGATGATCATGTAGGTTTTTTTCCCCTTCATTCTGTTAATGTGGTTAGTATTTGACATTAATCGATTTTTGTATGTTGTGAACCATCCTTGCATTCCAGGAATAAGCCCTACTTGGTCATGGTGTACAATCCTTTTAATGTACTGCTGAATTTGGTTTGCTAGTATTTTGTTGAGGATTTTTGCATCAGTGTTCTTAAGAGATACTGGTCTGGAGCATTGTTCTCTAGTAGTGTCTTTGGTATCAGGGTAACGGTGTCCTCATAGAATGAGATAGAAAGTGTTCCCTCCTCTTCAATTTTTGGAGAAGTTTGAGAAGCATTGGGGTTAGCTATTTAAATGTTGGGTAGAATTCATCAGTGAAGCCATCAGGTCAAGGGCTTTTCTTTCCTGGGAGTTTTTTGGTTACTGATTCAATTATCTTAGCAGATAATTATCTGTTCAGATTTTCTGTTCTTTGTCATTCAGTCTTGATAGGTTTTGTGTTTCTAGGAGTTTTCCCATTTCATCTAGTAATCCAATTTGTTGGCAGACAGTTGATTATAGTACTCCGTTATAATCCTTTTCCTTTCCATAGACTTGGTAATAATATTCTCACTCATTTTCATTTCTGATTTTAATAATTTGAGGCTTCTTCTCTCTTTTTTTCTGAGTCAGTCTAGCTAAAGGTTTGTCAATTTTGCTGACTTCTTAATGAGTCAGCTTTTTATTTCATTGACTTTCTTCAATTGTCTGTTTTCTTTTGTTTACCTCTGCTCTGATCTTTATTATTTACTTTCTTCTGCTAGCTTTGGGTTTAGTTTGTTCTTATTTTTCTAGTTCCTTAAGTTTTAAAGTTAGTTTGTCGATTTGACATCTTTCTTATTTTTTTTTTTTTTTAAAGATTTTATTTATTTATTTGACAGTGAGGAGAGAGATCACAAGTAGGCAGAGAGGCAGGCAGAGAGGAGGGGGGGAAACAGGCTCCCTGCCGAGCAGAGAGCCCGATGCAGGGCTCGATCCCAGGACCCTGAGATCATGACCTGAGCCGAAGGCAGAGGCTTTAACCCACTGAGCCACCCAGGCACCCCGAGATCTTTCTTATTTTTTAATGTGTAAGAGTTTATTGCTATAAGCTTCACCTAAACGGCTTTCTCTGTGTCCCATAAGTTTTAATATGTTGGGTTTTACTTTTCCTTTTTCTCTTATTATTTTCTACCATCCCTGGTGGTCTAGTGGTTAGGATTTGGCACTCTCTCTCTTACTATTTTCTAATTTCCCTTGTGACTTCTTCTTTGATCCATTATTTGTTTAAGATAATTTATTTTGAATGGTAAACCAACCTTTCATTCCTAGGGAGACTCTTCTTAGTTATGATGTATTATTCTTTTTAGGAAGTCAAATTCAACTTGCTAAAATTTTGTTTAGACTTTTTGCATCTATATCTATGAGGAATATTAGTCTGCAGTTTGTTAATAATGTCTTTACCAAGATTTGGTATTAGTAATGTTGACCGTAGAATAATTTGGTAAGAATTCTTTCTTCTTCAGTTTTCTGGAAAAGTTTATTTATAGTTGGTATTACTTCTTTCTTAAATATTTGGTAGAATTCCCTAGTGAAGTCATCTTGTCTGGTGGTCTTTGTAGGAACATTTTTAACTACAAAATCCGGTTTCTTTAATAGAGACATAGGGCTATTTAGGTTATCTGTTTCTTCTTGAGTGAGGTTTGGCTAGTTGTGTCTTTCAAGGAGTCTGTTCATTTCATCTGAGTTGTAGAATTTATTGGCATAACATTGTTCGTAATATTCCCATCTCCTAGGTACCTGTAGATACTGAAGGGTTGTCTCTGCTCTCATTCCTGATAAGGCAACTTGTGTATTCTCTCTTTCTTCTGTATTAATGTAGCTGGAGGTTTGTAAAATTTATTTGTCTTCTCAGTGAACCAGTTCTCTATTTTCGTTATTATTTCTCTTTTTCTATTTCATTGCTTTTTGCTTTGGCCTTTATTACTTCCTTCCTTCTGCTTACTAATTGGGTTTTATTTGCTGCTGCTTTAGTTTCTTGAGGTAGAGTTGTCATCATTTGAAGCTTTTCTTCTTTTCTGGTGTAGACACTTCTTGCTAGAAATTTTTCCTCTAGGTATTCATTTAGTGGCATCCCACAAATTTTCCATTTTCATTCAGTTCAAAATACTTTTCTGTTTTGATTTCTTCTTTGATCCATGGATTATTTAGAAGTATTTCATTTCTTTCCCAAACACTTGAGGATTTTTCAGAGGTCTTTCTGTTATTTCTAACTAAATTTGATTATGGTCAGAGAATGTACTTTCTATGACTCGGATCCTTTCAAATTTATTGAGACTCATTTCGTGGCACAGAATATGGTCTATCACTTAAGAATATGCTAGTCTGCTATTGTTGGAGAAAGGTTCTATAAATGTTAATTAGATACTGTTCATTGACTGTTGATCATATCTTCTGTATCTCTATTTTCTACCTGGCTATTCTATCCATTTTGAGCAAAGAATATTGCAATCTTTTGATTAGAGTTATAGATTTCTCTACTTCTTGTAGTTTTAACAATGTATTCTAAAACTGTTACTAGTACATAAAAGTAAAGGGTTTTGTCCTCTTGAGAAATTTACCTCTGCCATTATGAAATGACTTTCTTTATCCGTGAGAATATTCTGTGCTGTAAAATCCTTATTTTATATGAATATAGCCACTCTGTCTTTCTCTTGGTTACATTTAGTGTAGTATACATATCTCTAGTGTGTGTACTTCTTGTAGGTACCAAGCACATAGTTGAGTATTACCATATTTTTAAAGTTATTTTTCTAACGATTATTCTAGGGATTATAACACACATCCCAGTTGATTTAAGGTTTTTCTGACTTAATATGGTAAAATATAGCAACTTTTGCTCTAATGTAGGTCCTTTTCTTCCCTCTTTCTTTGTGCTGTTATTGTATGTATTATATTTATTTGTGTTATAAACCCAGTAGTACCATACTATAATCATTGCTCTATTCATTGTTTTGTTTTGTTTTTTTTAAAGAGGAAAACAGATGAGAGCAATTTTAGGCGTGAAGACTACTACAGACTCCCACTGTTCTTACCTGAAATTATTTGCCTTTGATTCATTTCCAGAGCCCTGAAATTATTATTTTTGACAATTTTGTCCAGTTTTATATTTATTTTTTAGAAAGAGGAATTGTTGACCTCTGCTCCACCACAGCTGGAAATTTCCTCACATGCTTCCTTTTTGGATTTCTTTTCCCCCAACCCTCTTTCACTAAGCAACAACAACGAAGGAGCACTTAGCCTTTCTTCTCCCAGAATTGTGTCCCCGTGGACTGAAGAGTCAGTAGAGTAAGAACTAATGGACAGATAAAAATAGCTCAGTCCCCCACAGCTTCCTTTGAAATATTAGGCTATCTGTAGACAAGCAGGAGGAAAAGAAGTTCTCTTAATAAATTTATGAAGTGTTCATACGATATTTGCTAGTGCCTACCCGGGTAGCCCAGGCACCTGGTGTTTGCCACACTCCCTTGGACCACTTTGCATTTCCAGCATTCCGAAACTTGTGGGGTGAGTGGATTCTCTGTACAAAGTAGCTTTCTTTGGGGCGCCTGGGTGGCTCAGTGGGTTAGGGCCTCTGCCTCCGGCTCAGGTCATGGTCGCAGGGTCCTGGGATCGAGCCCCGCATCGGGCTCTCTGCTGAGCCTCTCTGCCTACTTGTGGTCTCTCCCTCTCTGTCAAATAAATAGATGGAATCTTTAAAAAAAAAAAAAAAGCTTTCTTTGCCCGAAAAGCTCAGGTTTCTTGTGATTCCTCTTGTTCACTGCATGCTGAGACAGGGAATAGAGAAGTGTCCCTGCACATGTGACCCCTGGCCCCTGGTCTGTCCAATGCGTCCAAGTGGTATTTTCATTGATACTCCCCTTCCTTTTCAGATAAGTTTTCAGTCTCTCATGCCAGAAACATCATGGAGTGCCTCTTCCCCTCAGTCCTTCCTTCCCTGTCTTCCCTTTCCACTTTCCTAGTGTGCTCTCTTCATGATTCTAGTTAGGACTAAGGCAGGGGGGGGTGAAATGGGAGAGGTCAGGAAAGCTGGGAGTTCTGCCAGTAGATAGAGTGCAGTTAAAATAATACATTTGGAATTCCTGATAGTCAACGCAAAGCTTAGATGGTTTCATTTCCTCTTCTATAACTGGAATCTTAGGTCACAGGAATGACTTCCCAGAGTTAAAAAATAAAAAAGGTGCAGACAGTAGATAAGGGTTTTGATCTGAATTGAATCTAGGTTGAAAGTCTAATTTTTTTTTTTTAAATTTTACATTGTCTGGTTGGAAACTTAAGTTTCCCTACAGAAAGATCTTATTGTTTGTAAATATCACGGTGTTCCAAGGCTTAAAAATACTTGAACAAAGGGAAAGGGAATGGCAGGTTTGTAGTCCCACCCAGTCTTTATGTGGATTTCCATATACTCAACTGATCTCTCCATGTGGCCACTCATCTGCCACGGCCTGGTCATTCTGTGCCCTCTTGTCCGGGAAGCTGGCAGTGGCCCAGCGTGAAGTTCACATGTCTACGGAGAGCTCTTGTCTCATGGCTCCTCATGGGCCTGTGCTCTCCACTGCACACAGCGGAGGTTAGGCAGATGGCCTCATGGTCACAGTGGAGTGAAAGAGTGGTTTCCTGTTTTCAGGGGATTCTTTTCAATGCCAAACATAGCAGCTGGGAAACACAGTTTTCCCAGAATCACAGTGTACTTCTTGGGTTCTGTTTAAACATAATTTGACAGTCACCGTTAACATCTATTTCCAGAAATGTCAAGGCTGTAATTTTTTTAAAATTAATTGCTTAATGGCATTACGATACATCGGTTTGATCTGTGTTCTCGTATGCAGTAGGTGACACTATCCAATCAAGATTTCCCCCCAGCTGACACCAGTTCTTAAGTGCTGATGTTTACATATCTCATTGTGAGCATCTTTCAGAGCTGCATTCAGGGCCCGTGAATGTGGAAAGATGTTCAGGAATGGTGGGCTGCACATAGCGATAGCAGTCTCATGTGTACCTGTCATGTCTTCATCGACAGAATGGGCCTGTGGAAGTGTGAGAGGTGAGAGGGACCTGAGGAGTTTGAACAGAGCCAGAGAAGCCTGTCATTCTCCTTAACTCAGGGTTCTGTTCCTCTTCCCCTCATTCTTTCCCCCATTTTAACTCCCACCCATAAAGAAAACCTACTGAATGTAGGAACATGGTTTGATTGCCCATGCTCTTGGTTAGCTGTAAGGTAATTGTCACAGGAGTTCGTTTGCTTGGATAAAATTTGAGGTACTTAATCTGAATTAGCACCCACAATTCCACTCTCAAAAGTTGGAGAACATCAGACTCGAGATGACCCCTAGGAATCCTGCAGGTGGGGTTTCACTTCTCAGGTGACGGAACTGCAAATCAGAGAAGTGGCAGGCTTGCCCGAGATCATACACCTGGGCCTCCAGACACCGAGCCTGGGCTCTCACCACCAGCCATCCTGCCTCCCCAGCAGGGTCCCAGGCTCTTCACTAAGTTTCCAGTAGATGGGTATTTTTATTATGAGTAATGCTGAGAAATAGAGGAGAAATCAGATAAGTAACATTTTCAGGAGCTGCTTCATTATTTTGCTAAAAGCTGGATCATTAGATTATTCGGGTCAAATAATCTTTATATATCAGATAGCACACACAGTCCTTTACTGCCTTACATCATGAGAAAATTGTGTGTGTGTGTGTGTGTTTCATTCACTTTGGATGCGATGCCAGCATAACAATATGAAGTCGACAGAGGAGTTGAAATTTGACAGGTTAATTTTATTATATACATGATGCTCTGGCCTTTCACAAATGAGTTTAGCCTGAGGTCATTCAGGAAATTTAGGGTGACCTCTCTGTTTGTAGAAGCAGGTAATTTGTAAAGATGCTCTATTGCTGCCTCATGATATATAATTATGGAAAGGGTAATTAACCATTAGGTACTGGAAGGAGGAGGAAAGACAAACTAGTTTCCTTTGCAAATGAGCTCTTTAGATCCAGGAGAAAGGAGGCTGGTCTGGTTACCTACTGCTGCATAACAACCACCACCCCAAAAGTGAATAGCTTAAAATAACGGTGACATTTATTTAGCTCATAAATCTACAGTTTGGGTGGAGCTTAGTGGGGACAGCTCATCTCTACTCCATTCAGCTTCATCTGAGGCTCCTGCCCTCATCATGTCTGGTGGCTGATGGTAGCTGAGATTTTCACTGGGCTGGGACCGGAAGCCTACATGCAGCCTCTCCATGTGGCCTGGGCTTCCTCACGGCGTGCTGGCTGTGTTCCAGGGGAAATGTCCCAAAAAAGAGTTGGTCAGTAGCCCCTCATCTTTTATGATGTAGTCTTGGGGGTCATGCAGCATCTCTTTTGCCACATTCTGTTACTCAAGGGAGTTGCAAAAACCCATGCAGTTGCAAGGAGAAGGGAGCTAGATGCCATCTCCTGATGGGATGCAGCAAGATTCTGGAGAGGATATAGGGCCAGAAATACTGCTGTGGCCTTTTTCAGAAAATCCAGTCTGCCACAGAGACTGTTCTTTTATTTAAGTAGAGCAGCCAATAACATGACACTAACCTGACAGAACCTTATAATGGTATTTTTTAAAAATATTGCCTCATAGGTGAGAGGGAACCTGGGTAGAGTAGAGGCAGTCTGACGAAGAAGTCTACTACCTTATGAAAGCTAGATGCATTTGCCTGTACAGTTCTGTGTAGCAAATCACACAGCACCCTGAGAACTCAGAGACATGACTGTCCGCCTTCTCCGAACCAACCCAGGGTGTGGGTTCCATCAGAGTCTCTCAGACTGTGTCTGGTTCCACCGAGGTTTAACCCGGAACTACATTCGGTTACAGCACTCTGAAACACTGGAAAGAAGGACAAAGCTTAAAAAGGAAGAGACCTAGGTGGCACCCAAATGTGTCTGTGGCCCTGGGATCCTTGTTTGAAAAAATGATGTGTTGAGGTAGAATTGACATATAATAAACCATATATTTAAAGTTTACAGTTTGATGACTTTTGACATTATATATGCCTGTGAAACCATCCCCACACACGGTGAGTATATCAACGTCCACAGAAGATTCCTTAAGTCTCTCTGTATCCTCTTCGTCCTGCCTTTTCCCACTGCCACCCCCAGGCAACCACGGTCTGCTGTCACTGCGTAGTGTTTGCATTTTTTATAACTTTGTATAAATGGGATCATAGCGTGTATAATTTGGGGAGGGTTCTGTCTTCTGTCACTTAGCATAATGATCATGAGATTTATTCATATTGTGTATATCAAGAATTCATTTTCTTTTTTTTTTCTGAAGAGCAAGTCCGTTTTATGGATACATCACCATTTGTTTATCCATTCAGCTGTTGCTGGACATTGGGTTGTTTCCAGTTATGGCTTCTAAGTAAAGCTCCTGTGAACATTCATGTGCGGGTGGTTGCATAGACGTCTGAAAAGTGGGTTGGCTGGCTCATGTGGTAGGTATAGGTGTCACTTTTTAAGAAACTGCCAGACTGTCTGTGGCTGCACCAGCAGTGCAGGAGAGTTCCAGTTCCTTTACATCCTCACCAGGACTTCGAGTGGTCGGCCTCCAGCCATTCTAATAACTGGAGTGTGGTGCTGTGGTGCTATTTCAGCATGGTTTTCGTTTTCCAGTCGCCTGGGAACAAATGGCACGGAGCATCTTTCCGTGTGCTTATTTGCCATCCATGTGTCTTCTTCAGTGACGCGCCTGTGCACAACTAGAATGGTCATTAAATACAAGGAAGGATATGATGCAATCTAGAGCATGACCTTTGCCCTCAAGGAACTTTTGAAATTATTTCTGAGACATAATAATATTTCCAGGCCTTTTAAAATGATGCCTTTTCCTGGGCATAATTTAACCTTTTTAATGACTCAGATTTGTAATCATAAGCATTCATGACTACACTGTGTAGAATCCAGTTTTGAGTGGCCTTTATACTTCTTCTGTATCATATCCCTCCTTCTGACCCTCAGCCCTCTCTATCTGGCTGCATCCTAATTGTTTTTTTACCAAGAAACCACAAAAAGTGCCTATGACCAACTTGCATGCAAAACAAAACCAGAAAAGCACGGGGTCAGGAGTAAAGCACCACGTACAGGGCCCCAACAGCACACAGGCTCCTCCCCTCCCTTGCGACAGCGTCATGTTCTCCCACTGGTGGTATCTGGTTATGTTTGGTTCAGAGGAAAGTGTTTCACCATTTCCCTTCACATTTACTACACTAATGAATGGGAAAGTAAGTAAACCACTGAGTTTGGGGCACAAGAGGGTGGTGGTTCCACAGGTGTGATACCTGTTTTTGGATATTTCGCCATTTTCCCTCTGCCAGAATGGTACCTTGTAGGTGTAGAAACAAATACCCTGAAAGATTTATTTTTATTTATTTATTTTTTTTAAGATTTTTATTTATTTATTTGACAGAGAAAGAGAGATCACGAGTAGGCAGAGAGGCAGGCAGAGAGGAGGGGGGGAAACAGGCTCCCTGCCGAGCAGAGAGCCCGATGCAGGGCTTGATCCCAGAACCCTGAGATCATGACCTGAGCCGAAGGCAGAGGCTTCAACCCACTGAGCCACCCAGGTGCCCCTACCCTGAAAGATTTGACAGAACACTTTAATTCCTGCCCTCAGCAATAAGATAAGTTCATCTTAAGGTGAGCACTCTATTGAGCATCTCTTTCCTGAGATCATTTCCTTCCCAAGCTACTGAAAGACCACACCACTTCCTATCCAGGCTGCCTTGTACTTGTTGTCCTCGGTCAGACCAGATACGTTCCCTTTGATTTCAGAAGTGGAAGTACCGTGCCAGGGAAGACCAGTAGTTCTATCTGTGTTCTATCTGGGTATGCGTTCTCAGGGGCAGGCGATTCTCCCCTGAAACGTGAGTATCAGGAAGATAACGATGCGTCCAAATTGGCACCTTCCTTGTTAGGGGCTTGTCACCAATGTGCTGGTCTAAATCTTTGCGTAGGATTAATAGTGTGTTGTAGTCTCTTTGTGGTAGTATCTTTTTGTGCATAAATTACACTTTTAAAATTTAAGGTATTTGGATGAGTCTAGGTGTATTTGTGTCTATCTTTCATGCTTTATAAGTACTGTCTTTTAGCAGCCCTCATTTTTAGAAGCTGAAGCATTTTTTTTTTTTTAAAGACCTACCTCCATACTTAAGCTTTCAGATCCTCTGGACCTTTTTTCCTAAATTTGTCTACATTCTCTCAGAGTTTTCTTAAACAAGCACGTTATCCAGCAATTATTCAGCAAACATTTGTGAAGTGCCTGAAGAGTGTGCTAGGTTTTCAGGTCAGTGCTTGGCAAGAACACGCCTGAGAGAGGGAAACGAAGTCATATAAGTGCTGTTCGTTGCAGTAGGCACAGGGGAGACAAGTGACAGAAGTCCATGTGACTGTCACAGAGCCATCAGACCTTCATCTCTGGCCCAGACAGCAGGTGTCTCAAAGTTCCAGGGTGTGTGCTAGAGGAGAGGGACTTGGAACCAGCATGGCTGTCTCCTGGTACTCCAGGGCCTCTCCTGGGGCAGGGACAGCAGTCTCCTGTCTTACGCTTGTTTGTGGTCTGGAAGGTGGAATCAGCACCATCTTGGGGGAGATGGAAGAGGGGACAGGATAGGCCAGGCTCCATCCGAAGGAGCTGTTCCATGTACATCACAGACTCTGTCTTAGTAAATCCTCATAATTGGGTTATCTTTCCTATTTTGCGTATAAGAGAATGGAGACTCCTCCGAGGTAAACTGCCCCCACAGTCTTGAGCTAGTAGGGACTAGCGCCAACATTCACAGCCCAGTCCGCGGGACTCTAAAACCCATGATACCTCTGTCACACCGCTCTGCTTTTCCAGAGCAGTGGCTTTCACATCCATGTAAAGAATTTCCTAAGACTTAAATGGAAGAGCAGTCAGCCTTGCAAGCTAAAGAGCTTATTTCTGTCACCTTTTCTCAGAGAAAGCACTTGAACAGGGTTTTTGTGTGAGCCCTGGCTTCTTACATTGGGCAGCCTTCAAGGCCCACAGCACCCAGATTACCCTGCATGCATCTGTTTCAGAGCCTGAGTACAAAATTGGTGGCATTTGTCTTAAGGATAAACTAAAGGAGGCCATCCCAAGGATGTACTGGAATGCTTAATTTTCTTGCCCTCAAACACACAGATTCTCAGGGAAGCCGTTGGGGGTTAGGACGAGGAGACATAGTTTCTTTCCCCTTCCTCTGCCAAGCCCTTCCCCAGAGCACACGCCACGGTAAATATTGCTTGAGGATTACTGTGAGTGTCTCCTTTAGTTCAAATTGCATTTTAGTGAGTAATAACCCCTGCCAAAGCTAAACTAAATCTAGAAAAGGCAGAACTAATTCCTAAGCTGCTCATAAGACTGCTCACAGCATGCCCAGGGCTCATGAATCAGCTACGACCTAGCCAGCAGCCCTTGCCTGCCAGCCCTTCCTGGTGGCAGTTTTCCTGAATTTTCAAAAAGCAGGCATCCTGGTTCCTGTGAAATGTCTCCCTTTGGAGGGATTTATGGGAAATGCAGGACATTAATCCCGTCTCTTAGGGTGACATTGGCTAACTTTTCTGAATTGTTCCCCCAAAATAGGTTCATTTGACTGAAACAGTTTATAGCACATTAAACTCAAAATATTATTATACCTTAGATTTTGTTTTTGTGAAGTTTCAGTATAGTTGGAGCTGTATCCTAGAAGTGTGCTTGCTACTTTGGGCGACATCATCGTGGTCAAACCTGGCTGCCTCACACAGAGAACCGTGGCGGCTTCCCTCCCAGGACTTTGAAGCAGCCATGCACAGAGAATGATCTATCAGGTTCCTTCTTAGATGCTGTAGTTGTTCGGTTTATCCTGGAGGTGAAGGGATCAGCTTGATAACCTGCCTCCTACATTCAACTACTTGTTGAATACTTGTTGAACTACATTCAACTACTCAACTACTTGTTGGTTTTTAAGTAGGGCCATAAAAATTCCCGTAAAACCCACTCTTGAATCATTACATTTAAGCAACACTCTAGGATAAGTTGGCTGCTTATGAGATCTACTCAGTGTACAGCGTCTATTGCACATGAACTACTTCATCTGCACTACGTAGCATAGAACTACGTCTATTGCACATGAACAACATCTGCCAATTTGTTGGTTGGGTTTTTTTGTTGTTGTTTTGGTTTTTTTTTTTTTTTGCTGTGGTAAAACAGACATACCCTAAAATTTTACCATGCCAGCCATTTTTAAGTCCACGTTCAGGGACATGAAGGTACATTCACAGTATTATATAACCATCACCACTGTTTCGTTCCAGAACTTTTCCTCACCCCAAAGGGAAACCCCCATACGCATTAGCAGTCACTCTGTGTTCTCGGCCCCTGGCGACCACTAATCTGCTTTCTGTCTCTAAATCTCACCAGTTCGGATACTGCATATAAACGGTGTCATACAATATGTGGCCTGTGTGTCTAGCTTTCACCTGGCAGAATGTTTCAAGATTTATCCACATCATAAAATGCGTCAGTACTTCTTCTTTTTTTTTTTTTTTTAATGGACTCAAAAAGATTGTATTGTGTGGACATACCACATCGTGTTTATCTATTTTTTTCCAAATGGTGGACATTTGTTGCTTGGTTGTTTCCACATTTTGGCTGTTGTGAGTAATGCTGCTGTGGACATTCCTGTGCAGGGATTAGCTTGAACACTGGTGTTCACTTCTTTGAGGCGTGTGGCCAGAGTGGAAGTGCTAGGTCATCCGGCAGTTCTCTGTGTGACTTACCGAGGGCCTGCCACAGCGGCTGCAGCATTTTGCATTCCTGCCAGCAGTGTACAGTTCTCCTTTCTTTACATCCTCGCCAGCACGTGTTACTCCATTTTGTAAAATAATATGCATTCTGTTGGATATGAAGTGGTAGCTCTTGGTGGTTTTGATTTACATTTCTTACTGACTGATGGAGTTGAGTATCTTCTTGTGTGCTGTTGGCCATCCATCTGTCATCTTTGGAAAAATGTCTATTCAATAGATCCTTTGCGGGTTTTGCATTTGGGCAGTTAGGTGGTTTGTCTCTCATTTGGGTTGTAGAGTTGTAGCTTGTTTTTTTTAATTAATTAATTAATTTATTTATTTATTTATTTATGAGAGAGAGAGAGTGAGAGAGGACAGGAGCAGGGAGGAGAGGGAGAAGCAGGCTACCGAGTGAGCAGGGAGCCCGATGCGGGACTTGATGCCAGGACTCTGGGATCATGACCTAAGCCAAAGGCAGTCGTTAACCAACTGAGCCACCCAGGTGCCCGCTTGGTTTGTTTTTCATGGAAATTTTCAGATACCCACTAAAGTAATGAGAGTGATAAAGCGGCCCTGCACACACGTCCCCTGGGAACAAGTCATTGCACGTGGTCCTCATGTTCTCCACCCCACCTGGAGGTTTCCAGAACAACTCCCAGCCCTTTAATGTCATCTCGCATTTATTTTAAACTTCCCAACTGAAACATGGTTTAATATTTGGTTTGCTAGAATTAAGATCCAGATAAGGTTCACACTTTGCGTTTGGATAATATACTTCTTTTAGTCAATTTTAATCTTAAATTTCCCCCTTCTTTTCCCCCCTTTCAGTTTGTCTTCTTGAAGGAACTGGATCATGTATCTTAGAGAACTTCTGTGTTTTAAGTTTCGCTGACTACATCCCTGTGGTGTTCTCCCTGGTATAAGCTAGAAGATAGAACTAGAGGTTAGATCTGATTCCAGTTCTAGTTTTTGGCAGAAACACCTGAGTTGTGGAGTTGTGTCCGTCTCTCCAGGTAGAGCTCTCTCGCTCTGAGATGGCACTGGCCACTCATCCTCATTGTTGCCAAGTGATGCTATTCCATTTCTGTCAGTCACTCCTGCTTCATTGGAATTCCTCTTCACAGACAAACTCCTTTGTCAGCTGTTTAATTGCCTTGCCATCCAGTTTGTTCAGGAAAGTTCCATCCGGTGCTTGATCCTCTCCCTTGATTTCCCAGTGCTCAGGGTCATGAGTGGTTTCCAAGCTGGGCTGGGTGTGCTTCTGTGAGCATCATCCTGAACTCCCGGATTTGACCTTTTAAATGTTCCTGTCCACTGCACTTCCACCCGCTGTCAGTCTTTAGATCAGTGGTCCTGACTTGGGTCATCTGGAGACTTTCAAAGAAAATCAGTGTCCAGACAGCTGGGTCAGCCTGTCTGGGGTAGAGCTGAGCATGTTGCCTTGAAAAGGCCTTGCAGGTGACTCTGATGGACAGCAAAGATTGAATGTCCTAGTTGGAACCCCCTCCCTGACAAGGGGCACAGAATGCAGGGCCCGGTCTTCAGGATTGCTGGCTCACCCTGGGCTGTCTGCCCTGGCTTCCTTCCTTACTCCCGATTTACCACGTAGTCCCAACACCTGGACTTCATGATGAGCAAGCCTCATGGACATGTGCTGCCTGCCCTTCCAGCTCCTCCCTTCCTCTCCTCTTCCCTGACCTGGAGCAGAGCTTGGCTAAACTTCATAAGGGAGACAGCACTAAAGTCCCCAGGGCAGCACCCTTAGATCTGTAGCCAGAGTGGGCCTGCCACTTTACACCGTGGCAGCCCTGGGCACCAAGCAGATTTTTGCTTGTTAACTTCCAGGGTCTTCTGGGGCCTTCTGTGTTTAACACTACCAGCAGTGGTAAATACTGTCTCTTGATGTTTTTTTCTTCTCTTGTAGACATCACATCCCCCTACCATACCACACAGAAAAGGATACCTCTATCTGCCTCTCTCAGATTTCCCTCCAGACCTTGCCCCCTGGCCTGGAGCTGAGACAATTGGGTAGGGGTTTTGTTTGTAATTCGCTTGTACCTCCTGAAGGCTGGGCTGTGACACCCAGCAGGTGGCATTCCCAGTATCTTCAGTAACGGGAAGGACCCTGCCTCTCTGCCTATGTTTGGGCCTGTGACACCACTGTCAACAGTTGAGACGGGTCTAAGGAGATCGGTGTGAGCAGAGAGATGAATCATGGTGTTTGGCTTCTTGCCCTATGCCCATAAAAGTGGCATTTCCTTAAATAGATCAGAACCTTAATAACTATTTAAAGAACATGCGGTATTTGGGAGTGTATTTTATGGCCCTTAATTAAACTTCAGACAAATTAAACATTTTTTTTTAAGAATTTATTTATTTATTTGACAGAGAGAGAGATCACAAGTAGGCAGAGAGGCAGGCAGAGAGAGGAGGAAGCAGGCTCCCTGCTGAGCAGAGAGCCCGATGCGGGCCTCGATCCCAGGACCCTGAGATAATAACCTGAGCCAAAGACAGAGGCTTTAACCCACTGAGCCACCCAGGCACCCAAATTAAAACATTTTTAAGATGTTTTATGACTTTTTTTATCTTTCTCTGTGGAGATTTGTGTAACTTTTTTTGCTCTCTTACCCCACCCCGCAACTCTCAGTGCATACAAGGGCACACCAAAGTGGGGCCACCTGAAGGCTGCAGGCAGAGTACAGCCTCGTATCTTAGTCATTGGAGCAGGTGAGGGCTTCTGGCCCAGCTCCAGAAGGAGCGAGTAGGAAACACCCAGCTTGTCCTGTGGAGGGGTGTAAGGTGTTGGGCAATTTTACGAGTCTAGGTCTGAGTTTTTATGATAGTGAAAAGGACAGCAGATGGGCTTATAAAGCAGGCCACGTCCATCTGCCTCTTAGTGGATCTCTTAGTGGACATTTATTGAATGGGAGGACGTGAGCCTGTAGGAGAAAATGTGACAGAGCGCCTCATTTGAGTCTGTGCTGAGTGCTTTCTTGAACTTTTGTTCTGACACATATAACCCTCTCATTTTTGTCCGCCTAATCCAAACATAGACTTATCTGGAAGAGTAGAAAAGTCCTGAGTTGACCTGAAAACCAAATGCAAAATCTGAATTCATTAATTAGAAACTTGCATTATAATTACTAGTATGTTCCATTGTCCCTATTTTAAAAAGAAAATTGTTCCCTTAGAGATCTTGGCACCATTGCCTGTGAATAGTGAGCAATAGAAAGTCCTTCTGTTAGTGTGCATATTCCCCTCAAAACATCATCTTTTGGGCTTTAAGAATAGTTTATTTTAAAAGTGTTGGCTGGCCTGCTGAAGCAGCCGTCCATGTAGGGGTCAGGACCTGTGTGAGTGGAAGGCCCTCGACCCTCCGCAGCCCCTGCACTGATCTACAAAATGTCAATGGGCCCGTTTGCCCAGAGAGAGGTGCACTTAGGCTTTACAGTCAAGGGTTTTTCCTTATGCACCGAAAAATGCCACTTTTTAAAAATAGTCCATTTCTAGACAACCTTTGTGAAGTAAACATGTCAAAAAGCATATCTGTGAATGTCATAGGGCCATTACGGATAATTGAACTTCGTGATGAGGTGGCTTCTTAAACCTAAATTGGTAGCCGTGGAATCAAGAGCTCCAGAGAGGAAGCAGGGGGACCTTTCCGTCGGCCCATCTGAATTTTCTAGCACCCTTTTCAGCCTCAGAGAACTGGCTTTGTTGTTTATATAGACTTTTCTCTGTTCGATCTGCATTATTTCCCAGTAGCTTGATTTTTCAGCCCTGATCAAACCGGTGAGATGGGAAGCAGAAGGTGCAGGCCCAGCACTGCTGTGGTGACAGCCTTGCCTGGGGCCTGCTCTCTCAGATTTTAGGCTTTTCTTCACTTCCCTTGAGGCCCTGGCCTCATTTTCCCCCAGGGTCTCTCTGGAGGGGTGAGGAGGTATTCAGAGGTCTCACTTGGATTCGGTGCATAGTGGCCTCACTGTCCTCTGTGGGGTACAGTGCCCAGCCTGGCTCCCTCCAGCTGGCGGAGGTGGAGACACCTGCCAGCCTACCAGGGCTAGGACTTTGTTTTGATTTGGAAGTTTGGTTGTCAGGTACTTCAAAGTTAACTCCCCGTACCCTGGAACTCAAGAAGCCATTGTTTCCTCATTGTTTAAATTTCTTTGGCATGTTTTGTAAAAGAAGCCGCTGCTCTGCCTGGAGGTTCCAGGCTTGAGGTTGGGTTTGTGTTGAGGAAGCTGGGGAATGCTGGGGTTCCCACAGCTGGGGAACTGGGGCGCAGCCATTTCCTCTGGTGCAGGAGCCTCTGCCCAGTGGCGCGGGGAGGCCAGGCACGTAGGCGGCTCTGCCAGATGCCTGCCTTTCAGGGAGCTGGAGAGGGGGCTGCAGTGGCAGGAAGTGGAGATTTGTTTTCCTCCAGAAATGAATGTAGCCTCTGGGGGAAGGGTTGAGAGTCCTCAGCGGCCACTTGTTACTTGTTACCGTTGGCCTCCCACAGGGCTTGGACACGTCCGTCTGTAAGCGGCTGCTTGCCCTGTCGTCCATGCAATGATATGAGGTGCCTGGGCTCTTTGATCAGGGCACTTGTCATGAGATCTGGTCGGGTTCCTAGGAGGAGCATGGATGGGCTTTGGATGGGCCTGAGTTTGAATAACCACACAGATCAGCTCTGGAAACTGGGCCGCCTTGAGTCCCAGCCTCCTTATCTGAAACTGCTCCTGGGTGGTGATGGAATTAGAATGACACCCTGTCCTCCCTGCTGCCAGCCCAGCACCTTGGACAGGTCACTTCCCTTCCTGGTTCGTTTCCTCCAGGTGGCACTGACGCCCCTGGCTGGCTGCTTCCTGAGATTCAGATGAGAAGAAAGAGGCCCCTTTGCTGTGGCAGCAATCAGTAACCATCGGACCTGCCGGGGTGCACGGCGTCCTCAGGGGAGGTAGGAGCCTGTAAAGATTGGGACAGGAATGCTTGTTTGGGCTGTGTCTTCATAGCCAGGAAGTGTGAGGACTGCAGCCCGGAGGCAGAGAGGACCTGCCAGGCCCTGGTGGCCGGAGAAGGGTTGGTACGTGCACTTACAGAGGCCAAGTCAGATGGCCCTGAAAGCTTACTGAGACCTTCCCTGTGACTCTTGGCAGGTTTGCATCCTTTTGTGCTTTAATCTGATAATTATTCTCACCACAGTTTATGAACAATGCTTTCATGCCAGATTGGCACAAATGGCCACCCCAGATAATCAGGTTATCGAGGGGAAATGACCTCTGGAATGATTGCCCACAGAACTGCTGCCTTTTTGAAGGCTTGTGCTTGAGTAGAAGCCACCTCCACAGAGGGCAGCATTCTGGGTGTCTGCACTCCGGGTCCAGAGGAATCATTTCAGTGATGAAGCTGATGAAAAGTTCAGCGCCATGTTCTTCCACGCTACTCGCTGCTTTTCTAAGGGGACTGACTTCGAGCTGTGAGTCTGGATTAAGACCGTCTTCCTGGAAGGGCCACTTGGCCAGCCTGGTCCTATCCTCCCCACCTGCCCCTTGTCCATGAGCCCCAGGTCCCCTACTTGGTGTGAGGACCTAACAAGTTTGTAAACCTGGGGTGAAGGATGGCAATGTAAAACCCTATACACATACACATAGTATTCGTATCGCTGTGATCACTTGTCCCTGGGAGGAGTGGCAACCTGTATCCAGGAGTGGGGGGTTTGCCTTCACTAATAAAGTCCGGGCTTCCCAGTCCCCTAGGAGCTCACCCTTGGTGCATTTGAAGTCTGCGTGAAAGAAAAGGTGGGGCCTGAAACAAGAGGTGTTTGGGAAGTGCTCTCTTCTTGGGTCTATGGCATTGACATAAAGTGTGTGAATTTCTAAAATTTAACTGTGGAGTTTCAACTTCAAAAGGATTCTTGCAAATAAAGGTAAAGGCTACAGATCAGCCAAACTGTGTTATCATATAGTCAGCTATTCTGAATAGGTTATTTTTATAGTTGCAAATAATTTACTATGAATGTGGAAAGAGGCACCTCTTCCAAGAAAGTCAGGGTGATCCGTGGAGAAGCTCTGTGGGAAAGCACACAGCATCAGTCAGCTCCCAGTGTCTCCTAAGGCAAGACGACAGCTGTTGATATCCTCAGAACACAGAGGTTTTGATGGACTGTAAATCTATGCCTAGAGCCGTCATAGGTGAGGTCAGGCTGAATCATAACTTCTTAACATAACACTTTTGCTCCCCAGGGCCCCATGAGGCTGCAGAGCTGCCAGATCAGCTCCTTGTGCCCACAGCTCTTCACATGAGGGGGCGGTGGCTCAGATGTGTGTGGCCAAGGGGGCAGTGACCTGTAGGCGGTGGGCAGGATGGGATGGGCACCTGCTGAAAAGGCCCGTCCCTGACCCCTGCCGGTCTTGGGACATGACCCCTAGCATGCTGTGCCTTCTCCAGAGTCTCCCCCTGCCTGGGGTTTGGAGGCCATGTGGCATCTGAGGCCGCCTTCCCCCTCCTCTGCGTGCTCCTGAAAAGATCACAGGATGTGTTACATGTATTTTCCTTTTCCTTCAGAATATTGACATTACAAACTTCAGCAGCAGCTGGAATGACGGGCTGGCCTTCTGCGCTCTCCTGCATACGTACCTTCCAGCCCACATTCCGTATCAAGAACTGAACAGCCAAGATAAGGTAGGCTGACTGTGAAACAGCCCAGCTCCTGACATCTTTACCACACAGGAGAGGCAGAGCCTCCCAGCAGCAGGGCCCCTGCAACAGCGCTGCCTCATAGCGGCCCCATCCCAGCGTGGTCTTATTCTGGGATTGAGTTATTTGTGCTGAGCCAGCCAGCCCCTGACCTACCTTGTGTGGGACATTTGGTGGATTCAGCATTCCCCAAGGACAATGTTCCCAGTGGGAGCGGTCAGCCTTCCTTGGTAATGACATTTAGGATCGAGGGCTTTACCCTTGGGAGCCGCTCAAGGCATGAGTGGTCTGGGCAGTGCTTCCCACGCCGGGCCAGTCTCCTGCCAGCCCTGTGTAGTTCAGCCATCCCATTCAGGGAGCTTGCTGAGGGACAGGGTTGGGGACAGCTCCTGCCCAGATGGACACTGGGAGAGGTCCCAGGCCTGAGCTCTCCTCTGGTCCCCTCCTCCCCTCAGATAACACTTGAAGATTCCTCCTGGGGAGGAAGCTTACTTGACAGGTGTTTCTGATTAGCTTTTGGGGTCCAAGTCCAGGCGGCTCAGGACTGATATGTCAAAAGTGGCCCTTTTGCACAGTGAGGAAAGAACAAGTGTGTGGAGATTGCTCCACGACCAGTCACAAGAGGAGCGGGTGGGCCCTGTGGAGGGGCAGTCAGGGTGGGTGGGGGCTCCGAGGGTCCAGCATAGGTTTGTTCTGCTACCACATGGAGGTGGCTGTCCATCTTCCCCAGCAGCATGAGTAGTGCAGGTTGCCTTCCTCCTGGCCTTGCTCGTCCACTCCAGTCACATAGTTTGTTTTACAGCGAAGAAACTTCACCCTGGCCTTCCAGGCGGCTGAGAGCGTCGGCATCAAATCCACACTGGTGAGTCACTGGCAGGGCCCCTCCTTTTTGTTAAGAAGAGTTTCCTTCTCATTAAGGGAGATCCTGGGTGGTGTGGTGGCCTGGTGATCAGGGGGCTAGTGAGTGGAGATGGTCCACCCAGGCCCTGGCCAGCTGAGCGAGTGTCCCGTGAGAGGGGTGCAGGCCGAGGTTTCACCTCAGTCCAATGGGCGCTTTATGCCTTACGTGAAGTGTCCTAGGGAAGCACTCTGAGGTGGATCGAGTCATCCTGACCACAGCCCCAGCAGCTCTGACTTCCTTAGAGTCCACAAGAAAAAATGCTAATGGGTTTGTAACCAGTCACTGTCAGAGGCACATTCCTGCAGGTCTGTCTGCCTCTTGTTAAAGAAGGAGGCTTTAGAGGCCGAGCAGGTGTTCCCGCGCTTCACAGTGGCAGACGCCACTCAGGTGCGAGACATGAGCTGTAGAAAACTGTCGTGTTTCAGGGTTGTCAGGCCGCTGCCAAGCACCCACAGTAGCTCACAACAGACGTGCTTCTGTCAGAGCTCTCGCCTCGTAACTAAGCCTGACTTTCTGAAGAAGATACTGGGTCCAGATGCAAAGCCAGTCCTTCCACACCCAGCGACACTGAGGTTATACAAACTCGGTACCGCGGTGTTGGTGTCATCCAGGGACGCGCGGTGGCCAGCGCACAGCTCGGGGAGTTCCGCAGTAAGAGGCCCGTGAGGCCGGGTCACTGCCCCAAGGGCACCCCTCGCCCTGACTGGTAACAGCCGGGTGGCTTTAAAGAAGTGTTTACATTCATATTTACCCCACAGGAGTGTTCATGTAGAGTTCCAGAAGTCTGTCTTCTCACCTGATAGAAATAGGCTTATTTACAGTGGTCTCTATTGACTACTACAGGGAGAGAAGTTACCATTATTGAAATGTTTTCTGTTATCCGGGTATTTTACATCATGTAGAAAGTTCCAACATATTAAAATGGGCCAAAAAAACCTTTAGTCAAGATCTTATATTGAACAAACTTGTTTTCCTTTTTCTATCCCAAGTCACCAATGGGTGGTCCATTCCATCCTGCTGTCCATGGCCTCACCTCTGGAACCTCCCAGAGCAGTGCTGGAAAGTCACGGGGATGTTCTTCAGCAACAGCGGGTCTCTTTGGGGGGCCTCCCAATTCTATATCCAAGTCCTGGGTTTTCCCACGTTTGTTTTCATCAGCTGACATCTCACTCATGACTGGTATTCTGCAGGATACAATCAGAAAACAGTGTCTTTGATGATTTCACATGGTTGCCATGGTGAAGGGCATGGGAAAGTTGAGTTCTGGGAGCCCTGGGTGCACAGAGACTCTCCTGGGACAGAGACTGGGGTGAGAAGGGTGCTCAGAAGCAACCACCTGGAGGGGTTTAAGAAAAGAGGCAGACAGGGATGAAGGCCCCAGGAAGATGATAGCCTCAGAGGGCTGTGGCCGGGAGCAGGGGTGCCCCTGTGTGGGGCTCTGGGGCAGGGCTCGGGCACCAGATGGGCAGCTCAAGGACCACGCTGATGCTTCCAGGCACACTTGGCAGCGATGGAGCAGGCATCTTGCCAAGGCCTTTCGCAGGTGTGATCCAGCTTGGCCCAAAGTCAGAGGCCCCGCCCCGTGCCAGGGCCCGTGTAGCTGCCGGGGAGCCTGTCAGAACGGGCCCAGAAGTGACCGGGATTCTAATCAGGTTTCTTCCTTCTCCACCAGGACATTAATGAAATGGTGCGGACTGAGCGGCCCGATTGGCAGAGTGTGATGCTGTATGTGACAGCAATCTACAAGTACTTCGAAACCTGAGCACCTTGGAAGGACTCTCCCTGTTACCAAGTGACACCGACACCATTAGCTACGCACCCCGTAAAGCTTTCAGCGACTCTCTGGGCTGCCCTCAGCGTGTGAGCCTTCAGCCGAGGCCTCTTGAGTCAGGGAACTCGGGCCTCCGTGGTCCCCGGCTTGCAGCCGGCTCTGCGCACACAACCCATCTGGCCCGAGGTGGGCGTGGGCTCCACGCATGTCACACACGCTGTTTGCTGCCAGAGTTTTTTTCTGAAGAGAATATTGAACTGCATTAGTGCTGTGGGGTGCGAAAACCAGCTCCTGCACAGCTAAACTTGGGAAAGGGGGTGAAACTCGATGGGCAGCTCACGGGGGGTTAGAGAAAGCTTTTGCCACAGCTCTTCTCGACTGCTTGCCAGTGTGGCTTCTGTCACCTGTGAGAACCAGGCAGGGGACTCGGCGCCTGGCAGAGGTGCCTGGGGAGCAGGCTGCGGCCCTGGACGTGGAGGGCCACAGAGTGCATCACCACGGCCATGGGGCAGCCACCGCTTCCATGTGGCGGGGCTGGCCTGGCCCGAGTGAATTAGGTGTCTGCAACTTGAGCTAACAGAGGATCGCGACTTGAGTTCCCGGCTGGCGGCGCCCGCCTTTGCTGAAGGGTTGGTTCTGCAGCTTGGCCCTGTCAAATGGCGGCCCCCTGGCCTCGGCGCTGCCAACCTGTCCTTCAGCCTGGAAGGGCCTTGGAAACCCAGCTCTGACTTTAGGTTTCTGGACAAAATAATTGGTTAAAAGGAGTTCTAGTTAAAAAGAAAAATTTTTTTTTCTTATGAGCAATATTGGGGGAAAATAGCTCCTGTTCTATTAGTACCAAAGTTAAATTGTTTTAGCAAACATAGAGATAAAACACAAAATCTGGATGTTAGCATGGCGAAAGCCAGAAATGAAGTCAGAAGTAACAGAAGAAAAAGCCGAACAGTTGGAGAGAGCCCAGCAGGGTAATTTAAAGTCACTGAGTCACTCAGACAAAATCCTGGGCAAGAATTTAAGGAAGTGCCTTAAGTCTCCTTGCATGGGTACACCAGATAGAGGGTCTTGGAGGCCACCACGACCACGGCCACAGGAGATGGTGTCAGGGCTGGTGGCCTGTAGCCCCGTGATGAAGTTGACCCCTGCCACGCCACCCTCCGGGTTCCAAGTGACAGGCAGCCGCACCTGAACCCCTTCTGTGCGGTGGAACCAAAGCCTTATTATGAGGGATTCTGTTGAGGTGACACTCGGGCTGGGACTTAGCCCTTCTTGGGAACAGGGATCCCACATCTCCTGTGCGCCTAACACAGTAGCTATTAGCTTGAACAGCGTCGAGACCTGTTGCTTCTAGAATACAATGGTGTTTGGCACCTACAGAGTAGCACGAGGAAGAGTTGCCACCCGCGGAAGCAGGATTGCTGCCCTAACCACAGGATGTGAAGAAGGCTGCACAGCCACCACGTGGGCCCAGGGTTCTGCGTTCGAGCATGATGTTCTAGACTAGGAGTTTGATGTGTCTGTAGCCTAGGGAAGAATGTGGTTATTGTGAAATGGGCTGTGTGTGTGTGTGTGTGTGTGTGTGTGTGTGTGGCCTGCTGGCCCACAGTCGCCAGCTGGCTGGTAAGTGCCCGTCAACCCTGCCCAGATGTCCTAACCTGGCAGCTCTGGCTGCTGCCCCAACTATAGGCTTTTTGTGAAATGCCTATTTTCAGCTAAGGAAGGAGAGGCTCAGTGCACAGAACCCAGCCCCAGAGCGCACCGGAAGACCCCGGAGGGTACCTGTCCCCGTCCTCCCTGATCAGGTTCCCTTATGGCTTCTGTTGCTCTGTGCTGTCAGATGAGGGACCGTTAGGTGAGAATTATTGTTTTTTAAATGTCTCTCCACTCGGTCTTCCTGAGTTCCACTTTTGCTCTCATTTGCCCTCATGGAAACCTGTGCTCCTGTCTGGACCCAATGTGTCTGACTGCGGCCATGTTTTTGTTTATTTATTATTGTTGGGGGTTGCTTTTTTGTCCTATGAAGGAGAAGACTTTCCTGGGTCTGCAGTTCACACATCTGTCCCTTCCTAGCCAAGTGAGCCAGCCCTGGCAGCTCATGCCGGGGGACCTGGGGCTGTGCCCACAAGGCTGCCACTGGGTTGGTGACAGAGAGAGGGTGGCCGCAGGAAGTGCCAGGACTGGGCCCAGCCTCTTGAAGGGTCCATCTCTGCCTCCCTGACAAGAGGCTGTGCCGGGGTGCCTGGCCGTGCAGTCTACATATGCGTGTGGGTCCGCAGGCGAGAAGATTCTAGAACATGACTTTTCTTTTTCTAATAGGATCCTTTTAACACTGTTGGCTTTATGGGATAATTCTAGATGGTCATATATACCTAAAAGTGCTACCGTGAGGTGCTTTTAGTCCAGGCACTTGACGTGAAGCCTCCAGGAAGTCACTTTGCCTCTTTTCCCTTTAAGCACAAGCTTTACTGCAAAAGGGCCAGTTGCATTTCTGTAATCTCTCAACCACGGGCTTCTGCTGACTGACACTACTTTTTTATTTTGTTCTATTAAATATTCTCGAATGTATTAAAATTACTGAAACACATCAGGCTTGAGCTTTTCTAGCTCCACACTCACAGCTGCTCCTCTGACACAGTATGAGTGGGACCCTGGCCGCCCCCTGGGACTGGCTGTGGCGAAAGGAAGGCACCTGAGCCCAGGCTCCATCCCCTCTGGCTGCTCCTCCCCTACAGCTCACAGCCAGGAAGTCTTGTGGGCCAGGAAGTGTTGTGGGTGGAGGACCTGAGGGAGGGAGGGGGGTGCTGGTGTCTGCCAGGGCAAAGCAGAGCTGTAGGCCAGATGCCCGGGCCTGAGACCCCAGAAGCCCTGCCCAGGTTACCCTACGGGAACAGAAGGCCTGGCATTCCCAGTGGTAGCCCAGACACGTGCTGTCGTGGGGAACAGAGTGGTTTGGGGGGGGGGGTGCCTTGAGGGTGGTGGTTTTTTTTCTTCCCCCAGCAGTGCATCTTCTTGGAGATCATTTTCAGAATATATAAAATTATAGAGGAAAAAAATCAGTAATTATACCACTCAGAGCAAGCAAACCAGTGAAGCCTTTTTTTCGTTTGCATCTTGTGTGGAATGATTATGAATCCACGGGGCACAGCCCAGGACAACACTGGAGCTTATAACATTGCCCATCTTACATGTCCCATGCGGAAAGGCCCATAGGGCCGCCCCGTTACACACCAAGTGACCTGGGGGGCCTTTCTTAGGCCCAAGACTCCCTCCCAGGGCCGGCGTCTGTCCAGTAACCAAGGTCATATCTGGGGAGCCCCAGAGCCCACGGCCTGAGTTGAGGTGTGGCCTGTGAGTGCTGACAACCGTGGGCATCCACCGTGGCCCGGCTTCCAGCGTGCACCCAAGTCCTTGGGGTCCAGGGCTGGGCAGGGGAAAGACTGCACTGGGACTGGGGGTGTCTCCAGCTTCTCCCCACTTGCCAGCTGTGGGGTCTGGGGCGCTCGCTCAGACATGGAGCTCTTGCCCATCGCTGGAGTATATGGAGGTCATTCTGCTGGGAACAGCAAGAGGCTGCTGAGACCAACATGTTGGGCTCTGTGTGCAGTGGGCACCAGTCACAGTGGCAGGAGGGGCGACACCACCACCCCCCCGGGACTCCTGGGCAGGAGGGACAGAATGGGCTTTCCTAGCTCCTGCCCCTCAGGTGTGGAATCTGCCCTCCCCAAAACATCCCTCCTGCCTGCCTGTCATGCCAGCTGCCTCCCAGAGCAGACTGAGGCCGGCCACAGGGGGAGTCCTTTTGTAGGCCAACTTCCTAAACTCACAGCCTGGTGGCTCCCAGTGGGGCCAGCCCAGGGGCTCCGCTTTCCTAGACTTAGTGCTTGCTCTTCCTGTCCCAGGACAACACGACTGGGGAGGGAACTGTTACCACCTTGACTTAGGGAAGGTTCTAGAACCTCTTGGGGTGGACCGTTGTCGCTTTGATGCGTGGAAGCAAGAAAACAAGTTCCTCAAGAAGGAGAGATCCAGAAAGGATCTCACACCCCTCCGTCCACAGCTTTGCCGGGCTGGGGTCCTAGGCCTTAGGTGGCCATGCCCTGGTGGCTCTTTGGCCCTATTCTTGCAGGGCTGCACTTTGCACACCCTTGGTTTGACCTGAGTTCTGTTTTAGGTTGTCCTTTAAATGGAAGGCAGGGCAGATATAAGGGTTCTTGGGCTCTGCACCAGGTCGATGAGTGGATTGCAGTCAGGGGCCAGGCTGTTGGGAAAGCAGTAGCTCTGAGCCTACCAGGGCAGGGCTTTGCTGGGCCACAGCTAGTGCATCTGTGCAGGAGGCAGGGCAGGGGCCTGGGAGGACAGGGCTCTCTAATCCCGGGCCTGGCTCATACTGTGGGAGAGCAGGCTGAGTGTGGAGGTAGGGCTGGGAGCTGGGGGGCTGTGAGGGTGGGTCAGAGGGGCAGAGAGTGACCGGGCATAGCCTGCCCATCTCTGCCATCAGATCCGAGCCAGACCTTGAGCATGGACAGGCCCCGAGAGTCCCTGGAGGATGTCTTCATTATGGAGTATACGTGATTCCAGGGTTCTTAGAAGGGGGTCACAATCCTAGGAGGAGGGTTGGGGAGGAGCACAGGACAGGCATGTCACCAGGACCCACTGGACAGGAAGCAGGTTGCACCGAGTGGGAGTTGGGATACCTGGGTTCCCCCCACCCCCAGGTCTGGCACCAACTTGGTGACAGGCCAGGGCTCTTCCCACCTCTGCAATATGATGACCCTCCCCCACAACGAGGCCCCTCCTGGTCCCTACTACCAGACACTTCGCGAAGTGGGGTAGGGAAGTGCCTGGCAGGGCATGGAGATAGGGGTGCAGGGAGGGTGGAGAGAAGGCAGCTGGTTTGATATTCTGGCAGCTGCTGCGTGCCAGTGCCTGGGCTCCTGGCTTAGAGCCATTGTTAGGGTGGTGAGTGACAAGCTCCAGCATGCACATGGTCCCTGTCCACCCTGTGGCCCAGGATGAGGTCCCACTCCTGTCGGGACCTCAGTTCCCACATCTACACAGATGAGCCCTGATCAGCTCAGAGGCACAGAGTTCCTAGTGGGGTTACTGCCAATGTGGGCTGGAGCATCTTTCTGGGGACGGGGCTGGAGGATGAGGGCACTGCTCTTGCGGCTCCTGGGCCTACAGATGGTTTGGGAGCTTCCTCTGGCAGTATTCCATCGTCTTAGGGCTTGCTTTAGTCTTAGCATAGACTGGAGCCCTGTGAGGTCCCCCACTTCCTCAATTCCAGAGCCCCAGGAAGTATGCAGTGCCCCTCCCATTTGAAGGAGAAGTTGGTGAGTACCTCAGGGTGGCCTGGTTGGTTCTCAGGGTCGCTGGCCCCAGCACCCACCAGGTGCTTTGTCCTGGGTCTGGCATTGCTTTCCTCCGATGTGGCCCAGCTGGCCCCAGAGCAAACAATTGGGGTCCAGAGGCCACCCAGGTGCATCCTGGACAGGAACAAAGCCGGCGGCGGGGAGGGGGGGTGGGGGTCTGAGACCAGAAATCAGGAGCAAGAGCAAGCCCAGCTGGACCCCCTGAGGAGCCTGGGCTTGGACGGAAGGAAGGGTGGGCACCCGTAGCCTTCAAAGCCTGATCTGGGGCTGGGCAGGGACACCAAGGCCCAGAGATAGAAGGTGGGGTCTGCCAGGGGCATCCCGGTGCCTGAGGATCAGCAGGCCTGTGCCCCCACACCCCCACCCGGAGCTCCCTTGGGCCTGCACAGGGGCCTCCCCTACGGCCGAGACACCTGAGGAGCATTCTCCAGGCTGAGGAGGGCACCGCACCGGTGAGAGGGCAGCAAGACCAACACTGGGGGGGAGGGGGATGCCAGGAGCGCAGTGTTGGGGGGACCCTAGTGTGGGAACGCCGGGAGATGTGGGTCAACCATGAGCACGTCTGCTCAGTGGGGGAAGCAGGGTTTGCAAACAGCCCTCCCCCACGCCTGCTTCCTGTCATGGCTAAACTGGCCAGTCCCGGGTGTGTGCTGTCCAGACAGTGGCTTCACCGGAGACTTGGACAGAGGCACACGGGACAGGTGACACGGGACCATTGGAGCAGCTCCTTCCGCCTCTAACTGGCTGGGAAGGACTGCCCTAGGACAAGGCTGGGGACCTGGTAGTGCTCCCAGCACGGGCAGGTCCCAGGGGCCCTGAGGAGCTGGCTCTGGGGTGGAACTTGCCTTACCACCTCCGGCCTGAGGACACACCTACTCCAGGCCTGGGGCACCCATGCCGTGGAGCTGGGGGCTGCCGAGTGGGCCCCAGGGGTGAACTCTGAGGGCTTCGGCAGTCTGGACCCGAGCACCAGCTGTAGAAAGGAGGCCTTCAGTCCCCGGGGCGTGGGGCCCGTCTGGCGTAGAGACAGGTGTGTGCACGGCCAGGTCACACGTGGGAAGGTCTGGGTGGGAAAGGCGCTGGGCCCCAGCATGGAGATGGCGGGGTCCCATGCTGGGGGCTAGAGGGGCAAGAGTGACTGCCGCCCCAGGTTGGCTGGGTGTTGGTCTCTGCCCCATGAAACCCCCCAGTCCCTCCTAGGCCCCCAGTGACTCTTAAGACAAGCTGTTCCTGGCATTTTTGTTGAGTGAGGACCAACCGGTGCGGGCAGGAGGGTTTTATCTCCACTATGGGAGTAGCTCATCCCAGGAGACAGCACAGAGGCAAGGGTGGGCAGCCGAGGGCGTGGGGGAGGTGTCGCTGGCCAAGCAGCGCCCCCAGCTGGTACCTCATAGTCTGACTCTGGCTCGGGAGGGGGCGGGGCAGAAACAAAACCTTTCCATTGTACAGGAGAGGCAATGGGAACCTCCCGGCTGAGGGAAAGCCATAGCACCAGTGCAGCCCCAGGGGCAGTGCCAGGGGCAGTGGCCTGCCTGGTGGGGGAGCTCCTTCCTTTGTCCCCTATTACCCCTCACAGGACATGAGTGGGAGGAGGGCTGGGGCTACGAAGACCTGGACTGGGGGACGGGGTGCCAGGGAGGACAAGGGCCAGGCTGGAGGTTGGAAAGGCGTCCAGGCACTGTTTCCCACTTGAAAAATCTCATATGTGCCTTGCCAACACCTGGAGCTGGGTTGGGGTCTTGACCCCCCCGCCCAGCCCACCCTCCTCCACCCCTCACGGCCTATCCTAACACTGGATATTAAGGAAAACAGGAACCCGGGGACCCGAGCTGGCTGAATGGGGATGGGAGCTCAGGCTCAGGAAAGAGCTGGAGGAGGCTGTCAGGCAATGGAGGCTGGCTGAATCCAGGCAAGCGATGGGCATGGCATCAGACTCTAGTTCCTGAGCTGAGCCTGGACTCCCACCTCCTGCTGGTGCTCTCCCCCTGTGGGAGACATTGGGCTCCTGCTGGGGGCCTCAGCTCTAGGGTCCGGTCTGGCACTGCACCAGCCCCTCTCTTGGGCTTCTCACCGTGAATCCGCTGGCCCCGAGAGGTTCAAGAATGCAAGGGTTCCCATGAGTCCCTGGCCACCAGTGCCCTGGCCTCTGGCTGTCTGATACGGTTCATCCTGCTGTGCACAGAATTGGGGTAGGCAGTCAAGGCTTTCAGCCATGAGGCCTACCTGGTACAAAGGTGGAAGGTGGGTCCACTTGTATGGCTGGACTGGGGCCATTGTGAGGTCATTCCCAATCTAGTCTCTAAAACATGGGCCTGGGGATGACGGGATAATGGAGTCCCAGCCCAGGAGTCTAAGATTTCAGATTAGTGTGTGGCGCAGAAGACAACTCCTCTTCACTTTGCTCAGAGAAGTGGAGGTGGGAGATAGGTCCCAGCTGGGCCTCAGAGGCTGTACAAACAGGAGGGGCCCTGGCCCTGAGTCTGTGCTGGGGCAGAGGGGCCACTGGAAATTGGAGTGGGCTTCCTAGAGACATCCTTTGAGCTGAGGCACCCCACCCCGACCCCGCGGACCCCCAAACTGGGGTAAAGCTCAGAAAGGGAGGGCAAACCCAGAGACGAGGCAGGGCCTCAGGGCTGAAAGCCTTGAATGCCGAGGGAAGGAGGCTGGGCTTTATCCTTCAGAAACAGTGCAGCCAAGGAAAGACTTAAGGAGGTCTGGCACTGGGCACTTCCCAGATCACAGCTGGCACGGGAGGGATGACAAAGGCAGGCACCACCCCGACTCAGCTACAATGATAAGGGATATAGCTGAGCTCCAAGAGGACCAGAGCAGCAGGGGAAGCCCTTCGGTCTTCTTGGAGGAAAGGGAGTGCGGGCCAAGGGCCGGGCGGGCTTCACTGGGCGGGGAGGAGAACTGGCCGGGAAGGCTCGTCGAAGGGGAGGGGGTGTGGCGCTGGAGGTGGCCAGACGGACGCGAGCCAGGAAGAACACGCTGGGGGACCGCGGGCAGGGATGCGGCGCGGTTCAGCCCGTGGTGGCCTCGTCCTATTGCGCGCATCCCCCAGGTTCGCAAGCCAGCTCCTCCGATACCCGGGGGGAACTCAGGGCCTCGGTTTCCCCGCGCGGCGGGGCGGGGCGGGGACAGTGAGAGTCTCGAAGAAGCCTGCAGGGGGCGCACATGAGCGACGCGGCCGGAGCTGGAGCCCGAGCCGCCGCGGAGACAGCGGGAGCCGGCGCGCGAGCTGCAGGTCAGCCGGGGTCTCGGGGTCCCAAGGGTCCCTGGCGGCCGGGCGGCATGGGGCCGTCGGAGGCTGAGGGGCTGGGAGGGACGGGGGGCGCGGGACCCCTCCCTTCAGGGCACCCCGCCGCCCCGACCCTCTCTTCCCGCCACCCCGAGAGCGAGTTCACAGGGCTGGGGTCCGAGCTCTGCCCCGAGGCGGGGACCGCAATGGCGGGTGCAGGGGCGGTTCAGGAGCGGGCGCACGTCCTAAGCCCGGTCGGGGGGCGGTGTGCGGACCCTCCGGGCCGCCCAAGACTGAGCCGGAAGGTGCGCACGGGTCGGCGGGGAGGGGAGGGGTGGGGACGCTAGAGCCCGACGGCCCCGGCGGCGGAGGTTGGGGGGCAGGCGTCTGGACCCGCAGGTGACGTGCGGGAACGTCCGTCAGTCCGTCTAGGCGCCACGGGCCGGCCCCGGGTCACTCGGCGAACCTTCCCGACGCGCCCGGCGGGGGTGGGCTGGGGGCGCTGAGGTGCGGCCCGAGGGAGGGCGGGTCGGACCGCCGGGGGCGAGAGCGGGCTTCCGCAGGTGGAGCAGCCCGGGGCGGGGACCGCATTCTGGGGGAGGGACGGCGAGGGTAGCCACTTGGCATCCCGAACGCCTGGGGCGCGGCGAGAAGGGGAGTCTGGAACGCTGGGCCGAGGCGGGAGCGTTCCGGGGACAGTGGTGGCGGCACCCGGACTTAGGGGACCCAGGGGAGTCCGGAGGCCGGGTAGGGTGGGTGCACGCCTCGGAGTGGACCTGGCCGTCTGCTGGGCTGCCCCGAGCTGAGGTGTAGGAATGGCGGGAATGGTGGCGGCCCTCGAGGGATTTGGCGCAAGACGGCCCAAAGGATCAAGGAGGGGGCCGCGAGCCCGCGGAGCAGAGATCTGTGCTTTCCGGGTACCGCCACGCGACTTTAGACTTTAATTTTCCAGACTGTAAAATGGGAGGACGGTGGAGGCCAAGGCGGAGGCCGAGGGAGGGAGAAGAAGAAGCTGGAGGGCCGGTCTCCCCATCCCCCATTCCCCATTCCCTAAGACTGGAGTTGTGGTTGGCCCCTGGGGGAGGATTAGGCTGCCTCTTTGTCCAGCTCTCCCTTACCATGGCAGGGAGCACCCAGGCCCCGTTTCCACCCACAGGGCCTGTGCTCACCTCTGGCTCAGAATTCAGGCTGCCCTCCCTTTGGCCTCTGCTGTCCAGCCAGCCTCTGCACCCTCCAGAAGACTCTGTTACCTCCATGCCCCGCCGTGGTTCCCTGCTTGTCCCCGCCGTGGGGACCAAGATGGGGAGCTCTTTGGAGTGCAGTGGGCCAGGGCGGATGTTGTGGGGACAGGGGCTCCCTCTTTAGTCTTGCCGTGGCTGGTCCTGGAGGCACTGGCTGGGCTGGGAAGCTCTGCGGGCTCACTCCCCACTTCTGGCCTCAGCAGGTCCGTGAGTGGAGCTCCTCACTGGGGCTTGTCCACAAATAGTGGTGTCAGTACCTCCTTGCTCTGTCCTTGCCCTTTAGGGTCTCCCTGGCTCTCCCAGGTTCTAGTGTCCCTCCATCCTAATCCCGTCAGTATAGACCAGGTTCTGGGCTCAGCCAGCTTCCCTGTTCAGAACCTCAGAGAAGCTGAGGGCCGCCCAGATATGGATGACAGGTGAGAGGCTTTGGGTCAAGTCAGTCCTGGCCCACCTTTGGGGGCTTGCGTTTTGCCCTCCCTCCTGTTGGTCTGTGACGTGCAGGCCCCCAACCACACCATGGTTCTGCCCCCTAGGAGCCACAGCCCAAGAGAGCGAGGGCTGGGTTCAAGGGCAACCCAATGCACGGCAGATTTCGATGCCCAAACCTGGGTTCTGGTCTTGCCTCCTTGGAGCACTCACTGCCTTACTCATAAAAACGAGCATGATGGAACGAGCACTGTACAGGGCTGTGGTGGAGAGTAAACGAGAGATGGGCCTGAAAGGGGCAGGTCAGACCAGAGGACAGGTTGGGGTCTGTGCTTGAGCTGGGGAACCCCAGAGGAAGGCTTTTGGCCTTGCGGCATGGGGCGGGGGGGTTACCACAGGGGATCACTGTTGGCAGAGGGACGTGTGGGCTGGAGTTGGCTTGGCTTCAGGGCATCGCGGTCTGCAACATTTCATTCCTGAGCTACCTTCCCCCGATGACTGGAACGTCCAGTCCAGCCATCCCATGGCGGTTGTCTTGTCTGCCCAGCTCAGACCGAGTGCTGAAGGATGTGCCCAAAGGCAGCTAAGGGGAAGATGACCAGAGGGATGGCCATGGCATGAAGTATGCTGAGAAAGGGTTTTGGGGTGTGTCTCGGGGGCTGCTGAGGAGACAGACACCTGGAGTCAGGTGCTGAGCCGCCAAAAGGAACAAGTGCCAACCCCCAGGGAAAGAGTCTGAACCCAAGAAGCATTAGCAGTCACAGAAGGGAGGGGTTACTTCATGGTCTGGAGGCTGGAGGCAATGGTTGGGGTGCCGTGCCTGAGGGCAGTACCCTGGAGGTCTGTGCCAGGCCCAGATGGGGCAGAAGAGAAGTGGGAAATGGGCAGGAGCTTGGAGCTGAGATGTGGAGAGGAGGCCCCCAGGAGACTGCTCACCTTCTGGACAGGGCCTGGGAGCTCTAGGTGATACGAAGGAGCAGTTTAGTGGCAAAAGTCCCCAGCCCCTGCCTACAGAATCACGAAAAGGGCCCCTGCGGTGTGGGGTCCACGGGATCCTGCTGGGGATGGGAGGGTCTGGATGCAGGGGAAGAGCCGCTGCCTCTCACTGCAGCCCGGGGGTAGGGGGAGGTACACGGGGAAGACAGGGTGCTCCAGCTTTCCAGGACCCCCTCAGGCCTTCTCTGACGGCCTCTGAGCCTCATACAGGCTGTCGAGTTGTAGTTGCCTGTCCTCCAAGTCCAGCCCACATGGCCCCTCCTCTGGGAAACCATCCAAATTGCTTTGGGCCCAGACCCTCTTCTGCAGGACAGGTCTGTCTCAGAAGATGCTGGGCGGGGGCTGGCGCTATGTTTCTGTGGCTCCCACTCCTACAGCTGCCCAGCTATATCCCCCGGAGGAAAGGCTGCCTTCATGTGCCAGGGAGAGGCAGGCGGCCCCACTCTGATGCCCCTCCTGGAATGTGGGCTGGTGGTCTCTGTCTGCCCGCCCACCAGAGGCGTTCACCTCTGGCCCCTCAGTGGCCTTTGCAAACCGGGAACCAGGTACCAGGGGCCACTGAGTTAACAAGAACCGTGGCGCAGTGGCGTGGCGTCTGCCCACGGGCCGTGCTGCCCTTGCTGGCTGTTGCTCTCACCCTCTCCCTTCAGCCCCCAGGGCTGTGTCAGCACACCTTCATCCCAGGGACCGCAGAAGTGGGCCTGCCTCCCTCCCATCCTCGGTGGGACCTCCCTCTAAGGGGCTCCTGCCCTCCCAACAGACCACCCTTCTGCCAGGGCCCCACCCAGGCCCACTAGGACCATCTAGGACCCCCGCCCCTGTGTCCCCTTCAGGCATCATAGTGCCTGTCATCCCACCATCAGAGGGCTTACTTGAGGGAGGTGTGGGTGCCGTCTCACAGGAGCCTCGGTACAAAGGGGAAGACCCTTGCTCGGGATCTCAGGGAGTGGGAGCCCACATGAGCTCCTTCCTCCCCAGAATGGGCACCCAGCACCTTGTGTGTGGGGTGACCTGTTGGAGGGGGGCTCTCAGAGAGGTGGCCAGTGAGGGGGTGAATGGACACCTCAGGCTGGGAGGCTGCGGACTCTCCCGGTATCTGGCCTGGATGTGTGGGGATGGGAGGGGGACTCTGGGCCCCCCTGTGGGGACAAAGGAGCTGGGCTGACCCTGTGGCCCCAGGAGCTGTGTTGTGGAGGCTGCTCTAGGGACCGGATTCAGTACGGGGAGCTGGCTCTCCACCCCACAGGTTCCTGCCCACATCCTGCCCCTGGGGTGAGAGCAGCAGCCCCTGGAGGGGCGGTGGGGGAGGGGGACCACTGGATGCCTGCTCCGTGCTTTGGGCCCAGCCTGCGCGGGTCCTGAGGCTGTCCTGCCGGGAGGGAAGGAGAGAGGGAAGGGGCCCCAGGGCTTCGAGGTTGGTCACCTCCGGCAGCACTGGAAGACACTGGCCCCACTCCAGCTGATGGGTTTGCAGAGGGGCTTGGTAGGTTCCAGGGCCCCTAGGGTTCTGGGAGGCTTGTGCCCGGGCCCAGGCCACTCCGAAGACCAGTCACAGCAGAGCCAGGGATGGGCTTGGGGTTGAAAGGTGGGGCCGAGCTGCCTGACCTGCTGTTTCTTCTTTGCTTGTCGCTCTCTCCACGCTGACGGAGCTCCCGGGAGACCGGTGTTGGTACTTCTCGTCTACCTTCCAGGTGTCCCGGCTGGATCGCCTCATGGGCTTCGTGTCTTTGTGAAGTTGCTGTGGTCATTCTTCAGTGCTGATCATTCCTCAGATCCCCAGTCGTCTCCAGCTGTGTGCACGTCCGAAGTGCATCACACGGATTGTGTTCTCTGCCTCAGTCCCTTTATTTTTCATTGCGGGGATTTTATATTATTTCTTGTTCGTGTTCATCTGTTCTTGTTTCCTTTCCGCCCGTTGAGTCGTACGTTCTCGTTCTTGCTTGTGCATGCTCTTCCTTTTCTCATCTTTTTAAAGACCCTAAATGCCTTCGAAAAGCATTATTAGATTATTACCTTCATCTCTTCCTGAATGAATGAATCTCCGTAGTTTGGATGCTGTCGCTTATCTTTCTTAGCTCAAGTTTTTCTCCTGTGCTTTGCAATTGCAGTTTGCAGGCTACTTGTAAGTGGAACCTGAGGCCCTGGGGATGGGGGTGACCTCACACTTTGGGAGCAGCTGGCTCTCAGCAGTCTCCTGGGACAGTTCCTCCTTCAAGGCCCCCTCTAGAGAGGCTTAGGACCCTTCTGGGGCCGGGCTCAGCAGCACGTGGCACAGAGTTCCCTGTGATCCAGCAGCTGGGATGCCGCTTGGCACAGAGTAGGCATTGGTGTGACGTTTGCTGTGAGAAAGTAATGGAAGAGTCTCCGGCCAGGATTCCGGAGCCCGGCACTGGGCCGAGCACGGTTATGCCAGGTCCGAGTCCCAACACTGGGCCTGGTCTTTGCGCTGTGCCACACCCAGGAACAAAGGTACAGGGTCCTACCTGGAAGCTAGCAGGCACCTCCGTCCAGCAGACTCGGGGGGGGGTACAGCCGCCATCCAGGCACATGGACAGAAAGCCTTGCTAGTGTGACTTACAAGGAGCCAGAAGTGGGCCAGGAAATATGTGGGTTTTAATTAAAGCGGCCAGGTCGCTGGGGGTGAGGAGGAAGGCCGGAAGAAGTAACAGTTCTGAATCTGACCGCTGGGAATCCTGTGGGCTTGTCCTCTCAAGGCTTATCGTGCACGTGTCTCTAGTTTTGATGGGACAGCTTCTGCCCTCTGCCCTGTCCCCAACAAGGGGTAATCAGGAGGAAATATTACATTATTAACATTTAATTTCCTTTCCTGGCTAACAACAGATGACTCAAGAGTTAATTAGATAGAGCCGACAGAGAGGGATAGGAAATTGCCAGATCCTGGCTCCACCCCTGTCCCCCTCCCCTTGGGCCTCAGACCTTCCTGTCGCTCTAGGAGGCCTCTGAAGGGAGGGAAGCCGAGAGGGGCCAGGAGGCCCCAGGAAATCTTCCTGCTGCTGTATTTTCCGTGGGCATTTCCCTCAGCTCTATTCCACCTTTTCATGCTCTCGGTAAGGCTGGGAGAGGTCGTCAACCCCTTTGGGACTTTGCTTCCTCGTCTGTAAAACGGGGCTCATGGGGCCAGCGAGAACAGATGACCCCCTTGTCACCATGCTCTCGTATTGTGAGCTCCCAAGCAGGCCGCCCAAGCTAAGAGGGTCTGGAGTAGAGTCCTGGCATCCAGGGAGAGTGCAGGGCTCGGTGGCTCAGTGGTGGCACGAGCCCAGTGACACAGGCTTTCTTGAGCTGTGTGTGCTAGTTCACATTTCTTGTCAGTGTCCCATTAGTAGCTTGAAATTGGCCCCACTGGGAACATTTACACCACGAAAGTCTGACAAAGGCCACAAGTCAGGGTGCCCCTACCCCCTGGGCTGATTTGCCCATCCATGGCTGGGAAGCTCCCAACCTTCCTGCAGAAGAGCTCCAGTAGGAGGCTGTTCAGCCCTCTTCCTGCCCTGTCTGTCCCCTGGTGCCTTGGGCTGCACGGACGTTCTCTGCTTGGGGCTGGCAGTCTGACAGATGCCCAGGCTGCCTGGGGGGCCAGGCCAGTCTTCCCCCAGGATGTGCCGGCGGCAGCGGGAAGAGCCTGGAGGAATGCTGTAGGAAGGGCAGACGGGGAGCCAGCTGTGCAAAGAGGCAGCCTTTTAGGACCCAGTGGTCAGGGGCATTAGGTCCTTGCAGGACTGATGTGGGCAGGAGGAGCTGTGACCAGGAGGACCCACTGCATCCAGTGAGAGTGGGAGGGCACCACAGGCATGGTGACTTCAGTGTCCTCGGGAAGAGTGTCACCACCAAGTGCTGTTCACCATGGGAGCCCGTAGCACAGAAGGTGGTAGGGAGGCCCTGAGGACTGGGGGTATGCAGGCAGGTACCCGGGGCTGCCAGGAGAGCCTCACCAAACACAGGGCCGGGTTAGGCCCCCCGAAGGCCTTGCCAGTCCAGGCATCCTGGCTCATGGAGTCAGCCTGGCCTCCAGGACAGGTGCTGGGGGTGTGACCCCACGAGCAGGGCTCTGGGCAGTGGGGCAGGGCAGCCCGGCCTCAGCTCCACAGAAATGTGATACGTATTTGGGTCAAGTGGACCCAAGTCAGGATTCCAGCCTGGGTTGGTCTGATTGGCAGAGGTCGTGGCACCTCTGGATGCAGAGGCCCCTGGAGAGGCCAAAGTCCAGGAAAGGAGGGTGGCGGGTAACGGTGAAGAAGCTAGAAGGCAGACAGCTCACTGGTAGTGGGGGCAGGGTCCCTGAGGCTTACTGGGCCTGGCCAGACCCCACTGGACGGTGGCCTGCTGCCTCTACTGCTGGGCCTGGGGGGCCCCTGGGTGGCAGGCAGTCTTGGGTCTGTCACTTCCCCTCTGCCGAATAAAAACCTAGACCCTGGACACCTGGCTTCTGCAGCTGGGGGGGTCCCTGGTGAGTGCTGCTTTGGGCTCTAGGCCAGGGACACTCCGGGGCCAGGGACAGTACTAGGAGACTTGCTCTGGTCCTCCTCTGCCACTGACATGTGTCGTGAGCAGCCGGCTGGCCGGAGCCCTGCGGAGAGCAGGCGCTTGGGATTCCTTCAGGCTCCCTTGGTCGCTGGCCTCCGCCGGGCCTGGGAGAAGCCCATTGGGTCTGCCGCAGGCTGCGGGAACCCCTCCACTCCTCAGGGACTTCGCCTCCTCTTCTCCGTCCTGCTTCCTGGTGTTGGGTGCTCCGTTCGAGCCTCCTGGTGGGCACAGGGAATAGCCCTCGGGTGCAGTCCCGGCCGACTGAGGCACACTGGGGTTAGGAGACTTGTGTTCTTCTGCTGCAGCTCCCTGTTACCTCCTGGATGGGGCAAGGGGTGCCTGGCCCTGGGAACATGGCAAAGGACCGTCCGTGAGTCACCTTCTCCCAAGGTTCCCAGGCCTGCTCTATCCCTTGTGTCCTTGGATGAGTGAGGGAGGACACACTTCCCCGAGTGCACGTGTGGGCAGCAGAAAGGCAGCTTCGGCCTCTTGTCCCCATGCAGGCAGGAGCTGCTGCCCGCGCGCACCTGGGGCCCCGGGAGGGCCCGGGACTGGAGGAGGGGGTGGATTTGGCACGAGGGGACGCCACGAGGCAGCACCTGTGAGTGTGACAGGTGGGGGCAGAGGCAGTGGGGAGAGGCCCCCAGGCTGGTAGGGGGAGATGGAGAGCATTTCACAAGCTCAGGGGAACCCTGGGGGTTTGGGCTGGGGGAGCCCAAGACCTCGGCCTCTGCCTGTGCTTCTGCGGCGTGTAATTCCTTACACTTCTATGACGTTTTGACTCTGGGGGAGCCCTTTCAGGTCTACTTATTTCCTGCTCATGGAATCTTGAGTGAGAGCCGCCGTGGTCCTCAGAGGCTCTCTGGGGTCCAATCTCCTCACGGTATCGATGAAGAAACTGAGGCCTAGAAAAGAAAAAAACCATCCTTGCCTGCAGTTCCCTGGCAAGTCCTAGCCGAGCCCCCTGCTTTCTGCCCAGCACCACACTAAACTTAGTCTATCCTGGCATCAGCCAGGCAGAGGAGCAGGTTGGGGAGCGGGCGTGGGAGGAGGCAGGGGAGAAGGGAGGGGGGGGAGGGGAGGCCGCTCCCCCGCCCAGACGATCAGTCAGCCCGCTGGCGCTGCTGAGGGGCTGCTGAGGGGCGGGCTGCTTTTGTGCCTGCTCCTCCACACTCTGCGGCATCACCAGCGAGGGCGTGGGTGCTCACCTGCCGGCAGTGGGACACAGGACCAGACGGGCCACCCAGGTCCTTCCAGATCAGAGCTCTAGGTGTCTCTGGGCCTCTCCTTAACCTAGTGGCCTGGGTAGGTACCGATGGTCCCCAGGGAGAGCTCTTGGGGGACAGAGAGGACTGAGGCTGGCCGAGAGAGAAGGTAGGTGGCCCTGGGAGAGCCCAGGAGTGAGGGGGCCTTTCTGAAAGGGTCCTGGGGGTAGCAGTGAGCTCGGGGACCCAGGAGACTGGCAGGGCTGCCCCGAAAGGCTTGGGAAGCTGAGCGTGGGGGACAACACAAGTGACTTTAAAAGATTCCTGTCTGTCCAAGAAAACACAAGGGCCAAGGCTGATCCCCAGCCCTGTGTCCGGGGCACAGTGGGTTGTTCTCGGGCTGATGCCTGGCCTGTGGGGAGGGCTTTGGTGAGTGGCACCGAAGGCTGTCCCCGGGAGTCTTCGGTGTTGCCCTCTTTGCCTGGGGTCCAGCTCCTCACAAGGCTTCTCCCTCGGCAGGTGCCTCAGGGACCACGAAGCCGAGCTGAGCCAGGATGCTGCCAGGGCCCCCGAAAAGGGCCTGGTTTCTGGAGACTCGGAGTTGGCTGTGAAGAAGCCCTTTTGGGGAGCCCCGCTCCCAGGCAGGGACGCTCTTGGCTCCTGTGAAGAAGGGGCTCAGGGGCCTGGGCGGGGCCAGCTGCACTGCAGCTATGGACCGTGAGCTGGCCCGGCCCGCGTCCTTGCTGACCCTGCCCGTCTGCGGCCATGCCCACCATGGGCTCCTGGGTGTACATCACGGTGGAGCTGGCCATCGCCGCGCTGGCCATCCTGGGCAACGTGCTGGTGTGCTGGGCCGTGTGGCTGAACAGCAACCTGCAGAACGTCACCAACTACTTTGTGGTGTCCCTGGCGGCCGCCGACATTGCTGTGGGAGTCCTCGCCATCCCCTTTGCCATCACCATCAGCACCGGGTTCTGTGCTGCCTGCCACAACTGCCTCTTCTTCGCCTGCTTTGTCCTGGTCCTCACGCAGAGCTCCATCTTCAGCCTCCTGGCCATCGCCATTGACCGCTACATCGCCATCCGGATCCCACTCCGGTGAGCTGGGGGTCGGGGCCGGTGGGTCGCCCCTCTTCCCTTCCCAGGCACGCCTCAGGCTGGGGTTCACATCTGTGCCGAGGTCTGCTCTGCGCCCAGCCAGGGTCGGGGTGAACCCGGGCTCAGGGTTTGGTCTTAGATGTCTGCGTGTGGAGCTGAGGACAGTTCCACGGGGCCCAGCCTAAGGCCGCCCAGGGCTCGGCCCACGGCCCGCGATCGCGCCAGTCCAGTGGCTCCCTGTGGGCCCCGGGCACCCTGGCCCTCCCCCGTCTTCCCCAGGCTGTGTGGCTGAGGCTGCTGCTTTGGCTGTTGGCAGATGCCTGTGGCCCGGGCCTGGGCGGTGCATCTGGGCCATTTTCTCACACAGCCTGATGCTGGGCTGGGGCGGGGCACCGCGGGAAACCACAGGCCCTCCGAGCTAGGGAGCTAGAAGCCGGCGCCGCCCGCCTCCTGCTCCTCTGGGTCAGCCGCACAGTCTGCACATTAGGAAAATGACCCAGAGAGGGGAAGTGACTTGGCTGAATGCCCCAGTGAGTCACTTGGACCCATATGCAAATTTCGTGCTCCTCAGGTCAGCAAGTACTCATGGTCTTGGAGAGAGCCCCTGTGCTCAGCTAGCGGAGGGGGTTTTCACGGTGAATCTTTTGTGAAGTGACTTCAGCCCTGGATTGTGTAAATGAAGACTTTCCCTGAGGCCAAGAGTTCCTTTAATGTGGTCTCCACCTACCTGGCCCTGAGGGAAGCTAGGAAGTACCTCCCTCCTGGCGGTGTGGGGGCGGGAGTGAGGTTCCTCCCGCCTCACCTCCTTGACCCTGCATCCGGGAGCTGGGTTCCACAGCCCGGGTGGCTGCAGACCCTGAGGGAGTTCTCAGAGGACCGGGGCACCTGGCCCTGCAGTGAATTCTCCCAAATAGGTCAAGTGCCTTCCTGTGGAGCAGGCCAGAAGGTCAAACCCAAGGGGGCCCTTAGAGGTCATTTCCTCTCATCTTCCGGATGGAGCAATGAGGCTCAGAGAAGGGAGGCAGCCCTCAGGGCCGCACAACGAATTGGCAGCACAGTTGGGCCCAGGCCTGGGAAGAGCTGTGGCCTGTCACCCACTGCAGTCCAATCTTTGGGGAACAGGGTGACAGGGTGGCCCCAGGCTCCCAGACCTGTACCTGGCCACTGCTGTCACGTGGGCTCGAAGCGGGAAGCAGGCACCCTCCTTGTGCTGCTCGAAGGAAGAGAGGAGCCTGGGCCCCATGTGGCCCTGTAGGGCGCTCTAGTCCCAGAAGAGCTTAGGATTCTTCTCGAAGAGGAGACTCTGGCCAGACTTATTAGAGGACTGGCCTCGTAGTGCAGGATCCAGGGTCCAGGCTCGTTGAGGCACAGCTCAGAACACAGGATCCCAGGTAGCCCAGAGAGCAGAGAATCAGTGTCGACTTAAGGGGCCAGGTTGAGCATGAGCTGGGCCTGGGCCAGCCCTGGTGGGAACACTCAGTAGGGAGTGTTTCACTTCCCTCGCTTTCACTTCCTTCCCTGATTTAAAGGGCAACAGCGTTATAGGGAGAGATCAGGGCTCAACTGGAAGGGTCTCAGCCTCTTTTGCTTATCTCTCTGTATTCGGAGAGTCAAGAGAATGAATCCTGATGTAGGAGTATGGGACATGCTGTGTGACCATAAAAAGCCAGCTGTCGCTCTCTGGGCCCATTTCCTCATCTGTAGAAGGGGACAGGCCTGTCTGTCCTTTTGAGCTCACAGACGTGTTTGTAAGGGTCCAGTGAGCGGATGGGAGGGATGGGCCCAGGAGGAGGGAGGGTCGGTGGGATGGAGCAGATGGGGATTCGGCTCTTTGCTGAGCTGCTGGAGTTTCAGAGCTGGGTCCCTAACTGGAGCCGGACCTGCCCCGCCCCTTCTGCAGCCCCAGTTCCACCTAGACCCTGGCTGTTTGAGCAACGCCTGATAAAGCTTTGGAAGGGCCACCCTGGGTGTCTTGGATCCGGAGTTGTTAGGGATGCCGATTCTGCTGCGGGCCTCATCCCCTCAGGCAGAGAGCCTCACGGTTGCCAGAGGATGTTAGTGCAGTTTCTCCTTTGAGCCTCACAGCCCGGCATCGGGCGGGCGGATGTTATGACCCTTGTGTTACTCATGGGGAGGCCGGTGTCTGCTGACTCGAGGGGGCCTCCGGGGCCCTTCCTGAAGATCCAGGCCCCCTTAGGTCCCTCCACTTTCTTGTTCCTCAAGGGCCCTGGGCCGGGGAGGGCGAGGTGCGTGAAGGTGCAAGGGGGAACGAGGTGAAGGTAAATGAGAACCCGGAGCTCCTGCCTCTCCCCCTGCCCCCCCGCAAGCTGGAAATCTCCTCTCCTCTGCTCCCTTCTGTAGGTGCCTTTGGCTGCTCTCAGGAGTCCATCCCCTGACTGCCGCCCTGGACGTCTAGCCCCAGGCCCGCGTCACTCACCCCTCATTTCTCTCTCTCTTTCCTGCTTTCTCTTCCTTCCTTCCCTTCTTCCTTCCTTCCTTTTTTCCCTTTCCTTGCTTTCCTTTCTCCCCCTCTTTCTTTTTTTAGACTTTTTATTTATTTATTTGAGAGAGAGCGCGCACAACCGGGATGGAGGGTGAGGTGGGTAAAGGGAGGGGCAGACGAAGAAACAGACTCCCGGCTGAGCAGAGAGCCTGATGTGGGGCTCAGTCCCAGGACCCCAAGATCATGACCTGAGCTGAAGTCAGACACTTAACCAACTGAGCCACCCAGGTGCCCCTCTCTCTTTCTTAAAAGAATTTAGTTTCAGAAAAATCTGTGCTCGTTCCCAAGTGCAGGGACCCTGGTGGGCTACGGCAGGGCTTAGTCAGGAAGCCAGTGAGAAGCAGCCTGGCCAAAGGCAGAGATGGGAGCTCTCAGTATCACCAAAGGACGGAAAGCCTAGAGTGAAAGACTTTGTTACTTTTGTGCCCCTTGTCTCCCGCCTCTCACATTAGCCCCGGGCGAGCCCTTACTCTCTTTGGAAAACAGGCCATGTATGGAGCACCAGTTGGTGCTAAGACCCGAGGTGTATGTAACTAAGAACCAGGTACCTGGCTTCTAAGGAGGGCAGGACTGGGAGAGAGGGCTCCCTGGAGGAGGTGATGCTGGACGGGTCTTACAGGATGGGTATGTGTGGGGGCAGGTGTAACAGGAGAGGGCCAAGCCTGGACAGAGGTCCCAAGAAAGGAATAAATACGTGGGCTCTGGGCCAGGGAGAGGTGACAGACAGAAGAACAGGAGGGCAGGGAGGGTATGAGGCTGGCTCAGGCCTGCCTATGCCCCGGAAAGAGTTTGGGTTTCACCCATGGGTCAGTGGCTCTTCACTTCTTAGATCACTGACCTCTTCGGACACTTTCGGAAAGCCCCACCTTCTCTCAGTGTAGGGAAAATGCACGTGAAGCCCCACCTGGAGCTGTGGGTGGTATTCTTGGATCGTAGAGGGACCCCCCAATATGGGTAACGGGGAGTCCCCGGGAAGGGGCAGCCCGGGAGCTGGAGGACGCAGGGATGCGGAGGTGCCCCCAAACGTGGCGAGCAGTGCCCTGGTGCCCTCTCCCAGTGGTGCCGCTGGGCCCCCCTGAATGGCGGAGGGTTGTGCTGGATGCCTTTGGCACCACTTACACTGGACGGCCTATGTCCGGGGCCCAGGAGGCCAAGATGGGACTACCGTCCGTCAGAGACGCAGCCCAGGGGATGTCCCGGGGCCGGGCTGTGGCTTGGCTGTTACTCCATTTGGGCCCTAATGCTGTTCCAGCTCCCCAGTGGCCTGGGTCCAGGGCTCTCAGCCTAAGGCCTTTTCTTCTGAATTATGAAATTAATCTGTTTGATGTGTGTGTGTTTAAATAAATTATTACCTGCACATACTAAAACATCAAAAAGGAACAACAGGGTATATGGTGAAAACCTCTCCCTTTTGTCCCCTGCCCTACCTTCAGTTCTCTTCTTGGAAGGCAGTGTTGGGAATCCTCTCAGAGATATTCTTGGCGTGCCACAGGCGAGTGCTATTAACGTGTGTTTGTTTCTGTCCCCACAAGGGGCTTCCATTTTAAAATGCAGGGCCAGACTTCCCCTCCTGAGTTTCCTTGTCTGTAAAAGCAGACAGCTGGACGGACCAGGGATTTTCAAACTGTCCTGGAAGCCTCTGGGCTGGGCCCCGGTGTCCCCACCAACTCATTCATTCAGTGACTATTAAGCTGCCTCCCTCACCAGCCTCCCCATGTGATCGCCTGGGAATGTGAGCAAGGAGGTTGGCTGCTGGAGGACAGTTTGGAAATCCCCAAAGCAGGTGGTCTCCGGGGTCCTCTACGCCCATCCCTATAGCTGCTTGCTTCTGCTTGCTTGCCTCAAATGACAGGAAGCTCCCTTTGCCTGAAGTAGCCTGTGTCTTGTGTGCACAGTTCGGCTGAGAAGTTCTTACTTACCCTCACTCACAGTCCCCCTCTCTGTACTCTCCACCCACAGATTTTACATTCTGCCCTCAGGGCACAGTGCTCATAGGCCCTGGATTCTTAGTCCCATTTCACAAATGAGGAAACTAAGGCTCAGAGATGCGGAGTAATAGAACGTGGCCAAACCTGGGGTGCACCAGCGCTGGGACTCATGGAGGGATACGCTTTTCTCAGGAAAAAGACCAACACTAAAATAGCCTCCTATTCAATGAGATTACATAAATTATAATTTGTAGAGTACTAAAAACAGTGCCTGGCACACAGCAAATGCTGTGTAAGTATTAAGGGGGGAGGGCAGGGAAGCCTGAGACTTTGTGTTTGAGACTCCAGAATAGGAAACCGGGCAGCCTGGGCTCTCTGTGGCTTGGTAGAAACGGTCAAGTCCACAACCCTCTTCCCGCCAACCCCTGTTGCAGGCACCCAGGCCCCTTGCTAAATGGGGTCCAGGGCTCCTGGGAGGGGCCCTGCCCAGTTACTGTTGGGATTCAAAACTGACGTAGATTCAGAACTGACACACTTACCTGGGCCCAGGGCGCTCTCGGCTCCTGAAAAGTCCACAGCAAGGCCATTCCTCTCCTCAGGCTTCAGTTTTCCCCTCTATAAAATGAGGCAGTTGGATTAGATAAGAGGTCAGAGGCCACCAGACTTTTTTTTTTTCCCTTAATTTGAATGTGTTGAGAAAAATGCAACCCACGGGCGATCTTACCCAATCAGCTCCTGGGCCTCTTCGGAGATCAGGCAGCACTGGAAGCACGTTCTGCATGGGCGGCCCGGGGCAGAGCAGCGTCAGCTGTCTCTTGTACCCATGGGAGATGTCCTGCCAGCCTGCCTCCCACACTTCTTCCCTGTAGGCCCATGTTTGCCATCCTGGACGAGATCGTTTCTGTGGGTGCTTCCCATTCTGGAATTAAGTAAAGGGCACCTACTGTGTATCTTTGTGTCCATGCTGGCAGTGCAGAGATGGCTGCGGAAAATCCCTGTCCCCAAGGGGTCCCAGGCCTCAGGGGTCCAGATGGAGTAGATTAGCTACACCTGGGGAGGGCAGTCTGGTGTTGCCAGAATCAAAGCCATTAAACAGATGGTCATGCCTCAGGGATCACTGAGGTCCCCTTCTTCAATCAGGATTTTTTAATTGCCCATTCTCTCTCTCTTTTTTTTTTCTTTTCTTTTTGGAGAGAGCGAGAGCGTGCACGTGCAGGTGTGCACAGGGTGGGCGGAATGGGGGTGTAGAGGGAGAGAAAGAATCTCAAGCAGGCTCCCAGCCCAACACAGAGGCCGAAGCAGGGCTCGATCTCACGACCCTGAGATCATGACCTGAGCTGAAATCAGGAGTCAGGTGCCCAACTGACTGAGCCACCCAGGTGCCCTAGACGGCCCATTCTTTTAATAAAATCTATGCCACCTTTTCTGTGGGCCTGGGGTCAACTTCCTGGCTGGCAGATCAGGTCAACGCCCCGAGTCTGGGACTGAGTCCGGCTCTCTAGGATCCTGAGTGATTTCAGGCAGAATCTTTTTCTTCTCTGGACCTCAATACCTCATGCAGTTCTTTCCTCTTGAATGTTAAGACCCCTATATAAATGTTAGGACCTACTGATGTCAGTCGTGTCTCTCCGGAGGGCTGTGAGTGAATTTGGAAGGGAGAGAGGGTATTTTGCCCAGGACCTACACCGCTCACTGGGGGCTTCTGGAGACCTTAAGTCAAGTGGGGAAGGAAGAGCGTGGAGTACAAGAGACATGAATCATCTACAAGTCTGATCTGGCTGTTCTGCTCCCAGCCACTGAGTCTGCATTCCTGACCCATTCCCACTGTAAGGGGAAACTTATATTCTAGCATCAACTAAGACCAACACGGAGGTAATAAGTTCTCTCACTTATAAATTCCCGCAAACTGAACTGAGTCCCAGGACTACTTGTAATCCTATTTAGTAATCATCTGACTGTCTGTGCAGTGGTTTCCTCTCCAGGGAGCCTGCTGTCCTATTGGCTCCTGTGGGGAAAAGGCAGGGCTCGGACCTGCACTGCACGGAGGACAATACTGAGGCTAGGAGGCAGGAAGTGACTGGCCCCAGATCTTCTGGCCAGTGGGTGGGGGATGGGGAGCCTCTCTGGGTTTCGGACTCGTGGCTACACCTAGCCTTGGTTTTTCAGACCTCTGATGCTGGTCTCCTTTCCCCAGGTACAATGGCTTGGTGACTGGCACAAGGGCCAAGGGCATCATCGCGGTCTGCTGGGTGCTGTCGTTTGTCATTGGCCTGACTCCCATGCTGGGCTGGAACAACTGCAGTCAGCCAAAGGAGGGCCAGAACCAGTCAGAGGGCTGCTCGGAGGGCCAGGTGGCCTGTCTCTTCGAGGACGTGGTGCCCATGAACTACATGGTGTACTACAACTTCTTTGCCTGCGTCCTGGTGCCCCTGCTGCTCATGCTAGGCGTCTACCTGCGGATCTTCCTGGCGGCCCGGCGGCAGCTGAAGCAGATGGAGAGCCATCCTGTGCCGGGGGAGCGGGCCCGGTCCACGCTGCAGAAGGAGGTCCACGCGGCCAAGTCACTGGCCATCATCGTGGGGCTCTTCGCCCTCTGCTGGTTGCCTCTGCACATCATCAACTGCTTCACCTTCTTCTGCCCCGAGTGCAGCCACGCCCCACTCTGGCTCATGTACCTGACCATCGTCCTCTCCCACACCAATTCCGTCGTCAACCCCTTCATCTACGCCTACCGCATCCGAGAGTTCCGCCAGACCTTCCGCAAGATTATTCGCAGCCACATCCTCAGGCGGCGGGAGCCCTTCAAGACGGGTGGCCCCAGTGCCCGGGCCCTGGCGGCCCACGGCGGCGACGGAGAGCAGATCAGCCTCCGCCACAATGGCCATCCTCCCGGGCTGTGGGCCAATGGCAGTGCCCCCCAGCCCGAGCGGCGGCCCAACGGCTACACCCTGGGGCTGGTGAGTGGAGGGAGTGCCCTCGAGGCCCATGGGGACATGGGCCTCCCCGACGTGGAGCTCCTCAGCCACGAGCTCAAGGGAGCATGCCCAGAGTCCCTGGGCCTCGAGGGTCCCCTGGCCCAGGATGGAGCGGGCGTGTCCTGACAATCCACTGAGTTTGCCCCTTCCTACGGGAGGGAGATCTTTCTCTTTGGCGGATGGAACCAGTCACGTTAGGAAAAGAGTGAATGGGCCTGGAGACCCTTTTCATGGGCAGTTCCCACTTTGGACTGAGAGGCGGGAGCCCTGGCTGGAGCAGCATGAGGCCCAGCAGGAAGGGTCTGGAGTCCGAGGGAGTGGACGTTTCGTGGTGGGAGGCCCTACGTCAGGTCAGGGCCACAGCACCAGAGCATCTTGGCTGGGCTGGGCCTGGTACCCCACTCCAGAAGCATCTAGAAGCACCACCCTGACTTGGCAGAAGATCTGTGGCAGAGCAGGCTGGCTGGCCCTGAGGCTGGGGCAGGGGACGGGGTTGTTGGCTCCAACAGGCCCCCTGCCACACACACAGACCACCCTCCCCAGACTTTCCAAGGGTACAGGAGCTGCTGGGCCCAGAGGTGGCATTTTTCTTTTTGTTTCTTGTTTTTCCAAGAGAAAATGTTAAGCGTGAAGAATACCTTTTTTTTTTTAAATTATCTTCCTTCCCTGGTTGCTGGGTCTGTTGTCAGTCCTGCTGCTAAGCCGGCTCCAGGAGTAGCCCAGGGAGTCCCGGGCAGCCCTCTCTGGCTACCATGAGCTGCCGTGCACTTCGTACACTATCAGTCCCAGCGCCATCTTCTGGGGCCACCAAGCTGGGCTCAAGGACGGGAAGGTGTCATGGAATGCCGCCAGACTGTGGGCTCAGGGGAGGAGGTTGGGACGGGCCCACCATGCAGTGTGCCTGGGCAGCTCAGAGCTGCCCAGCCAGAGGCCCTGTCTAACTGCCTTTCCTTCTGAAGGGAATGTTTTTTTTTCTGAGATAAAATAAAAATGAGCCATTTGTGTTTTAAGCTTGTCCAATGAGAATGGTGTCTGATTTCCTTTCCCCATTGCACAGCCAGGCCTATGGAATATATACGTATATATGGGCACGTATTGCACGTGTGAGAGAGTGTGTGCATTTGTACGTGGAGACAGACAGACACCCTGCCTGACCGGGGGTGCCTCACAGGCTCCCTGCTTCCGAGGGAAAAGGCTGCCTGGGTGCACCAGGATCTAAATGCCCATGAGCAGCCCCCAGACCTGTGTTCCTGTGGGAGTGGGGTTGTGGGACGAGGGGCTCTTCCCAGCTGCCCTCCCTGCAGAGGCCATGGCCCCTCGAGCCCTAGGCATCCCCTCAGTGCAGGGCGTGGCTCTGCCCTCCCTCACCACGTCCTAAAGTCCTCTGAGAGGAGTCCCTTAGCTGAGAGGCCACAGAGGGATCTGGAAAGAGAGGCGAGGGTTCAACTGCCTTCCCCTTCCTCTGGAGTCACCCCAGCTCCTGCTCCTAACAAAGAAACCTATTGGGTTTCCTGCTCTGAAGTCTGCCTCTGGGGCTGTGCTGTCCTTCCATGCTGGCCAAGTGTGAGGCCCAGGGGGAAGTTAGCAACCTGCTGCGGCCCGAGGGCCAGTCTGGTCTCAGGTCTCCTAGGCACGCTCAGGCAGGGAGGGGGAAGGGCTGTTAGAACTTCACAGGAAATCCTCACACAGCCCTGGGAGCCCCATTTCACAGGTGACTAAACAACCTCTTGAACAGAGAGGTTAAGCACTTGCCCCAGGTCACATAGCTAGTAAGCGGCAGAAATAAACTTAAACCCCAGGTCTGACTACAAAATTCATGCTCTCGTGATGAACTGTTTCAACCAAACCACAAAGTATGAAATAATACCAGGTCCCCACCACTCGGCTCAAGAAATGACACATGACGACAGTGGAAGCACCTAACCCCTCCCCCATATTATTACCCTGCTTCCTACACCCGGAAACAACCACTTCCCTAGGATTTCATTGGGTTCCACTGCACATCTTTATACCTCTACTACACAGGTGCACATGTATTTCTAAGCCAACACAGATTTGCTTTTGGCTGTATTTTACAGTTACATCAATCAGAGGTCACCTAGACCGGCTGCGCAGCAGAGACACTGAAGGTACTTTGAAAAGCACCAAAGCCTAACCCCTTCCCCCAGAGACGCTGGGGGGATCCAGGCAGTAGTCCCCCCAGGGGTTCTTATGGACAGCCAGGGCTAAGCGCCACCGAAATAAACACACAAGCCTATCAGTGTCCATACCAGCGTCCTCCTCTCTCCTGCACACTTTGCTCTGTGCTGACCATGGGCCGAGGGTAGAGCAGTGCCCGGGTTGTGCCTAGGGAGGCCAAGAGCATGGATGGTCAGTCCTCATGACCAGTGGGTGGGAAGAGGCCAGAAAGAGAACCACGACGGTAGAGAAGGAAAGACATTGTCTCTCCTGTCTTTACTGAGGCTTCTCAGGAATGGAGCTTTGGGTGCTGAGTACATGGGTGTAGGCTCTGGGGCCAGGGAGGGACAGGACCAAGGGCTCAGGAAAGGCCCCCCAGGTACTACCGATCCCCAAGTGCTCTTCAGGACAGCCCGGAGCTGGCTCCAGAGCCCAGACAGTTCAACCTCCTCGGGTCCCCGTGGAGCCCAGTGTCCTACCTCCATGCCACCCCATGCAGGCTCCCCCTGCGAGTCATGCCTGGGGTATAAGGGCACATGCCTAGAAAGAAACAGATGCACGTGTCACTCCCGACCATCAGAGAATACACGCGTGTACACGCGGACATACACATGGGCAAAGCCTTCTTCAACAGAATTAGGTGCCCATGGCAGCAGCAGCGTAAGGACGACGCTAAGCCTGGCCCAGCCCCATCAAGCGCAGATGTGTCTGCCCCGGGCCAGGCTGCCAGCAGTGGTACCAGGGCCGCTCTGAGCCCTACGGCTCTGCCCAAGGACTCTGCCTTCTCCATGCTCTGCCCAAAGGACTAAGAGTGGACAGCCGGCTCCATGCAGACCTGTCCTGAGCACAAGGGTCCCGTCCCAGAGGCCCGAGCCCCTCTCCATGGCAGCAATGGCCAGGGCCCCCACGGAGGCCTGTGGGCAGAAGCCTAGGGGTTCAGCCTGGGTTCTGGTTCATCATCACTGGCCCTCATGAGAGACAGGCTCTCTGGAAGCTTCCCCTTTCCCTCCTCCACTTGCAACTCTTCCTTTGTGGCTCTCCCCACTCGTACGAAAACCCTTTCCTCTAGGAGACCTCACACAAAATGCTCTGGGCTCCAGAGAATCACTTGGTTCTCAGTTCCATAGGTGCTGACAAGGGGCAAGCAAGCTCTAGGGACAAACCACGGCAGAGCAGGGATGAGGGACAGCCTGGAGAGCACGAGGAAATGAGTGATGATGCCCCCTGGATCGAACTGGCTGGAACTCGGTGTCCCAGAGCTGAGACCACGGTCTTCTTTTCAACCGTGGTGGGAAAACAGGAACCAGCAGCTCTCGGGAGCCAGGCGCCCGGTGAGTGGGAATGGTTCTACTCAGCTCGCCCTACGCTTGGGGCTAAAGGGACGGTGTGTCAGGAGGCATTCTGTGCCTAGAAGGCAGCTCCTATCCTGTTGTGCCATGTAACACCGGGCATGGCTGCCCCAGTGGGCAACCCCCCGAGGTCCTGGGCTGGGCCCCAGTGCTGCCGGAGCCCGGCCACACCCCCTCCGAGATGGGAGAGGTTTCGCAGGTGTTGCTGGGAACTGAGGTCCGCCTCGAGACGAGCCACTTCCTCCCAGGTCTTTATTTACTCTGAAAAGTGGACGGAGCCGTGTACGAGTGTCAGATCATCACCTCTCCGCCCTCCCCACATCAACCCCTCCTCTGTCCCTAGGCGCCCCCCACTACAGCTGTCACTCATCATTAGCAGCGACTGTCACTGTCGGAACAGCCCTCATCAGGCTGCAGAGCCAGGAGGGGGCAGGAGAATGTCAGATGACTCAGACAACCTCAAAGGCCAGGGATGGAAACGGAACCTGGAGCCTAGGTACAGGAGGCATCATTCTAGATGGCTCTGCGCTGACCCTCTCCCAGGCCACAGGAGAAAGCGCGGCTCAGCAGAGGTCTCCCACAAGCCCCCCTGCCCTCCCACTGGCCAGGCTGAGAGAAGGGCCGGATGCAGAGAGAGTCCAGGCTGAGGGTATCACCAACACGGGGTTGGGCAGGCGGCAGGTGAGACGGACCCAGTGTCCCAGGGTCCTCTGACAGAGGACACTTTGCATGGAGCCGTCCACAATTCTTTGCCTTGCCCAAGGGAAGTGTCTGCGTGTGTGTGCGTGTGATTTTGCTGAATTAGCCATCGGACTAGCACGTCATGACCAGGGAACTTCTCAGCAGGGGCTCGGATAGGACAGAGCAGGCCGGACTGGGAGCCCCATCTCCTCACTGGTCCGCTCTCAACAACTTAATGAACACCTCCTGAGGCATGCTAAGCCTGGGGGGCGTGAGCAGGCAGGGGTGCACAGGGAGCCAACAACCGACTAAGGAAACCAAGCTAGATGCAGCCTGTCGGGGCAGCCAGGGGCCAGGAGTGGGACACGAGTGCGGGAGGTTCGGAGGAGGAATAAGCTGCATCCAACGGGGTAATCAGGCGGCTGGAGTTGAGTTAGCTGTTTAAAGGGCAGCGGTCAACTCTGGGGCCCGTATCTCCAAGGTGTTCGGTAGGAGGTAAGAACAAGGAGCAGCTGAGTAAATGTGCACCTGATTTACATCTGCCTACACGGAGGCAATTTTCGAGTTAAAATGTTGTCAGAGGGTTGTCACAGTTTTGATCTCTCCTTTCTGTTCTTTCTCAATCCACCCACATTTTCTAGTTGGGTTGGAAAGGGGAGTGAGGGGGACAGAGCCTGGTTTAGATTCAGAGATTTTTTGGAATTGTTAAAGTTAAACAGGACTTTTTTAAATGATCTAGTTTTCTCTTAGGAAAATTCAGGCCCAGAGCCCGACATCACGACTGGTCCTTCAGGGGGATTAGAGAGAGCAGGTCAGGAGTTCTGCAGTCAATCCTAGATGATCTCTCGGTGTTGCTGCTTGATTCTCTTTCCTGCCTAGTTCGGAGATGCTGAATAATCCCTCTGCTCCCTCCCTCCATCCACCACCCTGCTCCACCGAACTCTAATAACGGGGACTCAGCACCAGGCTCCCCCCTGGCCCTGCTCTTGACTTCCTCTCTGACTGTGAGCAAGTCATTCTCCGAGCTGCCACGCCCGCTTTCAGAGATGATAATGTGACAGTACATATGAAAGTGGTTTGGAAGGTAGGTGTGACATAAATGCCCAGAGTTATTATTAGTGCTATAACAGAACACACGAGAAGGCAAACAATCATATGGTTTCAGTGCTCTTGATACCAGAGTAGAAAGGGGCCCAGAAGGGAAGAAAGATGGAAGGGGAAAGGGCTGCTTACCTGGTTTCTATACTCTGTTCACTGACGTGGCCCAGCCGCCGTCAGATAAAGAAATGTGGTGAGTGTGAATTTAAGCCAGGCACCTGGTGTCTGGGGGGCCCGGGAGGTGGGTGTGGGAACTGGACAACGACTTAGACAAGGAGCACTGACTATGGATCATTTGCTGTCTTCAGCCCCGTCCTGCCCCATATTTTCACTGAAGTCTTAAATCCAGAGGAACTGGGGCTTATCAAAGAGGTGAACAGAGAAGGGATATAGATAGTAAATGTCCTGGCTGACAGAATCAGGATTCAAAATTACATCAGGGGGCCAGATAGATAATACTGAGCAAAGATCAGCGTAAAGTCCTCCACTGAGTTTGAGAAAGCAAACGTGCAAGGAGAAGCCCAATCATTTGGTCTCAAAACAACATGGACGTTTCAGCTGCTAAATTCAGCACGGGCTGGCCCCGTGGGAAATGCCTGAGAGACAGGGGACCACGGCTGCAAGGGGCATTGCCCCACAGTCGCTAGGGGCCCCCGGCTGAAGGAGCTCACTCCTAGCTCACAGCAGAAGACTCGCGCCCTTCTCAACGCCACAGCCGATCACGGCCAAGCCGAAATACGGCCCTGAGATGGTCATCTCTGAGCTACACCCAGCAGAACTAACAAATGGCTGAAGGAAGGCAGGAAACTGGAAACCAAAGATGGGAGGGGAGGACTCGGCGCTGTGGCAGCAGCTGAGCAGACCAGAACAAGGAACCAGCGTCCTGTGTGCTATTCTGAAGGGCTTGCTTAGAACAACCTGTTGGGGTTCTGCGGTTCACAGAAGCTCTGGTGGAGTAACTCGGTCATGTGTGAGGCCACCCTCCACAGCTGGAGACCCATGGCTGGGTCCTCAGTGTATCCGAGAGCACTCACGCACTCACTGGCCTGGAAGGGGCCTGGACACCGTTGCGGGCCCTTGAGGAGCCTCCCCTGAACCTCAAGGGCACAAGGTCGGGTAAGGATGATTCATCTTTCTTGGCCAGAATCGCCAGTTTTAGGATCCTAAAAGCGGAAAGCAGGAATGGGAGATACGACAGGTGATCGGAAGGAGGGAATGACAAAGTATTAAAAAAATAAAGTGATCACCTGAATTGAGTTTATACAGGTGGGAGGTGATGACCTGGTTGTATCAATGGAAGGCCTGAATTCCTCCCACCAGAACCGCCTCTGGTGACAGCATTGTCACCCCAGCTGGAGCCCACTGCTGCCGGGGGGCGGGGGGTAGCATGATTTATTGGGTCAGCCTGTGGACGTCTGGTTGATAAGCCAGCGAGACTTGGACATGAGGGAGATGACATGTCACCCAGCATAGGGTTAAGCACAACTTTGCCAAGTTACAAAACGCTCTCACCTAGTGAATGCCGGAAGGTCAAGTACAGGAGGGTCCTTACCCACCTCCTCCTTTCTACCCCCTACTTCCCATTTGCCGCTTCTAACTTCCCTAATCCTATCGGGGGGGGGGGGGGGTCCTTGCTTTATTTTTCCAAATCCAATCTATTGCATCCTGCTAATCCTTCTTCCAAACGTCTTCCGAATCTGTTCCACCCGTTCTACCCCCAGTAACGCCCCAAGTCATGGTATTAGCTGAGGCCTCATCACCCCTCACCCACCTGGATAAACTCCACACTGACTTCTCTGCATTAGTTTCTTTTTGTCCTGATTGATTCTGCCCACAAAGTCAGACGAATCTGCCCCGTGTACACCCCCCGTCATGTCCCCTCCTTGCTCCAGAACATTTAGTGGGCCCTAAATGTGTATCAGATCAAGCCTCGCTCTTTGGTACGGCGTTCGGGGTCACAGCTTTACTCTCCAGCCTTGGCTCCTCACTTGCCCTGACTGAGCCCAACTGAACGGCTACCCCCTTCTAACCCATGCCCTCCTCTTCCCTTTCAGGGAGGCCTCTGCTAGGAGGGCTGTCCCTCTGAATCTCCCCTACTTTAAACACTTCTCATGTTTCAGCCACCACCTGAAGAGCCCTATCCTCCACAGGGCCTTTCTAAACCCTCTGTTGACAGCCTCTTCTCCCTCTTCTGATGTCCCTTTAGCACTAAGCGTCTGCCCTATGCTCCAGAAGTTTGTCACCTACTTCTGGTAACATCTCTTCTGCTGCTAAGGTATGACTTAGCTCCTGGATAGTCTGCTGGTTTTCACCAGTATATGTTCTTTCTCCCTATCTAGACCATGAATTCTAAGCTCAACCATAGACTCCCAGAGAGCGGAATAGGGATGGCAGCTCCTCCATCCCAGGGCTAACCACAGTGAGCACTGGAAAAGGCTTGCTGACCAGACCAGAGGTCTACACTGCTGAGGAAGAGTGTAGCCATGATGTCAAGAGACCTGGCTTTTACTTCTTCACTGTTATGACAGGTCATGTGACTCAGGGTACAGCAAGCAAGTTTCCTTCCCTGCAAAACAATGAAGCAGAGGGATAGATTCAAACGTCCCTTCCAGCTCTAGTATTCTCTGAGTCTAGATGACTGGGGACTGACCCAGCCCTAGGTCTGGCTAGGGAAGGAGCAAGGAAGGCTATGGACCAGCCCTTGGAGGGCGAGAGGGAGAGGGAGTTGGGAAGCTAATAGCTCTGGAGGAAGGAAGGACATGCTGGGCTAATGGGATAATTGGATAATCCTCAGAGCTAGGGGCTGCCAGGCTGGGGCCAGCTGTTAGAAGCAGACACAAATAGCACGAGCAAAACAAAAGCGCTGGTGCAGGAAGCACTTTGGTGAGATGTATGGGGGAGGGGTGGTGGTGGCCAGATGGTGGGGGAGGGAAATGGAAGGAAAACTGGAGCCCCCATTCTGTGGGTCGCCTTAGGAGGAACCCTGTGGTCTGATCCGGTAACGAAGATTCCATTTAGGAACTTTGGGCCTATTTCTGCATCAGGGGACATTCTCGGAGACCTTGAAGTTATTCTGGCCTTGAGGGTGTCCCTCCACCAAGATGATCCTTGGGGACCATGAAGCCCTCATACCTGCCTATTCTTGCAGGTATGAGTTCTCTGCAGAATGAGAGATGGGCATCTATTCTCTGTAGATGGGCCATCTGTTTGAAATGTCTGTGAAACTGCTGCTGGATTCTAGCAAAATAATAATTTTGGATGCAGGTCTGAGAGTTTCCTTCATTTCAGGCTAATAAGTAAGTGGATTGGTCAGTGGGGAAGGACAAAAAAGAAATTTGAGAGGGAGTTCAGGTCTAGGAGTCAGAAGCCTGGCTTTTAGTCCCGGCCCTGCTGGGCCATATAATTCATGATGGGATCTCTCCATACCTCAGTTAGACCATCCATAAATGGGGGCAATAAGCAATACCCTCCCTGCAGAGCTGTCGTGGAGAGAAAATGAGATCATGAGTGGGGAAGTAACTTGAAATTTGTAAAAATGCACTTTGGTCCTGACTCTGTTTCTAACTCTATATCATTTTATTTTATTTTCCAATTACTTTTATTTTATTTTTTCAATGTTCCAAGAGCTCTATATCATTTTAGAAAAGCTATTTCCTTTCTCTGAGCTCCAGTTTTTTCCACTATAAGGTATTGAGATCAATTCCCTTCTAATTCTAATTACTCTAATCCTCAAAAAAATAGTATATTTATATCTGTATATATTATAAGAAAAGCATGAAAAAGGAAAATTTAAGGCCAATATTACTCATGAATATAGATATAAAATACTCAATATTAGCAAACCATATCCAGCAATGTATAAAAATAATATAAATCATCATGCATTAGGGTTCATCCCAGGAATGCAAGGATGGCTTAGCAATAGATAACAAGTCAGTGTTATTCATACTGATAACTTAAGAACATTACAGGAGTTTCACAACAGATGAAGAAAATTATTTTTATTTAAAAATTCAACATCCATTCATAGTGAAAACTCTTAGCAAACCAGAAATATAAAAGTATTTTCTTAACTCAATAAAAGGAAAATTTCAAAACTATATATCAAACATCATACTCAATGGTGGAATATTAGACTTTTCTTTCTAGCAAAGACCAAACACACTACTCTATACAATATTGTACTAAAGGTCCTAGAGATCACAATAAGACATGAAAAGAAAAGATGTAAGACTGGAAAAAGAAAAAAATGTTATATTATTTGTAGATGAATTAACCATCTATATGGAAAAATCCAAAACATTTCTTTGGAGTATTAATGGAACAAATGAGACTTCACCAAGGTTGTTGGATATAAGATCAATATAAAAAAATCAGTAGCAAAAACTACTGTAAGAAGTAATTTAAAAATATATCATTTATAACAGCAACAAAAACTAGAGGGTACCTTGGAAAAAACCTGACAAATATACACACAAAAGAAGACTTCAATCAATGAAGATGGGCCGTGATCATGGATGGGATGAGTCCATATCGTAAAACACAATTCTCTCCAAATCAATTTGAAGATAAAGTACAATTCCCTTAAAAATCCTGAGAGAATTTTTCATGAAATTTGACAATTTGGATCCAAAAGATTGTGTGAAAAGAAAAAGGGCCAAGAAGACCCACAATAATTTTCTTCCTATTGAAGGGTGTGAAAATTTGCCCTAACAGATAGATACCTAAAGCATAAAGCCAAAGTAATTAGAATAACATGGTACAGGAATAGGCAAAAAGACAGAGTGAATGGAATATAAAAGTTAGATGCAAACTTGTCTGTGTGTGGAAATGTGTCGTGTGGTAGAGGTCACAGCACAAGCCACAGAAAAAGGAAGGAGTGTTCATTAAATGATTCTACAAAAATGAGGTTTCGATATGGAATAGCAAAACTGAGAACAAAATACAAGTAAATATCAGAAAATATCTTTATGACGTCTGGGAAAAGATGGAGTTCTTTTTTTTTTTTAAGATTTTATTTATTTATTTGACAGAGAGATCACAAGTAGGCAGAGAGGCAGGCAGAGAGAGAGGGGGAAGCAGGCTCCCTGCTGGGCAGAGAGCCCGATGCGGGGCTCGATCCTAGGACCCTGAGATCATGACCTGAGCCGAAGGCAGAGGCTTTAACCCACTGAGCCACCCAGGCGCCTCAAGATGGAGTTCTTTTTTAAAGATTATTTATTTTAGAGAGAGAGAGAGCACAAGCAGGGGAAGAGGGACAGAAATCCTCACACAGACTTCATGGTCGATTCTACACCGCTGAGATCATGACCTGAGCTGAAATCAAGAGTCAGATGCTTAACCAGCTGAGCCACCCAGGCACCCTGCAAAGATGAATTTCTTTTTTTTTTTTTAAAGATTTTATTTATTTATTTGACAGCGAGAGAGAGAGAGAGAGAGATCACAAGTAGGCAGGGAGGCGGGCAGAGAAAGAGGGGGAAGTAGGCTCCCTGCTGAGCAGAGAGCCTGATGCAGGGCTCGATCCCAGGATCCTGAGATCATGACCTGAGCCGAAGGCAGAGGCTTTAACCCACTGAGCCACCCAGGTGCCCCCAAAGATGGATTTCTTAACACAAAAAAGCAAATGCTATAAAACCAAATGCTACTAAATTGATTAACTGAAAATTTTAAAAACTTTTTTTTCCCTCGATGAAAACAAAGACAAGGCAAAGAAAAGCTACAGACTAGGAGAAGGTATCTGCAATGCATATAATCAGTAATCACTAAAGGATTAGTGTCTATAATACATAACTTCCGAAAATAAAAAACCTATTAGATAAATGGGTGAAGTTATGATCAGGTAATTTAGAAGAAAAGACTTAAATGACCAATAAGTATGCGGAAGTAAGTCTGACCCCCTTATACATCATTTGTAGGGATGTCAATTGGTCCAACAATAATGGAAAACAATATGGAGTTTCTTCAAAAAATTAAAAATAGATCTCCCTTCAGTCCAGCAATTCCACTACTGGGCATCTACCCAAAGGAAATGAAAAACAGCATTTCAATGAGAGACCTTTACTTCCAAGTTTATCACAGCATTATTCACAAAAGCCAAGATATGGAAACAACCCAAATGCCCATCAACAAATGAATAAAGATGTTGGACGTATACATAATGGAATATTATTCAGTCATGAGAAAGGATATCCTGCCATTTGTGACATGGATGGATTTTGAGTACCTTATGCTATGTCAAGCAGAGGAAGACAAGTACTGTATGATAACACTTATATGTGGAATCTAAAAAAGTTAAACCAGGGTGCCCGGATGGCTCAGTTGGTTAAGCATCTGCCTGTGGCTCAGGTCATGATCCCAGGACCAACATCAGGCTCCCAGCTTAGTGGGGATTCTGCTTCTCCCTGTCCCTCTGCCCATCCTCCTGCTTGTGCTCTCTCTCTCTCTCAAATAAATAAATAAAATCTTTTTTAAAAAATTAAAATCTAAAAAAAGTTAAACCTGTAAAAAACAAAGAGTAAATGGTGGTTACCAAGGGCTAGGAGTTGGGATAAGATTGACGGGTTTAAGGGTACAAACCTATAATGAGTAGTAAAGAAGCCATAGAGATCTAATGCACAGTATGATCTAGATAATAAAACTGTACTATAATTATGTGATATGATAAATACCCCACGTCAGCAATTATATTACAATATATAAATGTATCGAAGTAACTAACTGTATGCCTTAAACTTATACAGTGTTACATGTCAAATAAAGTTTTAAAAATTACAAAGAAAAGAAGTTCAATCTCACTAGTAATTAGGGAGGGGCAAATTAAAACATATTTTGCAGTCATTCATAGTCAGTCAACAAATTAAGTGTTGGTGGGGTCCAATCATGTGATTAGGGGTTTGGGTCTTTAAGTGTGACCTTCAGGGAGGGCACAGGGCTGGGGACTGAATTCAACAAGCCTATGTAATGAAATTCCAAGAAAAGTAAAACTCTGGGGGTGCCTGGGTGGCTCGGTGGGTTAAGCATCTGCCTTCAGCTCAGGTCATGATCCCAGAGTCCCTGGATCAAGCCCCACATTGGTCTCCCTGCTCTGCAGGGAGCCTGCTTCTCCCTCTGCCCCTCACCCCGCTCATGCTCTCTCTCTTGCTCTCTCTCACTCTTAAATAAATAAAATCTAAAAAAAAAAAAAAAAGTAAAACCCTGGACACCAGAGCTTGGGCGACAGTGAGCACTTGATAAGTCATGGTCCCTGGCTAATAATGCTTGGTCCATATTGTTATACATCTTGACTCCATGGGGAGACAACACAGAAATTTCAAGTTTGGGGCCCTCCCAGACTTAACCTGATAAATCTCTTCTTTTGGCCACTCAGGATTTGTATTATTTTTGTCATAACAAAACTGAAATTTTAAGTTTCAAAAAAAAAGTATTGGTGGGAACATGAGGAGCTAGAAATATACAATAGGTGAAGATGTGAATACCCTATGACCTGGCATTTTCCATTTCTAGGCCTCAATCTTCAATAAAGACATACAATATAATAAAGATATACACATATGTAAATAAAACCATGCACGTGGATGTTCATTGTGTCAGTGTAATACTAAAAAGCTGAAGCAACTCTCAGAGGTGGAATGGATATATAAACATCAGTCTGTCCCTTCAAGGAACTATCATATGGAAGACAAAAGGAATGAACTTGATGTATGTGCACTTACTCTGTACCCCGAGTTAAATGTCTCTAGCTATTTCTACACCATGCTTTGAATTTCTACCTTTAGTGCCAGTGCTCATGGCTGTTGTCCTTTCCCTCACTTTTTGCTCAACAAATCTTAATGATATAATTTACATGCAGCTTCCTCTTAAAACATTCCTAGATCCTTTTAATTCTGACGTTATAGATGAGAAACCAAAGACCCCAAAAAGTTGAGTCCTGCTAAGTTCACATGGAAGATGACTGGCAGAATTAGACCAGGAACCCTGGCTGACTCTTTGTATGGTGTAAGGCTACAGGTCATCTTAGAGAATGGTAAATACAGAAATTTATCCCACCTCTCAGCGTGGGGCACTCTGTTCCTCACACAACCCTGGATAGCTCTGGCCTCAGCAGCTACCACCCCTTCTGGCAGGCGGACTGTTTGGATCTGACTTTACCACTAATTCTCCATGTGACTCACTAAGTCGAACTCTGCATCTCAGTTTTTTCGTCTGCTTGATGCCAATAATCTCTGCCTGGCTATCCCATGAGCTCATTAATAGAATCAAGTGAAATAAAAGATAAGAAAATACAAATGTATGCAACAAGGGAGAAATTAACTTTTTATTATTCTCAGGATGCAAAAATGCCTGCCCTCTAGCTAAAAGGATCATGGGATGTCCAGTTTGTAAAAAAAAAAAAAGAAAAGAAAAAGAAAATTTACGTGGAGAGTTTTGCCATCGAAGATAAACGAAGCATGGTGGTGGACTGGCGGGTGCTGACCTCATACCAGAAGCAGCACTCTGGAAACTCTGCTCCCTTCTCCTGTCTCTTGCTGCTTGTAGCCTCCGTGCCGCTGAGTTCTCCGGCACAGGAACACTGGCAGGCAGTCTGGGGTCCCTTGGGGCAGGGCTGGCTAACCCGACAAAATACTGAAGTTAGCCAAATTGGTCTTCTACATTTCTTCCCTGTGCCTTTTCTCCTGGTCTAGCCTTCGCTACATCCTTCCTGAGTTCCTGAAGGAGGGATTCTATACATCCAACTCCCCCTCTCCCAGCCACTGTTAGGCTTCTCGCTATTGAAGACCTGTAAGGCCCCTGAGGTTAGGAACCGTGCCTTGCCCCATCTTGGCAGAGAGTCTGTACTCAACAAATGTTAAACTGAGCCAAAGGGACTACCGCCTGTCTTCCTCCTTAACCAGAAACTTTGTGGTGAGCTGAGCTTCCTGCTCACAAGGAAATGTCTGAGAGGTCCCTTCCCATAGACTGTTGGGGACTATTGCCTTGCCCTCCCCTCCTAGGCTAGCTGCTTTCATCCAATAGGCCATAGGAAGTGATGCTAAACCCCATGGTCACATAAAGGAGTGGAGAAAGGAACAATGACTGGGAATGTATGCACTGGGGGACTCTGCTCCCTGCCCTGACTCCTTTGTTGTAGACCAGAGATTTCACACCGCCATGTTCCCCATCATGGGCAGGCAGGTAGCCTGGTTCCCCAAGGACAGGGCTCGTGCTGAGAAAGGCTTTGAAGTTGAGCCGGTTACACTATCTCTCTTTTCTCACTTTTATTTTATTTTATTTATTTATTTGACAGACAGAGAGAGAGAGAACACAAGCAGAGGGTGAGGGAGAAGCAGGCTCCCCGCTGAGCAAGGAGCCCAATGCAGGATGCGATCCCAGGACCCTGGGATCATGAGCCGAAGGCAGATGCTTAACAGACTGGGCCACCCAGGCACCCCTCTTTTCTTTTTTAAAATAGAGAAATGTTCCCTATTCTCTTGCTTCACAATGCTGTTAAGAATTAAATGTGAATTAAATGTGAATTAATTAACAAAGAATTAAAGATTAAATGTGAAAATCAGTAAGAAGAGAAGCGAGACACGCAAGACAACTTCAGAGCCAGGCTGGTTTGCCAGGCTCCTCTGCCTGTGATCCTTGGGCCACTGCCAGCTTGGACTTCAGTCCAGTAGCTCAGGGCCATCTCCGATGGCCCTCCTCTCACCTGGACCAGGGACATGAGGACCAAACACAGGAGGCCCTGCCCTTCTGAGTGACCTTTTTATCTACATAGGACTGTTTTCTCTGCCAAACAGACCAAAAGGAAGGAAAGCCAGCAAGACATTAGTTCTTTTCTTAGCTCCTGAATGGCTGACATTTCAGGAAACTGAAATTCCGAATGGGACCAGAGGGCATTTCAATTCATCCCGCCTGTCTACAGGCAGAGTCAGTCTCACACAAGGACTCTGTTACACAGGGTGTACTTTCAGAGGTTCAGGCGATGCCCTTGTCCAAAACTCTCTTCCAAACTTATTTGCTCATGCTTGAAAATCCATCATTAGAGCTTTATTTCTTTGGCATAAGTCCAATGTAGGTTTTGTCTTCTGTACAATTGTCCAAATAACACATATAAAATCATACCAGTCATCTCATTGTGAATGGAATACATCGGTCCTTTCCTGAGAACAGGCTTGGATGGAGAGGAGAGGACAAGAACATTACAGGCAGCAGCCCCTAAGGCCGGGAGAGGGAAGATGGGAGGGTGTAGAAGAGAAAGGATGTAGAAAGAGGTAGAGCTGGTAAAGACTTTCCACCGGACAGTCAGGTATGGCCTCCAAAGTACCCAGAAAAACTACATGTGAAAAAAAAGCTGGACCTCCACCCCTTGGCCCCCAACAAAAGATCACATTCTATGACTACATTTATATCTAGCAAATGTAAACTAATCTATAGTGACAGAAAGCACATCTGTGGTTGCCTGGGAAGGGTTGGGGGTAGCTAAGAGGGAGAAATGACAAGCAGCAGAGGGGAACATTGGGAGGTGATCAATACCTTGATTATGATGATGGTTTCAGGATGGCCCAAAACTTATCAAATCATACACATTAACTTATGTGCAGTTTACTTATTGTATTTCAGTTATACCGCAATAACATTTTTTAGAAAAGAGTGAAAAAAAAAAACCACACAAAAAATGATGTGAGTACTTTATGCCTGCCAAATAATCCATCTCACATACCTCTGGTAAATTCTGGCAGAAACAAGTGTTTTCCAAGACACATCTCCTCTCTCTGAGAATCAGGTATTTGCTCTGTAAATTGATAAAGATGAACTAGACAATCCCAAGGTCCTATCCAGATATCACAGCCTAGATTGTAAAGGTCAAATACGTGAACCAATAGAAAACCATCATTAAAGCCTAAAGGATTGGATACAAATACAAGGCAGGAATTATTAAATAATCAGCATGTACAGAGATACTGGGCAAAAATAGTGGATTAAATATGTGCATCTAATCTCACTATATCTAAAACTCCATTAAGAGGGATTTTTTTTTTTCTCCAAAGGCAAAGTCTCCAATGGGAAATCGTAGAAAGAAAAACTGTGACGTCAGAAATGAAAACCTTAATGAAAGAATGAGAAGACAGGTTGAGGAAATTTTCCAGAAAGTAGAGCAAAAAGACAGGGATAGAAACTAGGAAATAACAGATGAGAAATTCATCTGAACAGCTGAATCATAGGAGTTTTAGAAACACAACAAAGGATACAAACTAATTCAAGAAAACACTCCAGAATCAAAGGTCATGAGTTTTCAGATTGAAAGGGCCACTGAGTGGCCAGCACAATAGGTATGTCACTGTGAAATTTCTTAACACAGGGGGGACAAAGAAATCCTACAAGGTCACATGCAAAGAGGGCTTTGGCCTCAACAGCAGCCCTGGAAGCTAGAAGACAATGGAGCCAGGCTATCAACGTTCTGAGGCAGTCAGACACAAGATTTCAAAAAATTTCCCACTCATGAACTCTCAGGAAGTTCTAGAAAATGTATGGCATCAAAAAAAGGGAAGAAAGCGGGAAATGAGAAGACACAGGATCCAGAAACAGGTGATCCAACATAGGGGAAGAGGCAAGGGAATTCCCCAGATGGTAGTAAAGGGAGGTTCCAGGGTGGCAGCTGTTGGGCCTCCCCCACCTCTGAACAGGAGAGAAGGCTCCAGAAGACCTTCCCAAGAACAAACTGAGAAGACACCTGGGTAACTGGCAGAGTTTAAGGTTAATTAGCGATAGGATCTTAGAAACCTACATGTATGAAAAAACTAAATAAACAAAAAATTTTGTAAAGGAAAAACAATCATGGTTGACTATGTGGCTTAGCTGTGAGGGGCATTACATTGTCATAACGACAAGTGCACTAATCACTGATCTACCAAAAATGACCATATAACTATATAGAGAATAAGCGGGCCTGGGAAGTGTACATATGTGTAAAAGCGGGGGAGTGGAGAAAAGGGAGCTGAATCCTCACCTCCCATTGTGGGAAGTCAACAGATAACGCCTGAACTGAAAAACCAGGAAGTAGCAATACAAACATGTTATTTATAGATAGGTAAAAGAATTAGTTAAACAAGTTGAAAATGGTCCCTCCAGGGAAAGGGAAATGGGCGGAGGGGAGTGGGTGGAGAGAGGCTGAGGACTGCTCTTTGTCTTAATTAACCTTGTAGAACTGGTTGACTCTTTAAATTATGTGCCTGGTATAACTTTGATAAAAATTAAATAATTAAAAAATGAGTGTGGTGACCGAGTAGTGACATTAACACTTTCTGAGGGCCTTCGGTGCCAACAGGTGTCCCACATCCGCGTGCTAACCTGCTGGTGCCAGGTTTTCTGAGCTGCTGCAGGTCGTGCAAAACATCTGTGTGAAGGCACTTCCATTAGGGAGGTAACGTGGAGGCTAAGCCCACAGCTGTGCTTGCTGCTGCCTCTGTAAGTTAGTTACTTAGCCTAACTCTCAGCGTCTCACCTTGAGAAATCCTGTGAATAAATGTCTATAGGATACCGAGAGGGCAGGGCCTAGATCAACAGCCCTCTGCTTCAGGTCCTAATTTGGAGAAGAGCAAGGGATAGAAATGTAGTGAGTGGGACAGAAAAATATGCGCTCTGCTAGTGACAGACTCTGGCGCTAGCAGCAGGAAAAGAACGAGAAGGGAGTCCTGCTTCTGGGTGGGTTCATACCCGGAGCCTCAGACTTTGATTTTTATACACTTGTGTCTTAAATTTCAGTGAAAATGGAAAAGTTTCAGGGGCACCTGGGTGGCTCAGTCGGTTAAACATCTGCCTTAGGCTCAGGTCACGGTCCCAGGGTTCTGGGATCGAGCCCTGCACAGGGGAGCCTACTTCTCCCTCTCCCTCTGCCTGCTGCTCCCTCTGCTTGTGCTCTCTCTGTTAAACAAACAAACAAATAAACAAATAAAATCTAAGAAAAAGAAAAAAAGAAAATTGAAAAGTTTCTGCTTCTGGATGTTGAAATGCAGACTCCATGGTGGTAGTTTCTGAGACTGAGTCCTGTTGCCGGCTACCACAGTGAGGGGCAGCAGGGCATGGAGCCAGATCTCAATACAAGGTATTGTGTGGAAGAAAAACACTCCAAACCAGGAATGAAAAGACCCAGCTTCCCAGATCCCCCTCTGACACTTAACGGCTTTGTGACCCTGGATAGTTTACTCACCCTCGTGGCTCACTTTTCTCTTCAGTAAAAGGACCTGACTCCACGATCTCAAGCATCCCTTCCTGGCAGATAAGACAGTAAACTACCTGAGGGCAGGGACCCTGTCTGTCCTTTCTTTGTTGACAGTATATTGCATTCCATAAACCTGCTGTGTTCCCTAATGTGTAAGGGGTGAGGAGGAAAAGAACCTTTTGGGGGGGTTCCTTTCTTATTTTTCATTCTTTCGTGTTTTCTCTGTTGTTGTTTTCTGTTGGCAGGACACACCCAAAGATCCAAATTTGTATTAAAAAGAAATGAAAAAAGAAAAAAAAAGTACCTAGCACAGTGCCTGGTACATAGCAGGTATTCAATACCTGTTTGTTGAATGAATGAAATAGAAGATAAAGATAGTTCATTAGACTCTTCACACCAGAAAATAACCCCAGTCAATGAAATTAACTACAGATGAAGAAACAAAAGCCTAGTGAAAAGTAAGAAAGGTCTTTGTGGTCACCCCAGCTAAACAGAAATGGAATTGGACTCAAGTCCCAACACTGTGGAAGCTCACTAGATGGTAGGTCAGCACAAATTAGACAGGGAAGGGAAGGAGTCACATCTCAGAATATGTAGAGGAAAACATCGGTGTAACAAGATACTATTCTGAATGAACTGGTAAAGTCTGGCAGTGGAGCGAGACAAAGTAAAAAGAGCATTTAGTTAAAAAAAAAATAGCATTTGGTTCAAGTTCTACCTCTGCTACTTGCCTGTGTGATTTTAGGCTGGCTACCTAATCTCGGAGGCCGTTTCTTTTTCTACAAAGCAGGGATAATAATAGCATCTACTTCACAGAATTTTTGGTTAGAATGGAAGTTAAGTTAGATGTGGTATGTGAAGAAAATGTTTTTGTAAGCTATAAAATAGACTCTTAATCTGTTTGGCCAAGATCCCCACTAAGTAATGTCTCACTAACAAATCAACATAGACAAATGATCATTTACAATAGTAACAAATTTTCAACTAACAAATCATCATTAACAAGAGTTTGTTTTTTCCCAGCCTTCTAGTTGTCTCTTTGAAAATCAAACGGAAGGACCTTGAAAGGTGGGTAAATTTTGATGGAAGAGGGCAGGAGGAAGAAGATGTGGGCAGTTAGAGTCTAGGTAGGGATGCTTCAGGGGCTGCTCCTGAGTGGTCAAGAGCAGCTAACTCCAAGGCTGTGCGTAAAGAAGACTGGCCGAGCTGCCAGGAACCGGATTCTAGACTTTGTGATTGGGAGAACCTGTGAACCCTCATCTGGGTGGTCTCCTCATCTACAGAGGAGAGGTAACTGCCACCTCTGCTTTCTTGGAGGCTATTATAATGTCATGTGAGACAGTGGGTGTGAAGAATTTTTAGGAATTATTGATCACCATCTCTGCAAATGGGAGATTATCATTCCTTTAGAATGATAAATCCAAATCAGCATGGATGACGTGATAGGAAGCTCATGTATAATAATCCTTGCCCACTGTCATGGACTGAATTGTGTCCCCCGCCCCAGATTCTTCTAATGAAGTCCTACCTCCTCAGTGGGACTGTTTGGAGACAGGGCCTTTAAAGAGGTGATTAAGATTAAATGAGGTCAGAAGAGGGAAGCCTCAGTCCAATAGGACTGTGTCCTTATCCATGAGGAAGAGACACCAGGGATGTGTGCTCACAGAGAGACGGCCATGGGAGGACACGGCAAGAAGGTGGCCATCTGCAAAGCCAAGGACAGAGGACACAGGAAGAACCAAACCTGCTGACACTTTGATCTTGGGCTTCCAGACTCCAGAACTGTGAGAAATAAGCTTCTGCTGTTTAAGCCCCCTGGTCTGTGGTATTTTATTATGGCAGCCCTAGCAAACTAGTACACTCACCTAACAGTTCTGCTTCCCCAGAACAAATTCTCCCTTCATATGAAGGATAATGCAAAAAAACGATTCCTAGAGGCACTCTGGCCGGCCAGCGAAGGGAGGAGGCAGCGCGGCTGGTGGTCAGGACCAGGTGTTAGGAGCTTGTCCTGTCTAGTTGTGGATTATTCTTGAATTGCTGAATGAATGGAAACCAGCTTTGTCTGCCCTTAGACACTAAGTTTGTTTTCTTTTGCCTATATACCAAAAATCTGAAGCTCAACAGAATGATAAACTGTTTAAAGAGCTATTAGTACAAGGGAAAGATGGAGGCCTGTGAGTAAGGCTTAACTCTCCTCTTTGTGATGTGCTAGGTAATTTGAATAATGATACCTTAGAATAGGAGACAAAGTTTAAATCTTGGTTGGGAGCTCCAAGAGTAATTATGTGGGCTTCTTTTGAGGTTGAATTCTGTCAGAATTAAAAAGACAAATCTGGCAACTGTGCATTACTCCTTACACATTAACTTCATAGGTTTATTCATTCAACAGATTTTCTTGATCACTTACTACATGCCAATTTCTATTCTAAATCATAGAGATATGATAAGAATAAAAGATATAGCTCCTGTTCTTACAGAGCTTACAGTTGAATGGGGGAAATACAGACAAGAGCCTGAGGATAAAAATAAAATTCTATGGCCTGGCATTTAAAAATCCAGTTCAGTTTGGGCCCAGTCAACTTCTTCAGTTCCCGTCTTTCTTTCTTTCTTTTTTTTTTAGTTACCTTCTTTCTATACTCCTACTCAGATGCCTTTCTCCAAACAAACCATCCCAGTAAAACCTTCCTAAAGTCTGTACTTTCACTCTTATTCCCTACCTGGATTGCTTTCTGTACCTTATTTTAATCCTATCCATCTACCAAAGTGTAGTAGTTGGCCCCTGAGATGACCCCTCAATGATCTCTGCCTTTTGGTGGTATTCACACACTTGTATGTAGGCTGAACCTGGTGACTTGCTTCTAATGAAAACAATTAGTAACAGTGACGGGTTATCGCTTCTGAGATTAGGTTACAAAAAGACCAAAGCTTCTATCTTGGTTTCTCTTAAGTCTCTCACCCAGGGGAAGCCAGTACCAAGTCTTAAAGCAGCTCTGTGGAGAGGCCTGTGTTATGAGGGACTGAGGCCTGCCAATGACCACTTCAGTGGGCTTGAAATTGTTTTCTCCTCTACCCTCCCTATTCAGCCTTGGAGCTTAACTGCAACCTCATGAGAAACCTTGAGCCAGAGGAGCCCAGCTAAGCTGTACCTAGATTCTTAGCCCATGAAAACTGTGAGATAATAAATATTTATCGTTTTAAGCCACTAAGTTTGAAGGTAATTTGGCCTTAGTTCCAATTGCTCCCCTGAATTGGCTTTGACCTACCCTAGCCCAGAGAAGCTTCTGCCTTCTTTGAACTTGATGTAGAACTGTTTATCTCATTGGTCGTTTTATACTTTTGCAACATTAGCTCCCTCCTATCCTCTGTTTCTAGTCCTTTCCAAATAACCTAAATTCAGTAGCTGCTTAAATTACTCGCTCAGAGTTAAGTATTTGGCAAGGTGGAGAAAGGTTTTGAGAAGCTAGAATTTTGTATGAGAAAGGAGTTTTAGCTCATTTTGGGTGGCTGATTGATAAACATCAGTAGGTGGGACACTGAAGTAGAAGTTAGAAGAGGAACCACAGCTTGGGAAGAACTAATTTTTGGTCTTCATCAAAGTGAGGCATCAGCAGCCAATACTAACAGCCAGTTCTCCTTGTAAATTTTTTCTAGTGATTTCCTTCTTATTGTGTGAGGAGCTTAGCCTTCTGTTGGCAGTTGTGAGAGGTAAGAGAGGGTGGCTCTGGGGCACTGGGGTCACTTCAGAGAAAGGAAGCCAATTGTTTTCTCAGGGCCCCTCTCTCACGTTTATTCTTTTCAGGGTCTCCGTAGCAGACTGTGCTGAAGCCCATTTCCTACATGTAGCACCATTTATTTAAAACACGCAGCACATATACACAAAAAAATCAAATGCAAAGGAAAAGGGGGGAAAAAGCTGCTGAAGACCAGAGTCACTAAAAGTTCAGGCTAAGAATAGACAAAGAACTCTGAGAGCTGTTTGGCTATGTGACCTCCTACAGGGGCTTGGCAATAAGCCCAATTCAGCTTTGTTTTTTCTATGCCTTTACAAAGAAAGAGCACTAGTTTGGGAGTCAGGAGGCCTGGGTTCTAGGCCTGGCTCTGCCAGTGCTGCCTTCTGTGAGCTTGGGTGAGTCCTTCCTCTTTCTAGGTCTCAGTTTCCCATTTGTAAAATGAAAGGGTTAGACTAGGCTCCAAGATGTTCCAACTCCAATACTGAGAGAACACAAAGAAAAGTAGAAAGAATGCTGGCCTGGGAAACCAGGAGACCTGACTTCTTATCCCAGTTTTGTCTTTAAGATCCACACCTCTTTGTGCCTGTGTTTCCTCATCTATAAAACAAGGTGATATATTCATTCATCCATTCTTTCCACAGATATTTCTTTTTTTTTTTTTTTTTAAGATTTTATTTATTTATTTAACAGAGAGAGAGAGAGATCACAAGTAGGCAGAGAGGCAGGCAAAGAGAGAGGGGGAAGCAGGCTCCCTGCTGAGCAGAGAGCCCGATTCGGGGCTTGATCCCAGGACCCTGAGATCATGACCTGAGCCGAAGGCAGAGGCTTTAACCCACTGAGCCACCCAGGCACCCCTCTTTCCACAGATATTTTTTGAATACCTGAATACCAGGCTCGGTGCTGGAGATACGATGGTGAGCCAAGACAGACATGGTCTATGCTCTTGTGAAATTTCCCGTCTATTGGGGATAGAGGAAAGGAGGAGAAGATTAACTGTGAGCAATCACATAAATGAGGGTGTTATTAACGTCAAGATAAGTTTGACAAAAGAAGGATCATACTTTGTTCTTGGTGACTAGGGGATGGGATAATCACAACTTCCATCAATTTCAATGTTCTGTGATCCAGTAGGCATCTCTGCTGGGAGGCGAAGAGAAACTCTGAAAAACTTACATCTCAAAAAACAAAACCAAACAAACAACTTACATTTTATACCATAGCTATTTTTCAACTCAATTAACCCAGTCAACCATCTATTGTGCACCTACTGAATGGAATCAACCTCCCAATTCCTGTCTTCACGGAGCTTACACTAGTGGGCAGAATGGATTCATAAACTGACATAGCTATAAAATGTCTCACATCATTCTCGGATTGCTACTTATGTGCTTTAAATAATAACGTTTACAAGAGTTAAGAATCAAGTAGGGATTTGGATGTGCTAAGGCAATCAGAGATATTTTCTTGGAAGTAAAAATTGAGATAGGTGCTGAAGGTTTGCTACCTGGTTTCAGATGAACAGAAACAATGATATCAGGCTCAATTGCCCCATTCCCTACTAGTAGGCAGTATAGGTACATGGGAAATAGAAGAATGACCTAAATCCCCTTTTGCACAGGAGGGATTCAAGACTCACTCTTTGTCAAGGGGCAAGAGACCTCTTCTGTGACCTACTCTGAACAGCGTCTCTTGGATTAGGAGGCCTGCTTCTGATGGACATCCTGACTTGGGGTGACTACCTTACCCCTGTGAGTCTGTTATCTCATTTGTAAAATGAAGGTATTAGATGATATCCAACACCCCTTACTGACAAAAACCTGATTCTTTGTAAGAATTTCTATTCTCTTATAATTACCCTGGTGATTGCTGCTATGGAATATAAGCTGTGGGATCTTAGACAAGTTAATAAATTTTCTAAACCTGATTTAATTTCTTTTAAAAATTAATTTTTCAAATAAGAAAGTAACACATGCACAAGATTTTTAAAAGTCAAATACTACAGGGGCGCCTGGGTGGCTCCCAACTCTTGATTTCAGCTCAGGTCATGATCTCAAGGGTTGTGAGACTGAGCCCTCCATGGAGCTCTGCGCTGGGCCTGCTTAAGATTCTCTCTCTCCCTCTGCCCTCCCCTCCTCTGTCTCCCTCTATTTAAAAAATAAATAAATAAATAAAATAAAATACTACAAAAGTCTATTTTAATGGTTACAGAGTTTCTGTTTGGGGAATAAAAAAAGTTTTGGAGATAGTGGTAATGGTTGCACAACTTTGCGACTGTAATTAATGCTGCTGAATATATGCTTAAAAAATGGTTAAAATGGGGCGCCTGGGTGGTTCAGTTGGTTAAGTGTCTGCCTTCGGCTCAGGTCATGACCCCGGGTCCTGGGATTGGAGTCTCACCTCGGGCTCCCGGCTCAGCAGGTAATCTGCTTCTCCTTCTCCCTCTGCTACTCCCCCTGCTTGTGTGCTTGCTCTCTCTGTCAAATAAATAAAAATAAAATCTTTAAAAAAAAAATTGGCTAAAACGGCAAATTTTATATTATACATATTTTGTCACAATTCTAAAAAATTAATAATGTGATACAGAAAAGCCACTGAATTAAACAGTTTAAGTGGGTGAATTGTATAATATGTGAATTGTATCTCAATAAAACTGCTAAAAAAGAAAACTTAAAGGGGCGCCTGGGTGGCTCAGTGGGTTAAAGCCTCTGCCTTCGACTCAGGTCATGATCCCAGGGTCCTGGGATAGAGCCCTGCATTGGGCTCTCTGCTCAGCGGGGAGCCTGCTTCCCCCTCTCTCTCTCTCTGCCTGCCTCTCTGCCTACTTGTGATTTCTCTCTCTGTCAAATAAATAAATAAAATCTTTAAAAAAAAAAAAAAAAGGAAAGAAAACTTAAAAAACAAGAGCGTACCATAAAAGTATATTCTCCATCCCAACCCAGAACCTCTGGCCACCCCCAGAGGCAGCTATTTGTTTCTTGTTTCTCCTTCTAGAAATGGCCAGGCATAAACAAGTGTATGTGAAAACCCATCATATCTTTTTTTTAATACAATTGAACGGAGTCATATTCTGTTCTGAACTCTCCTTTACTTCACTTAATAATGTATCTCATGTCGTTGCCTATCAGCACATGCAGATCTACTTTATTCTTTCCTGCTCCTGCATAGAATTCCACTCTAGGGACCTACCACAATTTATTTAATGAGTTCCTTTATTGATGAACATTTTGATTGTTTTTAGTCCTTTTATATAGCAAAAAGTGTTGCAGTAAACATCCTTGCACTAATGACTTTAAGCACATGCGTGAAGATATCATCTATAGGATAAATGCCTAGTTCTAGTATCGCAGTGTGAACATATGAAATATGTGCATTAAATATTAACATTGCCAAATTGATTTCTCTAGAGTCTATATCAATTTATATTCCTACTGACAATTCATTCATTCAACTAATATTTGAGTGCCTACCATTTGCCAGGCACTATTCTAAGCCCTGGAAACACATCAAATGAATAACAACAAGAACATAAAGATAAAATCCACTCCCTAACGGAGTTTACAAGTCTTGTCTGGGGAGAGGGCAAAAAAAAAAGAGTAAAATACGTAGTATTTCAGGTAGTAAGAAGTGGTATGTCTAAAGTAAAGCAGAGAAAGGAGTGTTGGCCGGGGTGGGGTGGGGGGACTGGTGATTTAAATCGGGTGGTTAGTGGGCAGGGGGGAGGGATAGGGTGGCTGGGTTATGGACATTGGGAGGGTATGTGCTATGGTGAGTGCTGTGAATTGTGTAAGACTGATGATTCACAGACCTGTACCCCTGAAACAAATAAAACATTATATGTTAATGAAAAAAAAAATAGGGTGGTTAGGGAATGAGAATCCTAAGCCTCAGTTTCCTGATCTATAAGATGGGACAATAACAGTACCTATTTCATAGGACACTATTGAAAGAATGCAATGAGATTATATCTAGTACATAGTAATGAACATTTCCTAAATGGAAGCTATTGTTATTTTTTTTTTTTAAAGATTTTATTTATTTATTTGACAGAAAGAGAGATCACAAACAGGCAGAGAGGCAGGCAGAGAGAGAGTGCGGGGGAAGCAGGCTCCCTGCTGAGCAGAGAGCCTGATGCGGGGCTCGATCCCAGGATCCTGAGATCATGACCTGAGCCTAAGGCAGAGGCTTTAACCCACTGAGCCACCCAGGCGCCCCAAGCTATTGTTATTATAAACAAACTTATAGTTAGGAAAAACCATGGCCTAGGGAATAATAATTTGCCCATTGCCCCAAGGAAAATTGTGGTTGGGTAAGAACCAGAACCCAGGCCTCCTGACCGCTCATGCAGCGTACTTCCAAATATACCAAGGGACCAAAAACACTAAGAAGCCATCCTCCCAGGGCTGCTAACGGGCAACACAGTTTTAAGTTGAAGAGCTCTCTGAGAATGTGATTTTTGAAATCAGCGAGAGGGGAGGGAAAATGTGGGAGTACATTAGGTTCCTCTTCAAGGAGAAGCAGGCCAACTTCACTCTGGCCTAAGGCTGAGCCTGCTGGGGTTTACTCACAAGACGTTCAGATCCAGGATGGTGCTCTCAGCCAAAGGCAACAAGCTTTCTGGCTGCTGCTGGCCCATCTGCTCTGATGAGACTCTCTCAAACCCTGGTCTCCCATTGGTTTCATTCCAAGGAATCTCCTGGAGGAAAGATAAGCAGCAGTTATTTCACAGCTGTAGAAATAGTAAGTTCTAGAGGGACATTTGTATCTGTTTGGCTGGGTGAGATTTTCTAGCAGGCCAAGGATGCAGTGGTGGTCTCTCAACTCTCTCTGTGCCTTTTTCTCACCCTGTGGCACCTCCTCTCCCTGCCCACAAGCAGGTACCCACTGCTTGCCTGGGTCTTCTGCCTACACAGAGCCCCCCCTCTGCCTGGGTTCTGTCCTTCAGTTCTATCCTTTCTTCATTGACAGTCTTATTCCCTCACTCATCCTAACTGCTCCTTTATTTTATTTTGTTTTTTGAGATTTTATTTATTTGACAGAGAGAGACAGAGCGAGAGAGGGAACACAAGCAGGGGAGTGGGAGAGGGAGAAGCAGGCCTCCCACTGAGCAGGGAGACCGATGTGGAGCTCGATCCCAGGACCCTGGGATCAGGACCTGAGCCGAAGGCAGATGCTTACCGACTAAGCCACCCAGGCGTCCCTTAACTGCTCCTTTAAAAGAAGATGCTCACTAGTTTAACAGAGTCAGTAGCGATCAGGATTCAGAGAAATCCACATTCTGGGCTTGACCTCTATTAGTGAGTGTTTGTAAGAACTTGGGCAACTTAATTGTCTTTTCGGGGCCCCAGTATCTTTATCTACAAAAATATTGTACGTCATACAGCATTTCAGGTACCATGGAGTAGATTATTCTACAAGGGGCAGAGACCCCAGTGATCTACCTAAAGACAAAAAAGTATGCAGAGAAGTAGTGAGGCCAAGGGCAGAAATTTTCAGAGTAGAAATGCCAGGACCCCTAAAATGTTATTAAAAGGTGTGTTATGATGACCAGTATCTGGCGAGTGACATGTAGGATCTAGTCCTGGGTGAGCTATAAGGGACTCCCCCGCTCTAGACAAGAGGCCTAGGTTTTAAAGTCTTTTCTTGTATTGAGTAGGCCTCAATGCAAGGAAAAATCCAGACCAGCTTTGTACCATACCACGTCCACTCTTAAAAGAGAAAACATAAGAAGTAAAAAGAGCTTTGGCCCAGATCACCAACAGTTACTTGAACATCGTGGTGTAGGACTAGTTGCAAGTTTCTTCTGCAAGGCTAAAAAGAGGAATTCAATCAATAGAAGGGATCTTGAGCTCAAATTTGGGTAAGTGACATAAGAACACTTCAAAAGATATCAGAACTATAAGCAAATGTGTGGGTGTTTCCACTTTTGTTTAAACTGTGGCCAGTTATATTCATAGATGAAGCTTCTGCTGGGGTCATTTGAGAAAACTTAAAAATCTTAGTGACTATCCCAATATGTGCTCTCTCAAGGCGGCATCCATAATCTTAACTTTACACACAGAGAAAAGTGTTGGGGGATGAAGACTGGAGATTCCAAATTCTGAAATAACCTGACAGTCGCTACATCATTGTTCATGCCTGGAAAAATGACCCACACCCCCCAACTTGTCTTCTTTGGTGCCCCACAGTTGGGTTGACAATAAATTCTCACGGACTTGAGTCTTCTAACATTGTTGGCACAGCAGAAGCACCTGCAGACACTTAGTACGTGGGTTGGTAAATCTATCAAGCCTGCTTAGATCCTCTCCCTGCTGGAACGCGGATACAGTCAGACCCTTAGAGTCAGCGGTTCATCCCAGCAGAGAAACACTGAAGGAGGGGTGGCACTGTTTTCACGGAGTCTTCAGTGACTTTCCACTGAGCTGTGGGAAAATTTGACAGTTGACTGTGGCTGAATCATAACTCAGAGGTCCTGACCACTCAGATCTTTGAAGATTCCTTTCATTCCTTTCCCAAAAGGGGAACGTGGCAAACTCCAATTGGTTAATTCCGTTTACCAAGGTTGAAAGAAACAGAAGGTAAATGGAACCTTATTGTTGTCAGGCACTTTCTATAGATTTTTTTCATTGAATCTTCATAACCATTCAGTGGGTTATTTACTGTTAGTATCCCTAGTTGACAGATGAGGAAACGGAGGCCCTGAGAGGCTAATAACTTGCCCACAATCATACAACTTGGGTAGGAGATGCTGAGATAATGTAGGATCTTGACCCCAGAGTCTGTGCTCCTAATCATTATGTTATATCGTATCTAAACAGCGGCGCAGATATTCCGAGCTCAAAGGCACTTTGGATATCATAGACCAACCCCTAGATTTTGCAGCTGAGAAAACAGACCTAGAGGGATGATGAGAATTGCCTAGAGACGGAGCCAGGATCTGAGGCAGGTCTCTTCACTCCAGGATTCAATGCTCTCTGTTGTAGCAGAAGGCCTTGGGTTCTCTACATCATCTTAAGAATCTGGAGTTCTTTGATACTTCATCCCTTATTCTTTAGGGAATAGGAGCTTAAATTTATATAAACATAAAGATACTTTCATATAGTTTTTCTACCATATACTGATCTTCTAATTCTTCCTACTCCTTTTTTAGAAGTCTTTATTTTATTTTTTAACTTGGCTCCTTTTTGCCTTCCCCTTCTTTTTTTAAATCTCAAGAAAGTGAAAGCATTTTCAGATAGGATTTAGAAAAATCTTTAAAATCTTTAACGAACTTTCCCTTCTTTTACCAAAGCATTTTATTTTACTTTATTTTTTTGAGGGGGGAAGGGGCAAAGGGAGAGAGAGAATCTTAAGCAGGCTCCTTGCCCAGCACGGAGCCTGATGCAGGTCTTGATTTCACAACCCTGGGGTCATGACCTGAGCCAAAATTAAGAGTCAGACATTCAATCACCTGAGCCACCCAGATCCCCCTACCAAAGCATTTTATTTTTTTTAAGATTTTATTTATTTATTTGACAGAGATAGACACAGCGAGAGAGGGAACATAAGCAGGGGGAGTGGGAGAGGGAGAAGCAGGCTTCCCACTGAGCAGGGAGCCCAATGTGGGGCTCAATCCCAGGACCCTGGGATCATGACCTGAGCTGAAGGCAGCCGCTTAACGACTGAGCCACCCAGGCACCCCTACCAAAGTATTTTAAACATTGCTATTCAGTGATGATTTCTGTCAACATCCAATTAGCATTTTTTAAAGAATATACAATTTTCATTTCTTTTATATTTGAGAGAGAGAGAGAGAGAGAGAGCACGAGAGGAGAGAGGGTCAGAGGGAAAAGCGACTCCCCACCGAGCAGGGAGCCCGATGTGGGACTTGATCCTGCGACTCCAGGATCATGACCTGAGCCAAATGCAGTCGCTTAACCAACTGAGCCACCTAGGTGCCCCATCCAATTGGCATTTTTTAAACTACCCTCCTCTGCTCCTTTTTTTTAAAGATTTTATTTATTTCTTTGACAGAGAGGAGAGAGATCACAAGTAGGCAGAGAGGCAGGCAGAGAGAGGGGGAAGCAGGCTCCCCGCTGAGCAGGGAGCCCAATGTGGGGCTCAATCCCAGGACCCTGAGATCATGACCTGAGCCAAAGGCAGAGGCTTTAACCCACTGAGCCACCCAGGCGCCCCTCCTCTGCTCCTTCTTCTTTGGAGATGACCAACTAAGGCTCAGTATGCCCTCTTAGCTCCCCGTGTCCATTTCCAGGCCTTACTCTGTTCAGGTTCTTCCTCATGTCCTGCCTCTTGTCTTGAGATAATATCTTTACTGCTCCCCAGGCAGTCTCTATACAGTGACCTTGGCCTCATTCTTTCCCACGTCCTTCTAAATCTGGACCAACAAATTTTAAATGGGTGAGAATGAGTCTGGAAACAGCAACATGTGGCAGGCAAGTGTTTGGTCTTTGTAGTTCAACAAATCCTCATCCCTCTGGGCAAGTTAGTAAGCCTTGGTGAGCCTTATATGTCAAGTGGACAGGAGACCCCCACTTTAAGGTGATTATGAAAATGGAATGAAAGAATGTATAAAAGTGTTAGGAGATCACCTCGCACACAACAGGCACTGCCTTCTCCCTCTTCTGGCTCCTTCCCCTTTTTTCACAAAAACGTTCAAAAGAGTTTCATTTTTTAAAAAGTCAGATCTCATCCTCAAACAATGAGCTGTTCTTTCTCCTTCCTGTCATTCCAAGCTTATTCAAAGCTTATCCTCACAGTTAGCTCTTCCTTCTCCCTATTCAATTCATTTTGGCCACTATATATTGAAATACTAGGGACAGCTTAGCCCATTTCAATGGTCTCCCAAAATCTGAATTCAATATACACTTGTGAATTGGCCCCTTAAGCATTAACTACAGCCTGACACTCCGACCTTGGGTGGCCTGCTCATTTCTGCATCTCCTCTAACTTCTCTGAACATTGCTCTCAGTCACTTTCTACCACTCATCTTTCTGCATCCTGTGTTCAGGTGATCTCTTCCTTTCCCATGGATTCAACAACCACTATTTACTAAGATTCCCAGTTCTTGCTCTCTCTAGTCCAAATTCCAATCCTTAGGCTCCAGACCTGAATTTCCAACTGGTCACAGGAATCTCTCTTTGGAGGTTCCATAGGTATCTAAATCTCCAAATTTGCTTTTTACCCCCCATAGCTCCTATTTCCTAAATAGCTCCACGACCAAACCAATGCTCAAGGAAGAAGCCTGAGTCATCTTGAGTGTAGCATCTCTACTCCATAGTCTGTATTTGAATAGTCACAAATCCCTTTTAATTCGCACAATATCTCCTGAATTCACCCTCTTTCCAGTGCCTTAGTTCAGGCCTTTGTCATGCCACAGCTAATGCTCCAGACTGAAGGTCCTGACTTCCAGTCACTCACCCAGTTTACCCTCTGCTCAGATCTGTAACTTATCTAATTAACAGTTCTGAGCATGAATCCCCTGCTCTCAAGTCTTCCATACAGTCTTCCTACAAAATCCTGAATACTTATATCTCTAGCTCTCCATTAGAATGGAGGCACCTCTTACTTATTATATCCAACTGCCTACTAGAGTCATTAATTATGCATCGAGAAAGCACATTAAGTGAATGAATGCAAGCCTAGAACAATGGCACGGATAGTAGAGACTATGAATGAAATATAATATGGTCCCTATCTTCTAGAAGCTTATACTCTTTTTGGAGAGACAAAAGAAACATAAGAAACTATAGTATTAAGTACCTAAACTGAGATACAAACTCCAAATGCCAGAGGATCTCAGAAGAGAGAGGTGAGGGTAAGGGGAGAACTGCTGATAAAGACCTCCCATGGGGGGAGATAATTCCTGAGGACCTTAAAGGGTGGGCTGGGTTTGTGAGGGCATTGGTGGAAGGGGCAGGACGCTCTGGGATGGAAACGGCCAGTAAATAGAGCACTGGGTGGACAAAAATGAGTGTGGCCTAATGGGGATGGGAGACTATGTTAGGGGACAATGAGACCAACCTGGAGAGATAAGGTGGTCCCGAAAACCGAGGCCCTTGAAGAGCCAGGGAAAAAGCGGTAACTTTCTTGAGTGTTATAATAATGCAAAAACAATCATATACAAAAGTTGTCATAACATAAAAGCTACCTTTTGATACACACACATACATACTCTTTTAAAACAGCACAGCTGTGAGATAGATATTATTATCACTGTTTTGTAGATGAAGAAATTGAAGCACAGAATAGTCATATAACTTACTTGGGGCCAGACAGCTGTGTGCAAGGCCCTGTACTAAGCACTACTGGCACAGATAAAGAACATAGTTCCTGTTTTCAAAGATTTTGAAATCCAACCAGAGACAGGTACTTAAATTAGTACCTCATAAATAATTATTTATAAATCAATGTGTTAGGTATTGTAACAAATACATACACAAGATGGGAGTGTTATTTTAGGAAAATTAATCTAAAACAGCTCTATCAGGAGACAAAAGAAATCTGAGAAATGAGCTTCCTAGCTAATACAGTGATCCAGGCCAGCTCCAGGGAGAAAGGTAATGATGGTGGATACAGTAAGACTGGAAAAGGGGCAGAATGCAAGACATTTCAAAGGTAAAAAGGACAGTAACAGGTTTAATGTAAGAAAAAAGAATCTAAGTTTTTTGTTTTTTAAAGATTTTAATTTCTAAGTAATCTCTACACCCAATGTGGGGTTCGAACGTAAACAACCCTGAGATCGAGAGTGGCATGCTCCACTGACTGAGCCAGCCAGGTGCCCCCAGACTGAAGTTTCTAAGTCTGGGAAGCTGAAAGAAGGACGTTAGTAAGAGAAAGACATCTTCATTTGAAGGTATACTGAGTTGAAGACAAAGTAGGGCTGCTCTGCTCTGGGAGAATGTAAAAGGCCTTTATATAGTAAGATTAGATATGTGACTTCAAAAATTGTTAGTACCCAGGCTTGAGTTGTATATAAAGAGAGAATTTTTAAACATTTTAATTAACTCTGTGCCAGTAGGATGGCCTCTATGTATTCTCTATGGTTTTATTTTCTCCTCACATTCTGCTAGTCTCTATTATCAATGCTGTTTTGCATCATCTTTTTCACAGAAATGAGGTATGATTATAATGTAATAAAGCTGACATTTAGGGGCGCCTGGGTGGCTCAGTGGGGTTAAAGCCTCTGCCTTCGGCTCAGGTCATGATCTCAGGGTCCTGGGATCGAGCCCTGCATCGGGGTCTCTGCTCAGCAGGGAGCCTGCTTCCCCCCACCCCTGCCTGCCCCTCTGCCTACTTGTGATCCCTCTCTCTCTGTCAAATAAATAAATAAAATCTTTAAAAAAAAAAAAAAGCTGACATTTAAACATACAAGAACTTATCTATCTGAGACCTATTCCAAAAATGCTGTTTTTGTTCAACACTTTCCTGGAAATTGTCTGCTCTGGAGTTGCTTTCAGGGTCAATCTACAGTCCAAACGTTACTGACACACTTGTTAACATCACAAACCTGATCACCCATTAATTTAGCTCTGAGTTAACTTTTCTTGTTTTTGTTTTTTTCAAAAATAAAATCTACCTTCCCCCCTAAAAAACTAGATTTCTTGAGTATCAGCACTAATGTTCCAGAGGTTGTACCACAGATTCTGTAGGCAATTTAGGGAGAGGTTTTCCTTTTAAGATTTTTATTTATTTGGCAGAGAGAGAGCGCACGAGCATAAGCAGGGGGAGCAGCAGACAGAGGGAGAGGGAGAAGCAGGCTCTCAGCTGAGCAGGGAGCCTGACTCAGGGCTTCCAGGACCCTGGGATCACAACTTGAGCTGAAGGCAGACGCCCAACCGACTGAGCCACCCAGGCACCCCAGAAAGAGGATTTCTAAATATTCTTTTTATTTTTTTTAAGATTTTATTTATTTATTTGACAGAGAGAGAGCGCGAGAGAGTGCGCACACAAGTAGGCAGAGCAGCAGGCAGAGGGAGAGGGAGAAGCAGGCTCTCCACGGGGCAGGGAGCCCAATGAAGGGCTCGATCCCAGGACCCTGGGATCATGACCTGAGTTGAAGGCAGCCGCTCAACTGACTGAGCCACCCAGGTGCCCCTCCAAATATTAAGAGTGGCAAACATCACTGTGAGGAAGGGTTGCCCCTACTGGGAGTGGGGCATTGTACTGCCAATTATTTTATAGATCTGCTTTTGGATCTTGGACCTTTGGAGCAGCCATACATGCAAGTCCTATCATCTTATGCTAAAGAAGGGGATAAGAAGGTCCAGAAAAGTTAAATAACTTGTATTAGTTATAAAACTAATACATAGCTCTGCCAGGGCTTTAAAAACTTATGATTTTGCTACCATACTGTGCCGCTTCTGATAAAATAAGAACATTGCTTCCCAATGGATGATAAAGTTACTAGTTAAGGGATATTAATACAAGGGGCACCTGGGTGGCTCAGTCCATTAAGCATCTGCCTTTGGCTCAGGTCATGATCCCAGAGTCCTGGGATCAAGCCCCGCATCAGGCTCCCAGCTCACAGGGAACCTGCTTCTCCCTCTTCTCCCTGTGTGCTCTCTCTCTCTCTCTCTCAAATAAATAAAATCTTTTAAAAAGAATAAAGGATATCAATACTATATAATCCCATCTCACATAGCCATAACTATTCTTTTAATTTCATTTGTTTCCCCACCACTTTCTGTAATCTATTAACTCAGGAAAATATAAACAACCAGCCATGAAAATTTGTCATAGAACTTGAATTAGCGGTACGTGGCAGGCTGTACCTTGTAGAGATATGGAACATTAGAAATAGAACGGTCTTTAAATCATCATGCCTGACTCCCTCAGATTATAATATTACTATATGGTGTAAGTATGTTATAAACCAGATCAATAAGCAAATACAACTTCCTTGTGTTTGTATAATGTGCTCAACTGAAGGCTATGGTGTATTTACCACCAGGGGTTTTATTCATGAACACTCATTTGAATACAGACAGTACGTTTTACTTATTCCTCTTTTAAATTCTACTCATTCACCACTGGTATGCCATACACATTTATATATAGCAGACACTTATACTATCTTAAACTGAATTGGAAGCCTGCAGGCTTGAATTATTTAAGAGAAAAACATTTCCACTTATCCTGCCAAACACGTTGATCAATGCTCACTTAAGTGATGTAATCATCTCCTCTCATTTTGTAAGGGCTACTCTCTTCAGGTGACTAAGCAGTCTGCAATCTTCCTTCCTTTAATTGGATAATTTTCAAGCTTGTCTTCTTCCGGTTTTTACAACTTCACGCAAGCTTTTTCTCCTGTGAAAAAGGTTAATGGTTTCATGGCTAGAGTCTCTCTCTAGCCACACATATCTAGAACTCTCTAGACATCCTTCATATACTGGTACAGCGCAACCCTTTATCTACTCTGCTGTTCTAGACAGACTGGCTACTCTGCAATGGTCATCTTTTTCTGCTTGCAGTCTCGCTTTTCCTTTTTTTTTTTTTTTTTTGGATTGACCTTCCTGTGTCCTCTAAACATCCTCTGGCTCAGATATTTGTTCTCCCACCTCTGGACCTGTGTGGCACTTTCAGTAATGTTATCATCTAATATTATAAACACAGCTATTGTTTATCAAGCACTAACCATGTGCTATGTCTGGAGCCTTATGTATATAATACAAACTACCGTGCTTTTCCTCCTACCCCTTCCTAAGCACACTTTCTGTACCCTATAAAGGCTCTTACAGGCCTAGCACTGTGCCTGGGACATAGCAGGTACTCAAGAAATTTCTATAGGAGCCATTATTACGATGATGAAAACAAGCATCACAACTTACTCATGTTTCACCCCAGGGCCTAGCACAATGTCTGGCACATTCAACACATGTTTACAAAACTAACCAATGAAGAGGGCAAATATTAAACACCTATAAGACCTCTGTGAAACAAGCTGTACAGCCTGCCACGGACTGCTAAAACTAACTCTTTAGAGTCCAGACAGGAAAAGTACCTAGTTATTAACAGAGATGGGACTATGGAGCCCAGAAGCACAGCTCAGAATTCCAGCAAGACACAAGATATCAGGTTCAGGAAGCTCTTGTTGGCTAGTGGCTGCAGAGGCTGAGTATGGAGGACGGGCTTCTGTGGATTGCTTTGTCTCAGGCCAATATCAGTTTTGCTCCCCAAGTGTAGATGGCATGGTCAGACCAATTCCCTTAATTGGGGAGAAACCTGGGACTGTAAGAAAGGCTCATGATGATCAAGGGGGCCCTGATTCTTAGAGAACTGAAGCCTCTATCTGAAGTACCCACAGAGTTCCAAAGGTGAGACTCTGGGGCTGTGAGATTCAGCAGCTGGCAGTCCACGTAGGGCCCAGGGGTGCCTGGGTGGCTCAGTCAGTTGAGCCTCTGACTCTTGGTTTCAGATCCCGTCATGATCTCAGGATCATGGGATCAAGCCCCACATTGGGCTCTGCACTCAGTGGGGAGTTCGCTTGGGATTCTCTCCCTCTCCTTTGCCCGCTGCCCCCCCTCCCCACTGTGTGCAAGCACACGCGTGTGCTTGTGCGTGCACTCTCTCTCTAAAATGAATAAATAAATCTTAAAAAAAAAAAAAAAAAAGGAAACAGCAGGGCCCAGCAACCAGAGTGAGACTCAAAATCTAGATTCAGGGGTACCTGGGTGGCTCAGTTGTTAAGCGGCTGCCTTCAGCTCACGTCATGATCCCAGGGTCCTGGGATCGAGCCCCACATCCGGCTCCCCGCTCATCGGGAAGCCTGCTTCTCCCTCTCCCACTCCCTCTGCTTGTGCTCCTTCTCTTGCAGTGTCTCTGTCAAAGAAATAAATAAAATCTTAACAAAAAATCTAGATTTATGTCTTTGGCAGTGCTTAGTTTGAAAGGCAACAGTGCACTGTGATGGGTTTAAGGAAATAAAATGTAGCCTCAGTTACTGAGCTGGAGTGCAAGAAGACTTAATGCTTCAGATATAGTAGACTGGTTATCCAATTTAGGGCCTTCATTCAGGCAGGGCCAGCAGCAAGGTTGAGATATGAAGTAGGACTCAGATCCTGGGACTAAGGGCAGGACTTGCCAGTGGTTAATGTTGTTGGTGGGGCAAAGAACATTTTACCTTATTACAATTCTGCAAGCACTCCATGATGGATCATTAGCACACACTACAGTCTCTCAGAGCACAGAATCTACTTTGTTTCAGTGAGGATTTCAAGATGCTAGTTATCTAAGGTGGCAAATAAAGTACAGAACACAAATCTGTTTAGCTTGGCTTCACAAATATCTAATTCTTTCTGTCCACCTGTCCCATCCTTAGACTGTATACAGCTGTGTACCTGCTTGGTCTCTTAATCCCCATACAGTGTTTTTGAGCCCCAACGACTTCCAAGTTGAAATTACTTTTACAACCACAAATTGGTTGTTTCGACCTCTGATTCTGTGATTAGAACTCCAGTCATCATTAGGTCCTAGAATCCAGGTCCACTCACACTAGTAGTAAAAATGGTCCTTCCTTTAAAATCAATTTAACCAAATACAATAGTACTGGGTCATCTGAGTGGCTCTGTTGGTTAAGTGTCTGCCTTCAGCTTAGGTCACAATCCCAGAGTCCTGGGATCGAGCTCCACATCAGGCTCCTGGCTCAGCGGGGAATCTGCTTCTCCCTCTGACCCTCTCCCCTCTCATGCTCTTTCTCACTCTCTCTCAAATAAATAAATAAAATCTTAAAAAAAAAACCCCAATACAATACTACTACTAACATTAATAAAATCTTCTCATCACCTGGTTCTTTGGTAAAATCGCACTTACTTTCACTTTTTCAGATACCAAACTGTCTTGTATTATTCTACGGCTGTGTATGGTTCTTTGGATTTAATATACCTGAGTTGTTGGGGTCTTTTTTCCTTTTTGGTTCATGTTAAAGCAATATACACAAATCAGGGACTATCTGGTTCAACTACCCATCTGATGGCTGACTTTCTTCTACAATACTCCCACCAAGTGGTCATTTGGACCATCCTTGAACACCCAGAATGACTGAGAACTCACTGCCTGCAGAGCCAGACTATTTCATTTCCTACCACCTGTTGAAAATAACTGCTTTGGGTTGAAATATGCCCCCCTGACTTCTATCCATTGACTCCAGCTCCTTTCCTCAGGGCCAAACGGAACAACTATAAACCTCTTATATGTGGCCGCCTTCAGATATCTGAATAAAGTGACAATATTCTTCCTTTGTTTGCTTTGTTTTGCTAAATAAATGTTCCCAGTGCCTTTGACTATTTGTTGTTGTTGTTAAATGTTCTCACCAACATTACTCTTTCTTTTCTGGATATATTCAAGATGATTTATATGCCTTGTATCTAGCCCAAAGCTAGATAAATTTCAGGTGTGCTCTAGATACTACACCTCTCAATATGCAACCTAAGGCCATTAACAGCTTTTTTTTTGGCAACCACAACACACTGTTGGCTCACCCTGAGCTTACAGACAACTATCTCTAAATGCCACATGTTGTGCTGCTAAGCCCATTGCATATTTTCATAATTGTTTTGGGAGGAGGAGGAGATAGAAAAGAAGGTTGGTTTTTTGTTTTTGTGGTTTTTTGAGAAGCAGCTTTATTTACCACATTGGTATTTCATGAAATTTAAAAAAGTCAATCTGGGATTTTGCATTCCTAATGATACATGAGCCTGTGCTGAGTTGGCTAGCCGAAATGATTAACAAACTGGTGATGGTTCATGGACTAGATTCAGCTCTGGCTAGTCTACTTTGCTTTATTTCATGGCCTCAGACCGCAGCCTTCCTCAAAAATCACTCAGTGTGGGACGCCTGGGAGGATCAGTGGGTTAAAGCCTCTGCCTTCGGCTCAGGTCATGATCTCAGGGTCCTGGGATCGAGCCCCACATAGGGCTCTCTGCTCAGCAGGGAGCCTGCTTCCCTCTCTCTCTCTGCCTGCCTCTCTGTTTACTTGTGATCCCTCTCTCTCTGTCAAATAAATAAATAAAATCTTAAAAAAAAATCACTCCGTGTTCAAAATGTATGCTATTTATCACCAGAAGAACTGGTGGAAAACGTATAAGTGATTCGGTGCAAAGGCATTACCACCACTGGAAAAATACCTCAAAGATAAAGATAAGTATCCAGTACATTAAGGATGGGTGTGTGTGTGTGTGTGTGTGTGTGTGTGTGTGTGTGTGTGGTTTCCCAAGGGAATAGTACATTAAAACACCTTTTCCTCAATTAAAAATAATTATCTTACAGAGATAACACTATAGATTTTCAAAGATATTTCAACTTAGCTTATTTGATTCTTTCAAATCAAAGGAAGTGGAATGGGTATTATTATCCTCATTTATAGATAACGAAACTGAGGTTCAGAAAGGTCGTGACTTGTCTATGGTTACATAACCAGAAAGTATAGAACCAGGGTTGAACCCCAAGTCCTTGGATTTCTAGCCCAGTGCAGCTCCCGCTGTACCCATGGCAATCCAATATAGTGTGGACCAGTACTGGCTTTAAGGCACTAATGTCCAAGGAGTTCTCCTGCAGGTGTTAGGCACAAGTGCTCTACTTGCCCTTGCCATCCATATAAAAAAAAAGGGGGTGGGGTGGGGAGGTCTCAATGAAAACAGTTACAACACTTAAGAAACGTCAAACTCTAGCAATAGTAAAATCATAGAATTTATGAGAATTAGTCCAATACCTTTGAATTAAGAGATTAGGAAGTGGTATCAAGTAATTTTCCTAAAGCTGTAATTACCTAACAGCAAAACCACAATTAGAACCTGTTTATATACCCGATTCAATGTTCTTTCTGTTACACTGTACTGGTTCTCAAAATACAAGTAGGTGGCTGTCCGATACCTATATCTAGGACTTTCTGGAAATGGGGTCTGAAACATATTATCACTAATTCAAGAATGTTATGGCCAAGGATCCCACCAAACTTTCAATCCAAGGAAATATGAACCAGGAGGCTAATTAGAGAGAGATGAACCATGACATAATGAACCACAACTTTCCTAATAGAGCTGTGCCATATGAAGTAGTCCCCAAGGATGGACTCCCTCCCCCAACATCTATTGTTGTTGAGAATCACTCAAGGATTTGGACTACTTGTATCCTATATGATCAGGGTGCAGCAAAGACGGCTGAGAGTGTTACTGAAAGGAGAGGAACATGAATCTGTGGCAGCCAATTGTGGTCTTTTTAAAAAGCAGGCTAAATAAGCAGTAACTGAGTTAAATACATAAAAGGGATTGATCAAGTGATTATAAACATTTATAAGTATTGATATAGTGTTCGATTTGGTTCAACATTGAGCTCCAGTTATATGCAAATCTCTATAGATTCAAAGACATGTCATACCTCTATCCTCGAGAAACTTCACAGATTGAGTATTATGGCAACACAGAAGTGGGAATATTTAGGTAAGCCTGAAGGAGCCAGGAAAGGCTTTATTGAAGAGATACTTGAATTTAAGGTTTGGGTAAGAACTATCTAAGTGAAGAAGGAACTGAGAAAAGACACAGGTGTGAAATGGTATGGAATGTTTGTACAATTAGAAGCAACTGGACAATACTGGAGCCCAAAGCATGGGGCAGGGAAGAGTGATAGCATAAAATGAGGTCCAATCAGAGGGCCTTATTCCACGCACTGTTGGACTTCAGACTAAACTAATGGAGTGTCATTGAAGAATAGATCACCCTGGGAACCAAGGCCAACGGGGAATTTGAAATTGGGAGGCAGAAAGACTGACTATGAGTTGGTGGAAGTAATTTAAGAAATGATGAGAGCCTGTACAAGGAATGTACAAGTAGCAACAGGAATGCATCAGATAGGCCATATTCCAGAAAAAAATTGAGGCTGTTGTATGATGTTATCTGAGGGGTGGGGTTTCCTGCTCTAAATATCTCTTTTAGGGCCTCTCCTATGCCTGACACTGACAGTATCAGAGATTCCTTCTGCAGGGTTTGAAGAGGACCTTACTAGATTGGAGTTGATCAGTTCATTTTAGTGTTGGTCAACTAACATTAAGGTGTATTATACAAGTTTAATGAGTAAAGAAAGACTTGAAGGGAAGAACATGCCTAGTCATGAGACGAGGAGCAAGCAACACAAGGGATAAAGCAAAACAAAAGTTAAAACATTCAGGCCACTAAAAGGCAAAGAAACTTCACCATTGGCAGACAAGGGTTGGCTCTTGTCTGCTAAAAAATCCATTTTCAGTCAGGCTGGGTATACCATTCCAAAACTCTTTCATGTGGAACACTGAAGTCTACATAAGGATAATAATGATGATGATAAAACGAACCCTAGCAAATAAAGAAGAACTGTGGCTTCTGAGCTAAGGAACATCGTGTAGGGACCAATTAAGACAGGAATCAGACTTTTAGAAAGTTGCTTAGAAATCAGGTCACCTCAGATCTTGCCCACATGACTATCAGTGAAATATTGGCTCCTGTATTTTCATTTCCAGTAAGTGTTATGTTTAACTTGGAAATCTGACAAATACCAAGAACCCCTGCCCCATAGTTCGCAGTATTACTGGGAGGATGAAATGGGACAAAAAGAGGCAAAAGTTTGTGTGTTGTAAAGTGCTAAATGATGGTATAAGCAGCCCTCTTGCTTGAAGGAGAAAAGAGGACAGATGGGATCTCCGTGTCATAGCCCTTTCAAGGACTACTCAGCAATGATGATCATAAAATTTTAGTTCTTCAAACGTGATGAGCAGAGGCCATAGTACTTTAAATACTTTCCTTAAGAATCAAGATTAACACACACTACGAATTTAAAAGTAACACCTAAAAACAGACGCTAGTACCTTTCTACCTTTTCTAACAAATGAGCTCTTCCTATAAAATCAGCTTCTATAATGAAACTCTTTTGTCACAAATAAACATGTTAACAGAGGAACTTCTTTATGACTAGATTATTAGAATCATATTTTGTTAGAATTAGGAAAGGCTTAGTTTATCTCTATAAACTGTCTTCTCAGCCTCTTCCCCTCACTAACCTTTCCTACAACAGGAAAACTGAGATAAAGGTTGAACTCAGACTAAACTATAGATTTCCTGACTCTTGGTCTAAGGCTCTCTTTTCTATAAATAATTTTTAATAAAATATTTCAAGTATAAAGAAAAGCATAATAACAAATACCCAGATTTTTAAAATGTTAACATCATATGCTTCAAATCTTTTTGACAGGAAATGGCACTTTAGTGCTTTGTATCTTTTTTAAAAAAGAATTAAAATATTATATATCAGCAGATGATGCTCATTCTTCTACCTACTTCTCCAGAAATAACCACCATATTGAGGTTGTGGTATATTCTATTCTTCCTGTTCACGTTTGTATACACTCAAATGATTATATATCCATAAACCACCCCATGTTGCCACAAAACGAGTTGGTCTTCAAAACAAGGAGGAGTCCCTCATTCTAGTACACTTGCATGTAATTAAAACCTTTGGGGTTTGGCTGGGTATTTCAAAAAGAAACTAGGGCAGAGCTTAAAGTCTTTTTTAATGATTACCATAGATGGATCTAGTGATGTGTCTTACTATTTAGAATGAATAAGAAATTAGGCAAATATAAAAATTTAAATACAACTTTTTTTATCCTTCTCAAGTTAGCATTCATATTTGTGAAACCCTGGTTTATAATGACCTAGTGTGAATGACCTGTCACTGAACAATAGGAAAAGATGGATTAAGCAATTTAACTAGTAATAATAGTTTCTACTTCTGCTTCAAGGTCCAGCTCAGATGTCACCACCTTAATGAATTTGTCCTTGATCCCTTCAGAATTAATTCCTTCAACAGTCATTTACTGAATGCCAGAGCCCTATAGATACAGAAGCAGATCAGACCCAGTTTCTGCCCAGGGCTCAGAAATAATTACACAATAGTTTTTGATAAATGCTCTAACAGAGGTATCCATAAAGGGTTAGTGAAATCTACATCTTTCCTGGAGCAATTGAAGAAGACATTACAGAGAAGGCGATATTTGAGCTGCATCTTGCAGGATGAGTAGGAGCTCACAAAACAGAAGATGAAAGGTCATTCCACGTAGAGAGACATTGAATGAGAGGATATAAAGGATGGTAAGATATCAGTTTTGGAAAGACAACTAAGGATAGACATCAGAGGTACAGGGATAAGTTAGAAGACTAACAACAATTCAAGCAAAAGATGACATGATTGTAGGCATGAGGTGGGAGGGGGAAGGATTTTAACAAAATTTCGGAGATAAATTTAGGAGAATTTGCTGCTTCCTTGGAGAGAAAGAAAGAACATGGAAGAGTTGGGGATGACTCTCAAAGGCTTGGCAAAATGAGTGGGCACTGAGTCCATTAACTAAAATAGGAAATACCATACAGAAGATAAGAAGCAGCCTGGGGGTGGGCGGTCAAGTTTCCTTTGAGGCACTTTGAGTTAGAAATGAGACCTCTTCCTTGGGCCTTAAACAATTTCCTTTTCTAGGCTGGAAATCACCCCTTTCTCTGAATTCCATAGCATAATGTATACCTTTTCCCGAGATTACTTAAATCTGCTGTATGTGTAAGTATTTACAAGCTTGTCCCTACCTTAAACTACAAAAAAAAAGTACTAGGTTTTGTTCTCTGTGTATTGTCCTTATCTCAGAGCCTTATATACAAAAAGCCTCAGCCAAAGTTTGCATTCTTGAAAAGGGAGCTCCATCAGGTAACTAGAAACTCTGTTAACATTTGTCAAAACCAGGCCAAAACTTGTGAGTTATCGACTTACATAAAATATCTAAACCATTTGGTCTACAGCACCTACTTGTGGATCCTTTTGTGCTTATCTTACTTTTTTTTATTTTTTAAGTAGGCTCTATGCCCAGCAAGGAGCCCGACGTGGGGCTTGAACTGACGACCCTAAGATCAAGACCTGAGCTAAAAGTCGGATGCTCAACCAACTAAGCGACGGGGGCACTACCCGCCCCCCCAATCTTATCTTACTTTTAAACAACCCTGGAAGATAGCTGTATTCCTATTTTACATATAAAGCAACAGAAGGTCAGAGTGTCTGAATAACTTTCCTGGAGTCACAAGATTTGCGAGTTGCTTAACCAGGATTTGGGCCCACTGGTTTCTTCACCAATGTTAGGTTGCTCTGTTCTGATTCCCAGTTGGGCTGAAAGGTGGATCTTTGGCTCCTCAGGGGGTAGCACTCTCTGGATCTGCGGGAACTGCGAGAGGGGCCTCACCTCGATCATCTCAGCGAGTCTAAAGCCTCCCCCTCCCAGGAATGTGCCCAGGCGGGCACACCACTGCAGACGGCAGAGCTGAGAGGGGAGCCCGAGGGTCCGCAGGGTGAGCCCCGGCCCGGGGACCCAGCGTTTTGCGGTATTCACTCCACGAAAGCGCATGGGATCCCTTGACCCTTTAATCAAGCAATGCCAGAGCTGGCCAGGCTCGGACCCCTTAGCCCGGGGTGGGCGCGTTCGGCCAGGGCCTCCCAGCCTGGCCCCGGGGGGTGGTGGGGTGGACCGGGGTGGGAGGTGGGACAGCTCTAAGTTCTCACAAATACGGGGGACTGGAAAACGGTGGTGCAGTTACGGCCCTTGGGACACTGAAACTCGTCCCGTACGTTCCTCCGCAGTCCCGTGCGGTGGGCCGCCCCGGCCGACAGCCCCGCTTCCGCCGACCAGAGACCGATGTCGGGGCGGGGAGAAGCCCTGCCCACCGGCGGCGGGCGGGAACCGGCGGGAACCTGACCGGGCGGGCCAGGCATTTACCTCAGACCGCGCCACTGCCCTCCCCTGGAGGCCGCGCTCAGGGCTTCCTCGCCGCCTCTCCGGGTTCTCGGTCCCGCCCGACACCTCTGGCCAGGAACCGGACGGCGAGCGAAAGTGAGAGGGCAACAGAACGCTTCTAGGGACCCGCAAAGGCCGCGAGGAGCGGCAGCCTCAGGCGTGCGGCAGAGGCGCGACGGCTCGGGGCGGTCCCGCCGGCGGAAGGGGCGTGTCCTGGCGCGTGCGCAAGGGGGCGCGAAGGGCAAGGGGCGGTCCCACCCGCGAAGCCCTGGAAGGCGCGAGGAGGGGGCGTGCCTCACGTGAGCCCTCCTGGGGCCGAAGGTGCGCAGGTAGAGAGGAGAGCGCGTGCGCAGACCTCATTGTCAGCTCCTCCTCTTTCTGGGGGCAAAGGGTAGGTGGTATTGGTCTGGACATCAGCTCCTCATCCGCGCTTGCAGACTCCAGCCATGGCGGGGCCTGAATGGGAGTCGCTGGAGCACTGCTTGGAGAAGCACCTGCCGCCCGCAGACTTGCGGGAGGTGAAACGCGTTCTCTATGGCAAGGAAACCAGGTCTGGGACCCAGAGGCTCGGGTGGGGAGACCTTGGGGCCAGGGAGTGTGGGTCTGGCGACCCAGGGAGAGTGCTTCAGGATCTGAAGGGTTCTGAGGGAGCGATGGAGATCTGAGTTGGTAAGCAGAAGCCTTAGGAGATCTAGATGTGATGGCTCTGGGCCTCAGAGGTTGCACAACCCCCGAGTGACCTTTACAAGCCAGTTCTCCCCTTGTTGCCCAGAACTCGGAAGGGAAAAGAACCTGGAAGGGAAAGGACAGGTTTTTACTCTCTGTCGCTTTCTCTGTGGCCACCCAGCTCTCTTTACCTGCTTCCAGGAAGCAGCTTCCTTCCCAGACGCAGGCCTATGCTCTGGGTGTCTATCTGGGTCAGTACCTCCAGCCAGAGCCCCTAGCAGGTCACATGACTGTCCGGGCCCAGCCCCTACTTCCTGCAGTGACTGGGCCTCTGGCAGATCCCTGGAGGTAGAGGCTGGCTGAATCTGGTTGGAGTAGGAACCTTTCCCACTGGCAAGCCACAGGAGTTAGTTACCACACTCAGTGCAAGTGTTTTTCCACTCCCAGCCAGTCGTGTGCATCACTGGGACTTTCTCAGGTTAGTGCACTGCTGGACACTGGGTATACAAAGCTGGAAGACACTTGCACTCTTGTTTCCCTTCAGTCCATTTTTCTCCAAGCAACCCAAAGACGTAAATCCTATCTTGTTGCTCCTTTGCTTAAAATTCTGTGAAGGAGGGGCACCTGGGTGGCCGAGTCAGTTAAGCATCTGCCTTTGGCTCTGGTCGTGATCCTGGGATCCAGCACCGAGTCGCCCTGCTTCTCCCTCTCCCTCTGGCACTCCCTGCCCACCCCTTGTGCGTGCTTGCACTCTCTCTCTCTCAAATAATGGATGGACTCTTAAAAAAACAAAAACAAAAAAACAAAAAAACCCCAACTCTGTGAAGGATTCCCATGGCTCTTAGAATGAAATCCAAACTCTGACCCCATGCAGCTCCTGACTTAATCTCCTTCCACTTCCTTGCCTACTGGTGGGCTCCCCCACTCCCCGAACCCAAGCCAGACTATGCACTTCCTGACCCTGTGGCAGTGACCTTGAGGCAGGAACCTGATCAACATGAAACTCTAGGGTGTTGACTGGAACAGTGGTTCCTAGCCACTGGCTGCAGTGGAGTTACTGCAGGGAGGCCCAATCTCAGATCTAAGAGAACATAAAGTGAACTTTGCCATCGCTGGTGAGCAGAGCTAGTGGATGATAAAGGCAGAACAACTACCTTTGGGGGTAGGAGTGGTACAGAAGTCTGTTGAAAAGGGCTCTTCATACCCAAAGAGGGATATCCGGGACTGAATGACCTTTAAGTTTTCTCCAGTGAAATCATGCTGACCTACTACTTTCCACCATACCTGTCAAGAGGGAAGCCTCTTAGAGTTGAAGGTGTCTTGAAGAGAGGGTGTCAGGATGGGAATGGGTTTTTGTTTTTGTGTTTTTTTAAGGATCAGGTGGGCATGTTCTTCTGGGAACAGAAATGGAGAGAGTTTGTGGTGTCAGAGAGAAGTAAAGCACAAGAGTCTTAGGAAAAGAGAAATAAGTTTCCCATATAGGTGACTGGATGGGGCCCATTCTAGAGACTGGGATAAGGACTACCTTGCGAGAGGGACCTTACGTGAGCATTTGGATCTCTCCAGAATGGGTAGGAATTATAATGGGTGGTAAAATGAGAGCCAACACCCATTGGCCGGTGATGACCCGGCCTCATCAAAGGGCTTGGCTTACGATAACTGTTCATGAAAGGTTCTCTTCCAGTCAGCACTGAGGCCTTTTAGGCTTTACCTCTAGGGTATTACCCAGTGTCCTTGCTCAGTTTTTGCAATTGGATGGGATTTGGCTATGCATAGGATTGTGAACTGAAGATGGAAAATCATTAGTCATTTAAAAACTTCTCACTTAAACCCCTGCTCACTCCTTATACCCTGACTGACATGGCCACCTCTGTGAAGGAAGGCTTAGTGGAGCCCGAGTCCTCAGCCCCTCCTCGGGACTCCTGACTACTTTCCACACACAACTGCCTTCTCTCCTCATTACTTGCTGTGCCAAACACAGAGATGGTGCTTAGTAAATGTTTGTTAAGTAAATGAGCTAAATGGGCTTTTGCCTGGGCCCGGCCCCTGAAATCCTCAAAGAACATGGACTCTCAATTTAGGATAGCCAGAACCAAGAAGCATTTATTCATTCAATATTTATTGCATGTTTATTTTGGTCCTGGGCACTAGGACTACAAGGATGAGTAAGCCACGGTTTCCCGCCTGGAGAGTTTTCTGCCTTTCGATGGTTGTCATACGTACATGGTAAGAGAAGGATGCAAGGAGAACTGGAGAGAGTGTACGTGAACAGAGGTGGGGGTGGATCAGGAAGGCTTCCCAGGGGTGCCATGCTGATATTGTATCCTGAAGGAGATAGGGAAGTTGGTTTGGAGACAGGAAGGGCTCGGGTACTTCAGGCCAAGGCCCAGACCCTAGGGAGCATGCTCATTCAGGGATTGCAGGTGTAGAATGCTGTCAGGAGGAGGCAAAAGTAGCCATGGTAGGCCCAGGGGTCCTGTACACCATGCTAAGGACCTGTCCTTACGGTGATGGGAGTCTTTAAAGAATTAGAAAAGAGCAGGTGAAAGGTGAGGAGGTCTAAAGTAACAGAGTTACTTTAGGGGGAGAATCCTTCCTTGCCTTCTCTAGTTTCTCTTGGCTTCTGGCATCCCTTAACTTGTGACAGCATGACCCCAATCTCTGCCTCTGTCTTCACATGGCCTTCTCTTCCCCCTGACTCTCCTCTGGGCATCTCTTATAAGAATACTGGTCACTGGATTTAGGGCTTGCCTGGATAATCCAGGATGATCTTATCTTGAGATCTTTAATTACATCTGCAAATGTCCTTTTTCCAAATAAGGTCTCATTTACAGATTCTGCGTATTAGGATGTGGATGTCTTGTGAGGGGCCACAGTTCAACCCACTGCAGGGACTGTGCAGAGGTGGTCCTCACTGGGGGAGGCTGGGCTTGGGATTGTCCTCATTCCAGATGGAAGGGTGGGTGTAGAGTGGGAAAGGCCTGGGGAAGGAATCAGGAGAACCTGCTGTTAATCACGGGAAGTGGAAACTGCATGGTACTCCAAGAGGTGAGGAAGTAGGGATCAGGGGCCCTAGGGCAAGTATCAAGGACAGCAAGGGGGATAGGGACAGAGTGTCAGATGGTATAGGGAGGTCTAGAAGGATGAAGACAGGAGTGTGAGTCTCTCCCATTGCTAAAGCCAACCAGAAGGCTGGTGGCAATTCAGAGTGGGGCGTGGGCCCCAGGGAACAGGGGGCTGAGGGAGGTGTGGGAGGTGAGGGCTTTGGGGAAGCTCCCTACGAAGGGGAGGTGAGGAGAGCAAGTGCAGTAACAAGAGGGACCTGTGGAGAGTGTTTCCTTCTTTTTTTCTCTCATTTTTTTTAATGGGAAAGATTCAAATAGCTTTTTTTTTCCTTTTTTGAGAGAGAGAGCACAGGGGCATGAGCAGGGGGAGGGGCAGAGGGAGAAGGAGAAGCAGACACCCCACTGAGCACAGAGCCCGAGGTGGGGCTCCATCCCACGATGCTGAGATCATTGCCTGAGCCGAAATCAGGAGCTTAACCAACTGAGCCACCCACATGACCCTCAGAGGGCTTTAATGGTGGATGTGGTAGGTCTGGAGGAGACAGGGAGAAATGTCCAAGCTATGCATGTTGTTAAGTAAGAAAGACAAGTGGAAGAGCAGAATATATAGAAGGACACTAATGTAGTTTACACACATATAGGAAAATATTGGAAAAATACCTACAACATTATTAAGAGGGGTTGTCTCTGAGATTCGGGACTGGAGCTGAGGGGCGGGATGGACAGGGGAACTCAGTTTTCATTTGACATCCTTTCCACTGTTTGATTTTTTTCTCCCACGAGCATGTGTTTCTTTCGTAGCAAAGCTCTAGTTTAATTATTTAAAACACTGATGGTAAAGAGCTATTAGAGAGGAAAGATGAAGTTCTAGAAGCTAAAGGTCGCAGAGGAGGCAGTAGCTGGGCTCCCTCAGGCGAGGTCTGCCTTGACCCTGGTGGGGGAGGTGGAGACCAGGGGAGGAGCACAGGAGGGTATGTTGGGGCCAGAGCAGGAAGTGATGGGCTTTCCTCCTTGACATTAGAGGTGAGGCCACAAGGGGCCTTAATATCAGGATAAGGGGCGGAAGGGCAGAAGGCCTTCCAGGACCAAGGGAGGGTTTCCGGCAGCATGGAGCCCTTCTCAGGTTGTGGTTCATCTGCGGGTCTCTGCCTCACCCCCCTGCTGGGCCATAGCCGGTCTAGGTCCACCACATCCCTATGCCAAGCCTTTGGTGGGCATAGCACTTGTTTATAGAATGGGGCTCGAGGGTCTGTTGGGTTCTCCAAGGCTAAATGGGGCAGGACGTGGTGATGGACTACTTGGATAACAGGAAGGTGGAGGTGAGTAGACAGCCTGAGGGTGGCTTGCTCTGTGTGAGGTTGGAGTGGCCTGGCCTGTGCCATCTCAAGCCTAGGAGGATGAGTGTCCGCAGGGAGCTGGGTGGAGGAGGGATGGAGGCAGCCCTCAGCATAGTGACAAGGCAGGGAGGCTGCACGTCACAGAATAACAGGGCTCGTGGTGGTGGAAATATGGGGAGAGCCAACAGCTATGGGCATTGGATAAGGAAAGACGGCCAGGGGCTGAGGGACCTCTGTCATCCAAGGTGACGGCTACAGGTGGGCTTGCAAAGGTGAGACAAGATCTCTTCCATCTGCTCTCTGCCTGGGATGAGACCAAGATGGAGGACAGGCCTGCTAAGATGTCTCCCAAAGGACAGTCCTGCTCCCCCCGCCCGAGGGCCTGAGGGGAAACGGACACACAGAGCTCTTCTCCTTTTTCTCCTATCCTCCGTGGTGACTTGTCCTGGGGCTGAGGTCTGTGGCAGGGGAGCCCTCTACTTGAGGGCAGGACTGTGTCTGAGGCAATCACGGCAAGGGGAGGTGCGGTGTGGGCACTGCTGCTATTTCTAACCTGCTGAAGTGAACAGAACCCTGACTAGTTGAAAAGCAAGCTGATTGTCAGGGGCGGAACCCAACTTGGAGCTGTCAGGGCCGTCACATGGAAGCCGCCTGGCAGGGGGCGGCAACAGGGGGCTTGGGCTGACAGGGCTGTGATTTTGAAAGAAACGTCTTTAAGAAAGTGATTTAAAGTAGGAGAGAAATATTATTATTAGATAATGGCTGTCAGGTTATTTTTTGATGTGTTCCCTGAGTATTTCATAACCATCTCGCCCCGAGATGGTAAGGCCTTCCTGGCCAGAGGCCATGTCCCATGCACCTGCAGGTTTCGCCTGAGTGCCGGGCATCCAACCAGCATCAGGAGGTGTTTGCCATTTGGCCAGTGGTCACTTAGGTGGAAGGTTTTATAAATAATCCGTTTGCCTTTGTTAATAAGCCACAAACCAGGATGAGCACCTGCGCCTTTGGTCTGGGCACCTGGGTTCCCACCAGGGGCCCCCCACAGCACCGGGTATGGGACTGCCCCTGGTGGGAGCAGCAGCAGGACAGGGGAGTGGGGCTCACTGGAGACCCGTAACCCTTAGCAGCGAATGGTCACAGGACCCCCCCACCCCCATGCTATCAGTCCTGGCCCCTCCACCCAGCCATCTCCTAAGCCCCGTTCTCAGCAGTGGCTCTGTCTTATCACAGCCTGCCCCACTCCCCAGGCTCAGCAGAGCCCTCTGATTCTAGTCCACAAACATATTTGGAAATCCATTGCCTCTCTTCTGTGCCGACTGCTGAGACTTTAACCTCCACCCTGAGGTCAGCAGCCCCGAAACATCAACCTCTTGACCAGTCACCCTGCAGCCCCCCCTCCCTGCTCCCTGGCTTTGCCAGGCCCGACTGCGGCGCCTCCCTGGTGAAGTCCACACTCAGCGTAGTGTCCCTTCTCTACCAGGCAGAGCCCTCCCCCCTCCTGGCCCCCACTGCAGCTTCCCACAAGTGGGCCCTGGCACTGGGTTGCTTTGTGCACCTCCTTTCCAGATTGCCCTGGAGGTGACGGAGGGGTACGGGGTGGAGGGGAGTTTTCAATTCAGCAGAACCTCCTGCAAATCGTTTCCCACCTTTCCTGCCCATTTAGGAAGCTCGATCTGCCCAGCAGGGCTTTGGAAGCCGCCTCCGAAGGGGACTTTGAGCTGCAGGGATATGCCTTTGAGGCCGCGGAGGAGCAGCTGAGGCCGCCTCGGCCCGTGCGTGTGGGACTCGTTCAGAACAGAACCCCCCTGCCTGCAGATGCCCCCGTGGCAAGACAGGTGCAGCCTCTTTTGACCATAAATACGTAAACGGAGCTGTTGGCCCTCTGTGTGTTTTGAACACGTCCACAGTCCCCGGGTGGCCACTCACTGCGGATCCATAGGCACCAGGAGTGGTCACCTAGATGCTTCTGCCCTGGCCACTCCCCTTCCCTGCGGCCTGCATCTCTGGCTCCTCTTGCTCTTCTGGCTCCTGCCCCTCACAGATTTCCACCTTCCCTTCCACGTCCTCTCCTGTGATGCATCTGAAGTTCCATTTATCCATTGGGGGGGCGCCCTGTGTCTGGCTCATGCTTTCTCTGGAACTTTGCCTCTCAGTCTTTTGCCAGAACGGTACCTGCCAGTGCACACCGGTCAGGACCTGTCTGTCCACCCATGATCTAAAGGGTGAGGACTCACCAAACCCAGATGTCTGTCAGCTGATGGTGCCTGGGGGTGGCGGGAATATGAGACACATTTCCTTATGACCTGATGGTTAATATAAATGTGACGGCATTCTTGGATGTCCCTAAAGAAATATGTTGTCACAGACACAGGTGACTTGTTGGCTACACTTCTTCCCAGCATTTCTGCAGCTGCTCAAACTTCTAAGACTTTATCTGCAGAGGTTTCCTGGGGATACAGCATGCCTCCGAACTCCTAGGGATTCTCGAGAAAAGGTCAATCAGATTCCAGGTTGGGTTCTGCATCGTCTTGCACTTTGGTCCTTCTGCTTTTGTTGGATTTCTGGTTCGCAGGTCCCTTTTTGTCTCTGGATTAATTGACTGTGAATATGTTTCCTCAACCGTCCCAGACTGTCAGGGGCAGGGACACTGTTCTCACCCCCCACAGCACCCAGGAGCACACTCCACACGCTGTCAGCACCTAGCAGATGTCCATGGAGCTTCAGTGTGCGACGCACGACAGGAATAACCCATCCAGGGAAGATTGGGTGGAGTGGGGAAGTACATTCATGGAGGAGGACACACCTGGAAAATGGGATCCATTCATTCAATTATAAGAGACACCCACGAAAATGGAAGTGGCAGGACAAGTCACACCAGAAGTCTGGAGGGTAGGATGGTAGAAAGTGGACTATGTCCTGAGGCAAAAGGAGCAGTTAGCCCAGGGGATGGCTAAGGTGTGCCCTGGGTGTGGGCCCCTCTTCCAGTAAATAGCAGATAAGCTTCTGCAGTCCTCTGAGCAGTCCCTTGGGGCAGATGGTGTTCTCCTCATTCTCCAGGTGGAGAAACTAAGGCTCTGAAAGGCAGCATCGAGTGCGTGGGACCTGAGAGCCTCTGCACCTCCACCTTTTGTTTGTTAATTTAGAGCATGGAGGGGGAGTGGGCAGAGGGAGAGAGAATCTCAAGCAGACTCCACCCCCTGCAGAGCCTGACACGGGGCTGGGTCCCACAAATCTGAAATCATGACCAGAGCCAGAATCAAGAGTCAGACACTCAAATGACTGAGCCACCCAGGCACCCCATGCACCTCCACCTTTTACTGCAGATTTTAGGATTGATGCCAGTAGGATATCACAGAACCTCCCCACCCTCCTCATCCTCTTGCAGCTGCCTAGGTCCAGGGCAGGGAGGGCGGGGGGGGGGGGGGTAGTTCCATGTCCCTGGGGAGGAGTTCTGAAACTGGTCTCAACCAACAGAAGAGAATAGGTTCTAATCCTTGCTCTTTGAATTGCCAGGTCACTGCCCTTCACAGACGCATCGAATCCATCGTAGAGGTGGCTGCAATGTGCGGAGTGAACATCATCTGTTTCCAGGAAGCGTGGAGTAAGTCTCTCGTGGGGTGCTTTCTCTGCTGGCCCACAGACAATAGTGTATTATCTCCATGTCACCAATTTTTAAAAAAAATTTTTTTAAAAGAATCTTTTTTTAAAAATTTTTTTAAAATTTTTTTAAAAAAATTTTTTTAAAAATTAAAAAAAAAATCTCTTCTCTCATCTGTAGAAAGATTCTTTTGTCAACAGCCCTGGAAAGCCAGGAATCCCGGCCTCCATGCACCCCACTCTGTTGTCTGGTCCTGCCAGTTCTTCCCAAATTGTCCTGAACTCATTCAGTTGTTCCTGCCCATTGTCTTATCACTGCCCTGGCCCAAGGCGCCGTCAGCTCATCCCCTGGCTTCTGTAATTGCTTCCCGCTGGTCTCCCTGCGCTCTCCACTTTGGCCCCTTCTAACGGGCTCTTCACGCCTTCTAGAACAGATCTTTACAAATCGCAACTCTGTACTGCTTAGTCTGTTCCTTCCCCTACCTCTGTAGCCTCATCTCTTCTGGGCTCTGCCGTGACCTCCCTGATCCTTCATTCCCTTACGGCACCCTTTTCCTCCTCCCAGGTGCTGCAGCAGCTGCTCCCTCTGCCTGCCTGGCCTTCATCCCTCTCGCCCTCCCCTCCCCTTCTCCTTGCCTTTTAGACCCTGTCCAACCCTGACACAGAAGCTCAGAGCCCACCTCCCTATCTAAAGTTTCATCCCTATAACATATCCCTAGTACCATATACCTTTCTTTTATTTTTATCAAAGTTACATATGCTCATGGTTGGGAGTCAAATGGTCTGCAAGATCTGTTACCAAAAATTAGCTGTCCTCCTCCCCACAGGCAACCGCTTTCTATTCTCAGCTGGTTCTTTGGGAATCCACCTTTGTGTTGCTGCTTCCTGATTTTTCAGTTTCGTACCATCTATTAACTTCCCGCTATGCAAGAAGACGGCACGAGTCCCTTGCCTCCTCTGCCCACTCTTTTCACACATACCCTTCCTATCTTCCCTCCATTCTCTGCCAAGCCATTTTGCAAACTTCGATTTCTTTTCCTGAATCACCTTCCGTTTTCCCCCAGAATTTGCTTTGTTTTCTGAACACCTACCCCAAATTCGACCCCAAACTTACTTCCAGCTTCTTAAATCCTCTCGAGAGGTTTAGATGTGTGAAGCTGTCTGTTGGTTCCATCTCCTTCTTTTTTTTGTTTAATTGTAAGTTTTCATTTTAATTCTAGTTAGTTAACATGCAGTGTTATGTTCATTTCAGGTGTACAATACAGTGATTCAGCACTTCCATATATCACCTGGTGCTCATATGATAAGTGTGCTTCTTGATTCCCATCACCTATTTCCCCCATACCCCTACCTGCTTCCATCTCCTTTGAGACGATGTCCCCAGAGCCTTCTGACTGCCCTAGTCTGAATTAGTTGCCCCCTCTGCTGGCCACATGGCTGTCATCCTGGGATTTCCCTTCACCGTCATGCTGGGGAGTTCCTTTATCTTGCTCTTGTGTTTCTCCTATCCCACATTTTCCTCTTTCTTGCTTTTCTCCCTCTTTTGGGTTGACTAGGTTTTTAAGAAAGAACGCATAGGAGGTAACCTTTTCGAGACCTTGCGTATCTGAAAATATGTTCCTCCTACAGCTAGCTTGATAGTTTGGTTGGGTATTGAATTGTAGGTTAGAAATAATTTTCCTGCGGAAGTTTGAACACATTGCTCCATTGTCTTCTGGCTTTGGGTGTCGATGACTAGTCTAAAGACATTTTGACTGATGACCCATTGCATATGATCTGTTTATTTTTCTCTAGAATGTTGTAGAATTTTCTCTTCTCTAATGCTTTGAAGTTTCATAATGATATGCCATTGTGCCATTGTGTGTATCTATTTTATTTTTTTTCATTAAGTCAGTAAATATTTATTAAGCATCTGCTATATGCTGGGTAGCATTATAGGTACCTGACATACAGCAGCAAGCCAAAAAGACCCACACCTCTGCCCTTAGGGTGCTTCTTGTGGGAAATGGGGAGACAGTACATAATATGTGTGTATCTATTTTAATCCGTTATTCTAGGAACTCATTGGCTTCCTCCAGGCTAGAAATTTGGGTCCTTCAGATCGACTGTTCATTAGTGATTTTCTCCCCTCTTTTTTCTTTTGTCTCTTCCTGATATTCCTACTATTAGGATGTTAAAACCCTGGACTAGATCCCTAATTTTCTGAAGTATTTCGTCCTATTTTTCATCTTTGTCTTTTTGCTCAGTTTTCTGGTAGATTTTATCTTAATTTGCCATTCAGCCTTTTATTCAATCTTTTGTTTCTGCTGTCATATTTTGAATTTACAGGAGTTCTTTTGGTCTGAAAGTTCCTGTTTTATGACATCCTGTTCTTATTTTATAATCGCAGTACTTTCTCTTGTCTCTGAGGATGTTAGGTAGCATTTTTTTTCTCCTTGCATGTTTCCTACTTACTCCAAGTTGGTCTTTTTCCCCCAGCTGCTTATATTTTAAGAATTGGGGGTTAAAAAGCCGATTGCAAGCTCTGAGTTTGTGGGAAGAGCTCCTTCCCACTGAGCATCATGAGAGGATGACTTGGTTTAGCTTTTTGTTAGCTAACCCTTCGTAGTAGTGTCTTTGGGTCATTCTTTTCAGGCTGGTCAGAGTCCCCAGAGAAGATTCTCCTTACCTCCTGCCAAGAAGAGAAAGAGGATAGGGGTCCAGTGTGCCAGTGTTTACTGAATCCCTCTATTTTTGACATGCTACTTGTCTTCATCTGTCCTGGCTTCCCCAAGGCCAGAGGCCTTCTGTTTAAGCACCTCCAGAGAATGAGCCCCTAGCCTTCTGCTAGGGGTGGGAGGGACTCATGCCAGCCTTGTGCAGTGGAGGAGGGATCTGGGCTTACAACTCCTTTTTTTTTTTTTAAGATTTTATTTATTTATTTGACAGGGAGAGAGAGTTCACAAGCAGGGGGAGTAGCAAGTAGAGGGAGAAGCAGGCTCCCCGCTGAACAAGGAGCCCGATGGACTTGAGCTCAGAACCCTAATAGGATCATGACCTGAGCCGAAGGCAGATGCTTAACTAACAAAGCCACCCAAGCATCCCTCTACGGCTTCTTAAGCAGACTTTTGACCAATGTTTGTTTGTCACCCCTCCTTGCTTCCCCGCCTTCAGAGCCCCGGGGTACCTCTGACTCCTAAACTTTCCAAGGGTATACAGTGGAGAGCAGGATGTTCCCTGGCTTCCTCCTCTGTTGGGAGCCTGAATTTTCTGGGTCTGTCACAATATCTACCCTCATCCTTTGGCTCTCCAGCCTCCCATATTTTGTTGTTCTCGCCCTTTTCTTAGTTCTTCATCCTCGTGGGTTTGTACTTCTGCATAAAAATCTCTTTACTTTTCATTTGGTGTGGTCGCAGAAAAGAGCAAAGGTATGCATCCAATCTGTACCCATCTCTACCCAGAAGTTCGTCTCGCTTTCCATGTTCCTGGTTACTTATACTTTCACTCGTTTGGGCAACACTTTTGATTCGTCTGCCTCTTCCATTAGACCATAAACTCTATGAGGCCATTGTCTGTGTGGCATTAGTTTATTTTTCCCATTCTAATTATCACTGCTATTTTTTTAACGTTAAAAATATTTAATTGTGGTAAAAAATATATAACATAATATTTGTCACTTTAACCATAGGCAGGTATATGATTCAGTGACTTTAAATGCATTCACAAAGTTGTGTAACCATCACCACTGTCTATACCCAAAACTTTTTCAACGCCTCTAACAAAAACTCTGTACTCATTTAATAATACCCCTCCATCCCGCACCTCTGATAACCTCTGTTCTACGTTCTGTCTCTATGAATTTGATTACTCTAGGGACCTCATGTAAGTGAAATCATATAGTATTTGTCCTTTTGGAACTGGCTTATTTCACTTTAGAATGATGTTTCAAGGTCCATCCATGTTGTGGCATGTGTCAGAACGCTCTTCCTTTTTATGGCTGCATAAGATTCCACTGTATGGATAGACCACAGACCACAGTTTGTTTATCCATTCCTCCAACCCTGTTTTACCTTTTTTTCTAAAAAAAAAAAAAAAAAAGATTTATTTATTTGTTTTAGAGAGAGAGAACGCAAGTGGGGTGGGAGGGGTGGAGGGAGAGGGAGAGGGAGAATCTCAAGCCAACTCCCAACTGAGCAGGGAGCCAACATAGGGTGTGACCCTGAGATCGTGACCTGAGCCAAAAATCAAGAGTCGGATGCTTGACTGGCTGAGGCACCCAGGCTCAGTTTTATCTTTAAATGTTTTATCTTTAATGAACAATCCCTGCTATGTGACAGACAAAATGTTTACTGGATGGTTTAACCAACTTCTTCCCTTTCTTGGGTCTGGAAAACTCCTACTCATCCATCAAAGCCTCTCACAGACACCCCCTTCTTTGGAGGACCCTGGGAACTCCCCGGCATAGAACTGAGCACTGTGTGAAATCGTGCAGGCACATGAGGTTATAATTCAGTTCCCCCCATCTAGGCTGGCAGCTCCTGAGGGCAGGGCCAGGTCTAAATTTAGAGCCTGACTCATGAAGTGTTGGTTCAATAAATAAGGAATCCTCTTCCCCTCTAATCTGAAAGCTGTAGTTGGACTTTGTAGCCAGCCTCCCCCACAACCTCCATTCCACATTCCTCTTTGGAAAGTTTGTTTAGAGGTTGTGTAAACAGGAAAAGAAGCCATTAAAATGGAAATGGAGAAATTTGGAGAGCTTAGCAACCTGAAATGAAGTCAGAAAGGGAGGTTTTATTCTCTTGGGGTCTTTGAGTTTTTCCTGATGTGCTGAAAGCTGAGAATAAATAGTCATTAAGGATCTTTTTTGTCATTAACGGCTTTTTTGTTGGCTTCCTTTAAATAGTTTATCCCTCTTTCCTGAGGGCAAGCCTGGGGAGTCTTGAGCCTGATGCCAAGGCCCCTGGGGCTGTTGCTGGCAGAGCCCCGGTGGGGGGGGGGGGGGCAGGTGGTGGTGGTGCCATTGGTAGCCTCTTCACACTGGCACCCTCTTAGGACCAGCCATCCTACCACTGAAAGGAATTGGGAGACTGATGCTTCTTTCTCTTCCTTTTCTGTGAAATGAGGAGTGTCTCCACTATTTCACAAGGATATAGGGACTAGCTGCCTATTACTGGGCCCATGGCCCACTCTTGGGAAAGGTTGGGTATAATTAGTCACCCCAAACAAGCCACCCACCCATGCCATGACCACTTAAGGCGCTTGCCGTTCACATCACACTGCTTCCTGAATACCCTCCCTGAAGGTTAGTCCATTCAGAGCAACGTGAACCATAGCAAGCATCTGGAAACTTCCATCAGGCTAATCTCCCTGAAAAAAAAAAACGGACTTGGGTTGTTGGAAGGAGGAAGGTCTAAAGAGTATACAGAATCTGTCCAAACAAAGAATTCGATACTCCAAAGCAAGAAGAAAAAGACAAGCAGCCCATTAGGAAATGGGGAAAGAGTAGGAACAAGACTGCCTAGAGGATGAACCCAGAAAGGCCTGTGACCATGTGGCAAGGTGCTCCCCCACAGGTGATAAGGGGATTGAATCATGGTGCTCTCCCAATTCACACCATCAGACTGGCGGACACTAAAGAGTATGGCTGAGGCTGGGGAGCGATGAAACCCACGGAGCCAAAAATCCCAGCCCCCACCCTCCCCTGCAAAAGCAGGCATCATTTTGAACCCGGTATGTGTAGCGTTCTGTGAACTGTTACTACATATGTAGGTACCTGCTGTTTGAAAAATAAAAAGCAAACAAAAATCAGTTTATGAGTTTAATGAAATTTCTCATTTAATTAGCCCCCTGATGGCATCTAGCCAGAAAAAATGGGAATAATGCATTTATCCTTGGGGAACATTTGGTCCATCATCCGGTGGTTCCCAGATTTCTTATGGGAGTTCATTAAGTGAGTGGCTTTTCTTGTTCCTGAAGAAGCCTCTCTATGCCCATGAGGAGGAACATTCTATGGTGATGTGCCCAGGGTTCCCAGTGCCATCCTCAGCGGCCCTCTGAGACTCCCCAGGGAGTCTTGACTGTGCTTATGCCAACCCACAGAAGGGCCAGCAGTTTGGGATTTAGAGTACAATGTACGTAAGATCAACTCTACCATTTTAGTCATTTTTGTTCAGTTCAGTGGCATTAACCACATTCACATTGTTGTGGAACCATCGTGTCATCCATCTCCAGAATTTTTTCCTCTTCCCAAGCTGAAACTCTGTCCTCCCCAACTCAGACCCTGGCAGGCACCATTCTAATTTCTGTCTCTATGAATCTGGCTATCCTAAGTACTCCCGTATTGGTGGAATCCTATAGCATTTGTCCTTTTATGACTGATGTTTCACTTAGCGTCATGTCCTTGAGCCTCACCCATATTATAGCATGTGTCAGAAGTTCCTGCTTTTTCAGGCTGAATATCATTCCATTGTATGGATACAAACCACATTTGATTTATACATTCATCCACCAATGGACACTTGGCTTACTTCCGTCTTTCAGCTCTTGTGACTAGTGCTGCTATGAAATGATTATGCACATATCTGTTCAAGTCCCTGAATTGTTTTTTTCCCTCAATTCAATTGTTTTTAAGCCTGTAGTAAAGAAATTTGGCCCAGCCCTTTGTTTTGCTATGAAGCCTAGAAGGTTAAGGTCTGCCTGGCACCCACATTCAGGGACACAGGACTCGGAAACCAGGCTGAGACCCTCAGGAGCCTTGTTATCTCATGGAGACCCTCAGCTGCTGGGCCAAGGAGCGTCCCCTCAGAGGCCATGAGCGTTGAATGTGATTCTGACCTTCTCGTCACAGCTATGCCCTTTGCCTTCTGCACGAGAGAGAGGCTTCCTTGGACGGAATTTGCGGAGTCAGCAGAGGACGGACCCACCACCAGATTCTGTCAGAAGGTAGGACATTAACTGCTCCCCTCTGACAGCTGCTGCTAAACACATCAGGTCGCAGAGCACTACCACAGCTGCTGGGTGTGGCTCTTCCCCATGGAAAATGCACCCATTTGGTGCTAGTTTTGCCCGATGAGATTAGATAAGACTATTTGCTGCCCTTTTTTTTTTTAGTGTCCTTTTGGTTAAAATCACAGGATTTCAGAGCCAAGAGGGCCCTTCCTGGCTTTTTCAGGTGAGGGAGCTGCAGCCTAGGGAGGGGTAACCTCCTGTGGCAGGTTCTGCAGTCAGTAAGCGGCAGAGGTGGCCCTTGGGGACCGGGGATGAGGTCGATTCCTTGTCCAGACCTCCACTGCTGCCCATGCTGTTTGCCTGCCTTACGTAAGCTTCTCTGTGTGGCCTGTCTCATCAGTACAAAGATCAGTCTTCGTTTTCTTTGTGAAACCTTATAATGTTGTATGACCCCACTGAGATGAAACGTTCAGAGTAGGCAAGTGAATAGAGGTAGAAAGATGTGATTGCTAGGGGCTGGGCGGGAAGAGGGACAGGGCATGACTGCTGATGGGTATGGGGTTTCCATTTGGGGGGTGATGAAAATGTTCTAAAATTAGATTGTGGTGATGGTTGCACAACCCCGTGGATATCCTGAAAACCATCCAACAGCACACTTTTTTTTCCCTCCTCACCCATCACAGTGACCTGAACAGCACACTTTAAAAGGATGGATTTTATACCATGTGAATTATATCCTAATGAAGCAGTTCACACACACACACACACACACACACACACACAACCCATAACAACAAAGAGGTTACGATCGATAACTTATCCTTATTCTTAACAAAGCTTTTTTTTTTCACTTCTCCACATCCCATTTCAGATTTCATACATATTTTTAGGGGATTTTTTGGAGCAGAACTGTAATCGTACTGATTCTATCAAAACTGAATTGCGATTCCAAACATCAGTGTTCTCATGCTAGCAGAAAAAAATCTGTCCTCTACCAGGTTGTGGATTCTGTGCTGTGGATAAAAAAGAGGGGACTGGTTTAAGTGGTGATTGTAGACGACACACTGGAACCAGGACCAGAGGAAGAGGAAAGGGGGAGTGGGGAGGAGCACTGGTGCAGGAAGACGCCTGTCTGCATCAAAGGGGGCACAGGACCCATGGATGCCCTTACATGGCTTGGAGCATCACCTTCTACCTTGTGCCTTTCTCCATCATTAAGGCCAGAGGTGGTGACAGGCTAGTTAGAGGTGAGGACAAACGACCATCTGGGGCTGCTCAGCCTGATCGTCACCAGGTCCTTAATGTTCTTATTTGAGGCAAAAGGAATTCAGCATCAAAGAGTGTGGTTTGGCTTGGTTGGTATGATGAGAAGTATGGTAAAAGTTGTTATTATTTTTTTAAATTGTGGTAAACAGCACGTACAATTTACCATCTCAGCCATTTACAAGGGGATCGTTCAGGGGTGTTAAGTATATTCACGTTGTTAGAAAACAGATCTCCAGAGCTTTTTCATCTTGTAACTCTGAAACCCTGTACCCATTAAACAACCCTCCATTCACCCCCAGCTACTGGCAACCAATATCCTACTTCCTGTCTCTATGAATTTGACTACTTTAGATCCCTCGCGTAAGTGCACTCATTCAGTATGTGTCTTTTTGTGTCTGGCTTATTTCATGTAGCGTGAGGTCTCCAAGGCTCATCTGTGTCATGTTAATCACATGTCATCCGTGTGTTGACAAGCTTTCCTTCCTTTTTAAGGTGGAATAATATTCCATTGTATGGATATACCACATTTTAAAAAAGATTTTCCTTTTATTTATTTTTTTTAAAGATTTTTATTTATTTATTTCACACGGAGGAGGGAGAGCACCAGCAGGGGGAGCAGCGGGGGAGAGGGAGAAGCAGGCCCCCCACTGAGCAGGGAGCCCTATATGGGGCTCAATCCCAGGACCCTGGGATCACGACCTGAGCTGAAGGCAGACGCTTAGCCCACTGAACCACCCAGGCACCCCCCTTTTATTTTTGTCAAAGATTTTATTTTTAAGTAATCTCTGCACCCAATGCAGAGACCCCGATATCAAGAGTCACATGCTCTACCAGCTGAGACAGCCAGACATGCCAGATATACCACATTTTATTTATCCATTCATCCATAAGTGGATTTTTGGGTTGCTTCTACTTTTTGGCTCTTACGAAGAGGACCGTGATGATCATTGGTGTGCAAATACCTCTTCAAGATATTCTTTCAGATATATACCCAGAAGCGGGACTTCTAGATCATATGGTAGTTCTATTTTTAATTTTTTGAGAAACCGCTGTACTCTTTTCCACAGCCGCTGCACCATTTTCCATTTCCACTAATAGGACCCAAGGAGAGCAGTCATTCTTACTTAGCTCAGCTTGGGCCCCAGGACAACACTGGCATTCAGTCTTCCAAAGAACAAACACAAATGATCCATAGCTCTGAACCAAGTTGAATTATTTAGTAGGATCATTTAATTCTCCAGTTAAAAAAAAAAACTATGACAGTCCATTTAAAAGGATGACTCTGCTGCATGCATTCCTCGTCTTTCTAGCTGGCAAAGAAGCATGGCATGGTGGTGGTATCGCCCATCTTGGAACGAGACAAAGAGCATGGGGACGTTTTGTGGAACACAGCTGTGGTGATCTCCAGTTCTGGAGCAGTCCTGGGAAAGACCAGGAAAAACCACATCCCCAGAGTGGGCGACTTCAATGAGGTGAGGGGGCCTGAAGAAAACCCGCTCAGCTTACTGGCCATTCTGTCCACACCCACCTGCGGATCTTTCTGGGAGGGAAATCATGTGTTGGGTCGCTCTCAGGTGAGTCTCAGACACCAAGCACAGAGGCATATTTCTTTTTTTTTTCTTTTTTCTTTTTTTAAAAACTTTATTTATTTGTCAGAGAGAGAGAGAGCACAAGCAGGGGGAGCAGCAGGCAGAGGGAGAAGCAGGCTCTTCACTGAGCAGAGAGCCCGATGTGGGACTCGATTCCAGGACCCCGAGATCATGACCCAAGCTGAAGGTAGAGTCTGCCCAACCAACTGAGCCACCCAGGGTTCCCTCTTTTTTTTTTCTTTTTCCTAAAATTTATTTATTTGAGAGAGAGAGTGAGTGAGAGAGAGCAAGAGAGAGAGCACGAGCAGGGGGAGGGGCAGAGACGGAGGAAGAAGCAGACCCTCTGCTGGACAGGGAGCACGATGCAGGGCTCGATCCCAGGACCCTGGGATCATGACCTGAGCTGCAGGCAGTTGCTTCACCGACTGAGCCACCCAGGCACCCCTGGATATTTCTTTTTTTAATGTAATCTGATTTGGCTTTCTGAAATTCATCTCTGAGGTAAGTGGTATATAGATTAAACCAAAATAAATTGTGCACACACCTGAAATGATTCCTACAGCCCCTTTCAGGCTCTGAGCTCCTCACTTGTCACAATCTAGCCCTTGTTTGGGAAGTGGGAATCCTTGTTCGTAAGTCACACGAGATCTTGGCCGTGTCGATGTGTTGGACGGCAGGAGGTAAATGCGCGTGTCTGTGCACATAGTTATTAGGTGAAGCTTTGTCCCCATGATCAAGGTGTAAGTCAGGAGAGCTGTTCTGATTCGTTAATGCCAATGCACGGGTAGATTGGATGACTCCACCTAATACCTAAGATACGAAACCTCAACTTGATCTGCAGTAAATGCAGTTGTTCCGAATGTGATATACCCAGTCCTTTCCTGCCTTCCCCGATTGTAGGGGTTCCAACCACACTCCCAGACTGGTCAGAAGGACAAGGAAGGATCTACAGAGCTAGATGACGTTCCCTAGAGAGAAAAAAAAACACTGGTGTTTCTCAGTGACAGCTGGAGGTGGGGGTGGGAAGATTGCTCTCACCTGTTTACCCTAGGATTAATCTTTAGCTTCCAGCAGATAGTGAAGGGCTTGTCTCAACACACCAGGATCTACTCTAGTGTCCACCACATGTGCACATCCTGGTTGCTGCCTGACCCTAACACATCTTGAAATTAATGGGAGGAGGCAGAATGTTCTGGGAGCAGAGCTCTTTGGGACCCCCAAAGAGCCCTCTGGCCCCTCCACAGGGCCATCCATGAACATGTCCCAGAGCCAACACCCCAAGCAGGCAGGCAGAGAGGCAGACACGGTAGGACGTCCCTAGTCCTGGCCAGGATGCCCAGGGAGCTCTGTGGAGGAGAACACTTTCAGTCTGTGAGCTCTAGTCTCAGACTGGCCTTTCTGAGCTGGACGAGTCACATGGCCGCCGAGGCCGTGGTATTCTCCCCCAATGGGCGGGGCTCGCTCTGGATGAGTTTCCAGTCCCTTCCGCTCTGCTGTTCCTCAGACGAACATGTGGTGGGTGAAGACATCGACTAACTTATGTTAACATTGACCAAACCTTAACCATTAGCTGTACCATGACTGAAAACCTAGCCAAAGTTCATCCTGAAAATACTGTGGGAAGTTGCTTTAGGTATTTTTTGGACATGCCACCAAAGAAATTGTGGGAAAAACCTTAAGCCGTGGTGATTTCCCAATTGTGGGCTTGTAGTTACTGTGTCTGGTTTCTTCGGTTTTTCTTTTTACTTTCCTTTTTTTTTTTAAAGCATGTTGAAATTTTGGAACTTAGAGTCACAGCCAAGATTGTGACTTTTGGAGTCCTGGCCATATTTTCTTTTTTTTTTTCTGTCAGGTCTAAGAAAAGAGCAATTGTACACCTCAGAGGCTTTCACACACAGCCCTTTGTTTTTCAGTCCACTTACTACATGGAGGGAAACCTCGGACACCCTGTGTTCCAGACTCCGTTCGGGAGGATTGCGGTGAACATCTGCTTCGGGCGGCACCATCCTCTCAACTGGCTCATGTACAGCCTCAACGGGGCTGAGATCATCTTCAACCCCTCAGCCACCATCGGCACGCTCAGGTCTCTCAGCAAAAGTAGCATCTAGGAGGGTTCTTGGGACCTAGCTCTCTTCTGCTTCCGAGCTGGGTTTGGTAGGCTGTAGCAGGCAGGGCGACCTCCAGGTTATCTAACAAATCTTGAGGCATGGGATTGTAAAGTACCCAGAGCATAGAAAGTGCCTGGCCAGCATTAGCCCCCTTCCCTGTCATGGTGGCCGCTGTACTCCCTGACAGGGGGCCTGCGGATTCCTAAGCCTCTTGTCTGCGACATCCAGCACCTGGAGGGCAGACACCTGGATGAGGGAAGGAGCCAATGAGAGAGAATCAAAAGCCGAGAGGGCCCTTACGAGATCAGCCAAGTGGCTCTGAAATTTGTTTTTAACTAGCAGACTATTTTCTTATAACACCCTGATAATGCTCTGGGTGGCATTTAGGTGTTAGCCTCACCCTAAAACAGATAAATCTATTCTGAGGAAGGCAGTGGGGGGCGGGCCCTGGCAGTCCCTGGGCTCCTGCGCAAGACCCCTGGGGTCCTTCATTTAATAATGGTGGGCGAGCCAAGATGACCCAGCATGACTGTACTTCCGCGGCTTCTCTCTTCCCCAACGGCTGAGTATTTGGGTGGTTTCCAGTTTTGCATCATTAACAAGTACCAGAGCTCTAGGAATTTATGTGCAAATATCTTTCTCCCCAACTCACTTCCTCCAAAGCAGGATTCCTGGATGAGGAGTTGCTGGCTCTCACCCTCGTTGTCCTGGTTGCCAGTGCCCTAGCAGTGGGACGCTGGTGGGGAGCAGGGGGAGAAGGTCCCCGGTCCCTCTGTGGGGAGCAGCTGGGACAGTTCTGGTGGACAGCTTTGAGTTTCCTGTTGGCCTACACCTGTCACTCTTCTCTCTTGACTAAATTTCCGTCAGATTTCTTCTGAAGGTCAGAATGTGACATTTACTTTACCTTCTTTTAAGCACGGTGCCTCCTTCTTGAGCGACATCCCCGCAGCATTCTGATTTGCACAGCCGGTCCCTCAGTGAGCCAGAACGAAAACCTAGGTGGTCTACCTCAGGTCAGCGGCCCCCTCCATTGCACCCGAAGTTTCTGTCTGTGTCCAGGAGAGGCGCTGTTGGGCAAAAAGGGAAAAATTGTGTCTTTGACATCCCCTGAAGAATCTCCCTGGGGCCTCAGGGCAGCTTGGTTACTATGACAGAGTCCAAAGGCAGTTGTGACGTAGGGTCATTACTGGTCATCCCATATCCGGACCTGGGCAGAACCTCCCTTGGGCCAGCCCCCTGGAGCAGCCTCCTCCTGCTGGCCATGGGTAAGACATTGAGCAAGCGCCATCTACCTGCGAGGGTCCCTCAAGGAGCCTGAGGCCAATGCACTGAGCATCTCTGCCTAAACTGGCTCTTGGGCCCGGGAAAGGCAAAGGGGTGGACTCAGACTCCAGACGGCCGCCTCCCTGACCTTATTCTGTCGGGCTTTTATTAACCCCAATTAAGCAAACGGAAGCACCCCAACCTAATCTGCACATAACTGCTTGTGTCTTTAGCAGCCTGTTAGGCTTATTAAAAATTATTGATTTTCCTTCCTCAACCAACAATCACCCAACTCGTGCCTTTCAAGGGTGCAGTGAGGCTGGCAGTTAAAACGATAACAGGTCCTTTGGCAAGCGGTATGTTTCATGAGCTCCCAAAATGTTCACACCCTTTGACCAGATAATTATACTCCTAAAACTTTACCTGACAGAGTATCTAAAAGAGGAGAAAAGCCTGTATGCATGAAAATGTTTCTGGCCACTTTATTTATAATAATAAAAGAGCTCGAGGCGAGAGAAATGTCAGGGTTAGGTAAATTTCAGCCCATCTCTTCCATGTCAGCACACAGCCACTTAAGAGTCATTACGAAGATAATGTAGCCTCATGACAAAAGCCTGTGAGCAAAGAAAGATGTTTCCAGGCTGTGGTCAGAGCTCTGTAAACATCTTTTGGCCAAGGATGTATGTGGAGTATGGAAAAATTACAACAGATGGTTTGTTAGGATGGTGGGATTCTGGGTGATTTTCTTAAAATGATAAATGATTATTTATGGAATTGATGGTGAGTGTTTTTCAGCACAAGGCTAGGCAAATCCCCACCAGCTGCACACAAGCAATAGCTTCTGGTACCATCCATCCCTTCTCTGGCGTGTCCTGTCCCCCCGACTCCCACATGCTCTGTGGGTTGGTGGGGTGTCCTCACTCATTTTGGGGGTCCCACATTTCTAAGCACACAATAGACTTTGAAGTGTGTTTCAGTGGACTGAGTTGTCCTGATGGTGCCATGAAACCCATGGGGTCGAAGATTTCAGCCACACATATCCATGAATAGGAGAGCTGTGGTTCCACCCCTTTGATGCATGTCTCCTTCCCACTGTGATTATTTTTAGGGGCTAGTGTAACCACACTGGGAATAGGGCAGATGTCCCCCTGCCCCCAGTGGGCTCTCCATGATTTCTGCACACGCTGGGCTCTCATGAACCTTCAGCTTCCTTTCCCTTGCTTGTTTGGAGAGCCTAAGTTTTATTTGCCAGCTGTGGGTTTGAATCCTACGCAACGTACCCTCCCAGGAGAATTGCAAGAAAGCTGTTTTATGGCACTCACCCTGCAACTGTCTATTTAATTCCTGAAAATGTCATTTTACGGGTGCGTTTCTATAAAAATCCTTTCTTAAAAGTTTTGTCAGCTTGGCTTAGCAGCTGGGGGGAGAAAAGCAGCAAAATGAGTCCCCTCAATCAAGCCTGTGATTTTTTTTTTTTTTTCCAGACTCGTGAATCCTCCTGAGAATTAGGCTTGTCAAGCACCCACTCCTTCCACCTACTCCCAGTTTAAAGCAGGTGCACACTGACAGGAAGAAAGATTCCGGGGCATTTTGCTCCCAGTCACTTAGTGTTTCTAAGCGGGCATTACACCTGTCAATCCAGAATCCCAATGACGTTGTTCCTCAGACAAGAGATCATTAGTGACAAGAAGGCCTACTGGACTCCATGGCACATTGTGGTTGGTGGGCTGCAGAAGGGTAGGGTCTTCAGCTGGGGCAAGGTTTCCCACCATGTCCTACCTTTGTGGGCGCCGAACTGAGGAAGGCCCACAGCTCCTTCCTGGGCCGGTAAGAGGGCCAGGGAGCCTCTGCTTAGAGTCTCAGGGTTCTGAAGAGGAAAATCGGAAGGCGCTAGAAAATGGGGACCGGCTCTGGGGAGGTCACGCCTGCTACAGAATCTACTACCCCTTCCAGTTACCTTCCTTTCGGGTTTCCTCTGTTTGCTTGGCCTGAAATCTCTCCCTCTGCAGACTGCTTTGCAAGGCCACAGAGCAGGGTAGGGATTAGGGCAGAAGTTGGAGCCCTCAGAGGGCCATGCATGAGCCCCGAGGCCCCCAGTTCCCTTCTGACGTTTGCCAGGTGAGGCCCTGCCCAGCCCGGAAGGTGAATTCCTCCCCTGACCCAGGAAGAGGGAAGGAGAGAGAACTAGCAGTTAGGGAGTTTCTGCCACGTGGTCCCTTCTAGAAGCTTCTTCACCTGTATGGTCAGTTCTTAAAATATCCTTTTCAGGAAGTTTCAGAAAAGAAAACTGTGGCTCAGGGCTGCTTTGGCCTGCAGCAGGCCCACCCCAAAAGGCTGCTTGGGCTTGAGCACGGGACAAGCTGGCCTGCTCATGGGTGTGGGGACACCCGCAGCTACACCAGTCTCCCGGGCCATCCCCACCGCAGACCTGAGAAGGCCAGCAGCCTGGCTGTAGCGCGGGAGCAAGCGCCCACCCCGACGGGTGGCTGGGAAGTCAGAAACATGGTTTCTCTTGCTTCTCCCTCACAGTGAGTCCCTGTGGCCCATCGAGGCCAGAAACGCAGCCATCGCGAATCACTGCTTCACCTGTGCCATCAACCGCGTGGGCGAGGTAAGTTCCCACGGTCTGACCGAGCTCCCGGGCTTGGTCAACCAGGTATGTTGGGGGGAAGAGGAAACAGAGCTGCTGGGAAAGCTGCCCGCCCAGAGGGGACTTGGCCTCTTGCCCCTTGCCTGTGTGCATGCCACAAATTCTAGGGTCCCAGAAGAGGGGAGACTGGCTCGGTCTGTTCCTTTTAAAGGTATCACTATGTCCCTCTCCTGTTTTTGTCTATTTGGGTTTGTAGCTGAAACTGTCTTGAAAGGCTCTCACATACCCCAAGTCTCCCGTTTCGTGTTTTTCCCCACTGACCCCGTGCACTGAGTGAACTTGACTACGAAACACAGTGCATTCATTATGTAATAATCCTCTTCTTCATTCGTATTAATTGGATGTCAAACTCTGATCAGAGCATCTGCTGAGGCTGAGATAAGGTTCCTACAGTAAGCCGGTCCAGTTTCTGGTAACATGAAGAAACTCAGTGTTCTCATTACCTGTGTAACCCCATCATGGCTTAAGGTGCCGTTTCCATGAGGCTTTGGGGAAAATCCTGGCAACAGTGTGTGAGCACCCCATTAGTCCCCTCAGAGACCCCAAGCCGGGGCTTTCTTTCCCAGGCCAACAAACCTCAGCTGCCTTCCACAGGCCTGAGAACCACTCTGCTAGACGTCTTTTTTTTTTTTTTTTTTTTACCTCCCAGCAGATTATAGACTCCCCAGAGACAAAGTCGGGGTTTTTACCTTGCCTGTCAAATTCCCCGCTGGCCTCCTGTGTTGGCCCAGTGTTGGCGACTCAGCGGGGGCATTTCATAAGTACTTGTTGAGTGCCCAGCGAGTACAGGCCATTCCTTCTGTCACTGTCCCTATTGCTTCCCTGAGTCCTCCTCAGCCTGACTTCGCAGTGGCCGCGCTGGGAGTGCCACCTATAGGCTTACCTGACCTCGGTTTTGTTTCACAGGAGCACTTCCCGAATGAGTTTACCTCAGGAGATGGGAAGAAAGGTATGTTCCAGATTTTCCATGGTTGGTGGCAGCTGAGGCGTGGGCCTCACTGACCCCTTCTCCGTCTGCCCCCTCCGGGCAGGGTCTACCCCACAGGGTGTCACTCCATATGCCTACCCCTCTGTCTGCACACACAAGCTCACGGGTACTTTCTTTTGCTCCTCCAAAGCTCACCGGAACTTCGGCTACTTTTACGGCTCGAGCTATGTGGCAGCCCCGGACGGCAGCCGCACCCCCGGGCTCTCCCGCAACCGTGATGGGCTGCTTGTTGCAGAGCTTGACCTGAACCTCTGCCGGCAGGTGAATGACATCTGGAACTTCAAGGTGGGTCCCTGAGTTTTCTCCCATTGCCCTGCTCCTCCATTTGGGCCCCTCAACCTGCTCTCAGAGCTGGAAACCGTAGCTGCTGGGTTTGCTCTCAGGAGCCCCCAGAGGAGGAGGCTCCAAGGTGAGCAGAGGGGCCGGGTCTCTTCCTCCCAGAGCTGGTGCACAAGGGAGGAGCCACTGGGTCAAATGATGGCCAGGCAGCAGACCTTAATAAATTCTCCTCTTGTCTGATTTAGATTCTGGGCGCCTTCAAACAAATTAATCTCAATTTCATTTGTCCGGAGAATAGAGTGGATTGGCTTCTCTAATCCTTTTTTTCCTTTCCAGACATTTGCACTTATCATAAGATAAATGTGGGTGTCTGGCTCTGCCTGTGGCATGGCCCCACGGTCTAGGCCTTGACAGTCGAGGGAAATGGGTCATGCAGAGAAATGGGATCTAGGCCCGGCTCTGCCACTGCCTTTCTCAGTCACCGTGAGCACGCCTTTTCTGCTCCTGGGCCTTAGGATGCCCGTTTGCAAAACTGGAAGGTCTCAAGTGGCCTTTGAAACCTAACACATGTGACACCAGGGGTCATGGGAGGAGGGTAAGTGCCTGCCCTCCTGGAATGAGATGGAGGCAGCATGGCCCAGACCCTCTCATCCTGGATGCAGATGGAGTTTGCTGCATTCGTGTCCAGCAGTATTTCTACCAACTCAGAGCCCAGTTATACATGCAAATGAACGTCCTCATGACTGCATGACTGCCCAGCGTGTGTGGGCGGAACCCCCTCCCCCATTTACCCGAGCGCGGGTCTTTGGGCATGTTCCCCGAGTCTCAGATCCTCATCAGACAAATAAGGCATTGCCCATATGCACTCTCCTGGCCGGTCTGTCTTCTATCTGGGAAGCTCAGATTAAGGCAGGATACCACACAATAAGCGGAATGTTTTCTCGGTGGTAACTTTTTGAATGCAAACCCCCCCGCCCCAAACTATGGTGATGAGCCTGAGCTCCTGTCGGGGGTTTTGGGAAGAAGGGAGGGAATGCCTGGGTGTGAGCACCCTGGGTAGGTTTTCCAACCCTGACCCCCCC
>CM052889.1:57853286-57874718 GCA_028534135.1 Potos flavus | reverse complement strand
TTCCTGACAAATTTCTGTCCCGTGGCTGCCCTCTAGTGGCAAGAGGTGGTGGTGAGTAAATGAGGGGTGTTTATAAAACGGGCATCTGTCTGCCTGTGTTTTGCTTTTCAGATGACCGGCAGATATGAGATGTATGCTCGGGAGCTTGCCGAAGCCGTCAAACCCAGCTACAGCCCCAGTATCGTGAAGGAGTAGCTGGATTTTAGCCCCTGCCTGCCAAGGAGGGCACCTCTGGCCCTGGCAGATCAGCAAGTACAGCAGGCTTTAGATAGTCCCAAGTTCTCCCTGATGATGTCCTAGTAACATTGCTGTCCACATTGGTTTAAAAATGCTCCAGGCAGAGAGGGTAGATTGAAGAGTAACTGCCCAGTGGGTATGATATTTCCTTCCCGGCTGATGAAATGTGTTGGGCCTACACAAAAGTGATGGTTGCACAACACCGTGAATGTACCCATGTGAAATGCCACTGAATTGTGTGCTTTAAAACGGCTAAATCTAGGTCATGTGAATTTTACCTTCATTTCAAAAAAAATCCCAGGCACTGATGGTGCAGGTGGATTTGCAGTTAGACACATGGGAATGCCCCTGTCCTGAGGTTCCTCTCTGCCTCTGTTTAGACCTTTGGCAACCTGCGGGTTAAGGATGGGAGCGTATGTGCAAGTAGGGGAAGCTGAGGCTGATCCAGAGTCATTGAGCTACTTGGGTGGCTGTGGGCAGGGAAGATGGTCATTGGATGTGTCAGCGTGGCTAGGCTGCCATACCCAGGTATTCAATCAGACGCTAATCTGGGTGTTGCTATAAAGGTATTTTGTAGATGTGATTAAAGTCCATAACCAGTTAACTAAGCAAATGAGATTATTCTAGACAATCCAGGTAGGCCTGATTCAATCAGTCAAAAGGCCCTCAGGAGGAGAGCTGAGGCTTCCTAATGAAGAAGAAATTCTGCCTGTGGACAGCAGCTTCCCCACCCCACCTTGCCCGAGCGATCCCGTTTGCCCTTCCTAACCGCCTGCCCTATAGATCCTAAGCTTGTCTCTCTAGCCCCCACAATCACTTAAATCAATGCCTTGCAATAAATCTCTTTAATATATATCCTACTGTTTCTGCTTCTCTAGTTGGACTCTGGCTGATACAGATTCTGGTACTGGAACAGAATCCTCAGGACGAGTTTTCGCATTGGTGCTAGGTTTTCTGGAATTCTTCTCTAATTTGTTTCATTTAAAGGCACTCATGACTGTGTTTGCCGTGTTAAAGGGGGCCGTGGTAGTCCATGGTATGATGTAGTGACAGAGATTTATAGAGAGAGCAGACCGTCGGCCTGCCGTTCCTGGTGGCCTCTCCCATCTGTGGACTTTAGGCTTGGCTAACCAGCCCCCATCATCACATAGGGCAATTCCTTGCACTCAATCTCTTTGTATTTTTTTTTTTTAAGATTTTATTTATTTGACAGATTGAGAGAGAGCACAAGTAGGCAGAGCGGAAAGCAGAGAGAGAGGGAAAAGCAGGCTCTCCACTGAGCAGGGAGCCTGATGCGAGGCTCGATCCCAGAGCCCTGGGATCATGACCTGAGCCGAAGGCAGACGCTTAACCAACTAAGCCACCCAAGCGCCCCTCTTTGTATCTTTATATGTATATATATATATGTGTGTGTGTATATATATATATACACACACACACGCACATATATATGTACGCATATATGTGTGTGTGTGTATACATGTATGTATCTCCTGTATATATAAATATACCTGTGTCCCCTGCTGGTTCTGTTTCTCTGATTATCGCCACCTGCCTCACTGAACTAGCAGGTTGCTCACCCCTCTACCCCTTGGCTTCCACATCTGTAAAGTGGGACCATATCCCCTCTTCTGCTTTACATCACAGGACAGTGGTGAGAGACACACTAGATGGGCCTGGGAGCCTATGTGGGCTCTGTTCCTTCCATCATAGACCAAAAGTCCCCCCTGTGCTGAGGGCACCTGGGTGACTCAGTTGGTTGAGTGACTGACTCTTGGTTTCGGCTCAAGTCATGATCTCAAGGTTATGAGATCCAGCCCCACGTCGGGGCTCCATGCTCAGCAAGGAGTCTGCTTGAGATTCTCTCTCTCCCTCTCCCTCTGCCCTTCCCCCTGCTTGCTCTCTCTGTCTCTCTCTCAAATAAATAAACTTTTTTTTTTAAAGAGTTCCAGCTGTGGAGTCTCAAACCTCCATAGTCGGCCACAGCATTGGAGGTGGGAGTGGGGTCCTCTGGTTCTACCCTTACTGTGCCCAGTCAGAGAAGGCAGCTCATTCCTTCCCTGGCCCAGCAGCTGAATTGCATGAACCAATGCTCTTGGACAGCCACGTGGGGTGAAAACATTGGTCAGAACTGCCTGGCTGTACTCTGTGTTAACCCCCTTAGCCTCTCTGAGCTGCAGGCTTTTCGTTTTCTGTAAAAGCCCCCTTTGTACTTATTTTTCATAGAATCCAGCCCTGAAGATACAGTGAGCTTTTCTATCTGGCCTTCAGTGTCTACAACCTTTGTGCCTGTGGTTTCTAAAAGGAGCGGGTAGTCAACCTAATACAGAAGCCAGCTTAGATAATAAGGTGGTGCATTTATGAAATAGGCACTAATACACCAGAAAGGATTTGATTATCCACACCTCTCACTGCCTAAAATAAAAATGTTCAAGTCTGCCTTAGAGAGTAGATGGGCCCCGCACACTTGGAGTCATTTGTGGATTTAACTCATGCCTGGAATGTTTAGATGCTCAGCAAACATTTGTTGACTGAACCTAAGGGTGGAAGTTTCTGTTTCCGTGTGATCATTGTTGATTGTTGATCGTTGATTCCCTTCCCACAGAAGGGAAATTGCAGTGGTTCAGTGTACGGGGCCTGTGGCCCATGGGGGAAGGCTTCTGATCCCTTGAGCCTCAGTGTTCTCGCCTCTAAGATGAGAGGTGACTGTGTTTGAGGCTTTCCAGGGGCTCTGCAGCTCTGCAGACAGCATTCCTGCCCGCCCATCGTTTTATTGCTAGAATCCGATGTACCAGGGGAGAATGGTGCCAAGCCACAGTGCGTCCGACAGGAAAAAAGGCAAAGACATTCTCCAGGATAGACCACATGTTAGGCCATAAAACAAGTCATGATAAATTTTAAAAGATTGAAATCATACGAAGTATCTTTCTTAATCACAATGGAATGAAACTCGAAATAAGTAGCAGAAGGAAAATTCGAAAACGTGAAAATTAAACGACACGTTCTTGAACAACCAAATTGATTAAAAAAAAAAAATCACAAAGGAAATTAGAAAATGTCTTGGAACAAACGGAAACAAAACCAAAACATACCCAAACTGGTAGGAAGCAATGAAAACTATGTGAGAGGGGAATGTATAGCAGTAAACGCTTATATTAAAAAAGAAGAAGGCGGGCACCTGGCTGGCTCAATTTATAGAGCAGATGATTCTTGATCTTGGGCTCATGAATTCAAGCTCCTCACTGGGCTTAGAGTTTACTTAAAACAATAAAAATAAAGAAGGATTTCAGGGGCGCATGGGTGGCTCAGTAGGTTAAAGCCTCTGCCTTTGGCTCAGGTCATGATCTCAGGGTCCTGGGATCGAGCCCCGCATCGGACTCTCTGCTCAGCGGGGAGCCTGCTTCCCCCTCTCTCTCTGCCTGCCTCTCTGCCTATTTGTGATCTCTCTCTCTATATATCAAATAAATAAATAAAAATCTAAAAAAAAAGAAAGAAAAAAAAGAAGAAGGATTTCAAATTTTACATCTTAAGGAACTAGGAAGAGAAGAGCAAACTAAACTCAAGGTAACAGTAGGGAAGAAATAATAAAGATTAGAGCAGAGAGGAATAAAATAGAGAATAGAGAAACAATAGGGAAGAGCAATGAAACCAAACATTGGTCCTTCAAAAAAACCAACAAAACTGACAAACCTTTAGCTTGATTGAGAAAAAAAGGGAAGACTCAAATTACTAAAATGCAAAATGAAAGTGGGGACATCACTATTGATTCTACAGAAATAAAAAGGATTGTAAAAGTACTATGAACAATTTATTAGAGGAGGTCACCAAGAGCATGTGATTGCCAGTTGACCCATGAGCTGGACCCGGGCAATCAGAGGCTCCTTCTTTCCCCCACTGCCCCCCGTCCTTGGGATGTATGTTTTGCCCACTGTTACTACACTAGGAGCTACTTCAAGGACACAGCTTGAGAGAGTAATGTATTATTAATACCATCTGGGAAATATTTATGAACAATGAATTTTGTAACACTGAAAAAATAAAAAGTATTTGGGGAAAAAAAAAAGACCATCTGGGCATTATATGTGACTGAAGCCCATTAAGATTTCTATATGAACGCAGGCTCCCTGCTGAGCAGAGAGCCCGATGCGGGGCTCGATCCCAGGACCCCAAGATCGTGACCCGAGCCGAAGGCAGGGACTTTAACCCACTGAACCACCCAGGTACCCCGAAGATTTTATTTATTTATTTGACACAGAGAGAGAGATCACAAGTAGGCAGAGAGAGAGGGGGAAGCAGGCTCCCTGCTGAGCAGAGAACCCAATGTGGGACTCGATCTTAGGACCCTCAGATCATGACCTGAGCCGAAGGCAGAGGCTTTAACCCACTGAGCCACCCAGGTGCCCCTGTCTGTGCCTTTCTTTAGTCTCTCCTTGCCCTCCACGTGTGGGGGCCAGTTTCAGATTTCACCTGGGGAACTCCCACATTTGCAAACCAACGCAATTATCTGCCAACATATTGGGCAACCTAGGTGAAATGAACAAATTCCTAGAAACACGGAGCTACCGAGACTGAATCATGAAGAAATAGAAAATCCGAATAGACCTGTAACTAGTGAGAAGAGTTAATCAGTAATCAAGACCCTCCTGACAAAGGAAAGCACTGGACCTGGTGGCTTCACTGGTGAATTCTATCAAATATTTAAAGAAGCACTCACACCAGGGCACCCAGCTGGCTCAGTCAGAGGAGCATGCAACTTTTGATCTCAGGATCATGAGTTCCAGCCCCACTTTGGGGATAGAGATTACTAAATAAATGAATAAACAAGCTTTTAAAAAATAAGTAAAAGAAAGAAAGAAAGAACTAACACCAATCCTTCTCAAATTCTTCCAAAAAATTGAAGAGGAGGGAGCACTTCTTAACTCATTGAGGCCAATATTACATTAACATCAAAGCCAGATAAAGACACTGCAAGAAAACAAAACTGAGGAGCACCACCCCTTATGAATATTGATGCAAAAATCCTCAATAAAATACAGTCAACCCTTGAACAATGCTAGGGTTAGGTAGGGACGCCGACTCCCTACACAGTCAAAAATCCACATATAACCATTGACTCCCCAAACCTTAACTACTAATAGCTTACTGTTATCAGAAGCCTTACCAACAACAAAAACAGTTGACAAACACATATTTTTATGTTACATGCTTAAAGTAAGCTAGAGAAAATATTAAAAAATCATCATGAGAATACATATACAATACTGTACTATAGCCACCAAAAAAAAAATCCACACAAAAGTAAGTGGACCTGTGTGGTTCACACCTGTGTTATTCGAGGGTCAACTGTACTAGTAAACTGAATCCAGCAGCATATTAAAAGGATTAATGACTAAGTCAGTCTTATTTCTATTGTTTCCTTCAGGATAAGTTCTAAGAAATAGAATTCACCATGTTAAAGAAACATGAACATCTTGTCAAGAACTGGGAAGAATCTGAGCTCTAACCCTGTTTGAAAGCTGACAACTTAGCTGACCTCAGTTTCATGGATGCTAGCAGAAGACACAGTACTTCTCAGAGACAAAGGACAGTCATAGCAGCAGCCAGAGTACCAGCACTGTCTTGCAGTTCCCTGAGCCCCAATTCCTCCAGGACAAGACACAAGAGGGCCAACGACTCCTGCGTGCTCAGCAGGTTGCATTAAGAAGAGAAAGGGAAAGAATGAGAAGAGTTTAGAGAATTGGAATCTTTTATACTGGAAAGTAAAGCATGCCTGCCCCTTGCTCTGAAGGCAGACACTATCTCTGTCTACCAAGGTTGCAATTTGTAGAGCAGAGCAAGAACACCTGCACTTTGCTCCAGAGGGAGACTTAACTCTATCTTCTAAGGTTGTTGGCTCTGCAAACATCCTTGGAAAGACAGTCCAGGCCAAAGGCATTCATGGTTTTAGCTCATGCATCATGCAGAAATTTGAGAAAAGTGAGAGACCCGTAGCAATAACTTCCAACCAATATCCATTTCTCATTTCTGCATCATCTTGACTTCTGTCAATTTCCCCATGAGTGTACTACTCTATCAGACACTCTGATTAATTTGACTGACAGAGGCTGGGCCAAATCAGTTCCATTTTTCTTGTTGGATTTCATCAATTTTATCCACAGAACTTCAAGGAGCAGAACAAGCCCAACCTGCAAATTAACCTCAGTCCTACTTTCCAGGATCCTCAACCAAACAGGATGGACAAATCCCATGGACCATAAAGGTCTATCTTAGAAAGTCAAGTGGCTGCCTCAAATACTGACCTTTCTACTTGGCCTAGGTCATTAATCCAAGTATGGCAGGATATATTAGATACTGCCCGATCTTCACCTTGGCCCACAGGGAGGAAGTCTAGGCAAGTCTATTTTCTATACCAACCTAGCCAGTGATCCAACACTGACCTGAAATGCCCTCCAGGGCCAAGGTGGAAGGAAACCCTGATTGCTTCGGCTAAAATCAAGGGCAAATGTTGCATCACCTTTTCTAATCAGATGACAACCATCATGGAGATATCTGCCCACAGAGTCCACATAAATAACTAGTCGGTTACTGATTCATGAAGCTCCCCTGAATAACTAAGACTACCTCATTTTAGCGAGATCTCCACAGTTGTCTGTGGGCAACCTGATCTACTGGTGGTATTTGCTTCAGCAATTGAATGGAACAAAGACCCAAGTGTAAGAGCTAACACTATATAATTCCTAAAAGAAAACACAGAGAGAAATATTTATGACATTGGACTTGGCAGTATTTCCTTGGATTCTGGCCCATGACCAGCTTGAAGATGCAAGACACTATTCTGGGGGAGGTTGGCAGGTTACTGCCTGGCTTCCATACAAGAACAGTCATCAGGGCACACGTGGTGCCCCTAGAAAGTGTTCTTCGCGAGTTTTGGGGTCCCCCAAGTAGGACCTATATCAGGGCACAAGTTCATAACATCTCCAGTGTGGCCTCCTGACCAGCTGGCACGCCTTTGGTTTCCTGTTTAGTTTGAATAATTGAATCTGATCCCTGTTTTCAGAAGGACTGCCGGAGGGTAGTCAGGCCAATCCATCCTGTTTGCTCCTGCCACCATCTGGATGACATTTGTCTTCACAGAATGGCTGAATGAGTTCTATGTGGATAGGGGTTGGGAAGACATCTGGCGGTATTGTGGTTGTTTTTCCTGGGAGATGCAGGAGCCAGGGACCTCCCCTCTGTTGTGTTTGCAACAGCCTTCTGGTAAGGTTAATGGGAATGGTGATCAAGCTGTGGTCAAAGCCATCTGGTTAGGAAGAAGGCAAATGCCTGCAATCAGTTATATTTAACATGCTTACAAAAGTCTGAGAGGGCCACACTGGGGCATTTTTTATAATGAAGGCTCCAGAGGCACTTATGAAAGACAAAGATCATTAATGATTAGTGCTCCTCCCTACCTAGCTTCTAGAATCTAAGCCGTTTCCTATCTAGGTGTCAAAGTTGCTATTCCTCCTCCAAAGTCAGTGTGAATTTCAATAACTGAAATATCACCTCCCCCTGCCCCCGCCCGCCCCTGTTACCCCTTTCTTAAACCCCTAGCCTTTGTTTGGAAGGGCCAGGGGCAAGAGGAACAAGGGCATTTTGATAAAATGCGCAAAGACCTGTTATTTTCCCAACTTTCTCCCACACGGGCTGCCATACGGGGTCTCGGCAAGCAGTGTACTCACTTCAGTGGCCATTGTTCTTATGATTTACAGCCATGTCAGTCCAACAAGAGAATCCAAGTGGCTGAACCAAAGTTAAGTTTGAAGCCCTAGGTCTCCTTTCAGCTGGGCTGTCACTTTATTTTTTTTAAAGATTTATTTATTTATTTGAGGGAGAGAATGAGTGAGAACATGTGATCAGAGGGAGGAGCAGAGGGAGAGGGAGAGAGAATCTTAAGCAGTCTATGCCCAGCGGGGAGCCCAAAGCGGGGCTCGATCTCACAACCCTGAGATCATGACCTGAGCCAAAATCAAGAGTTGAACGCTTAATGGACTGAGCCACCCAGGTGCCCCTGGGCTGTCACTTTAGAACATGTGGCCAGGCTGGCCTGGAGTTGCTCTTAGGACAAAGAAAGAAGCAACATGCCCAGTAGTCATCAAGTCTGAAGCCCCAGATCCAAACTGCTATATGAGAAAGTGTGGACCAGGAAGGAGTGAAGAAGGTAGATTTAGAGACCTTTTTTAAGTTGATTCTGGAGGAGGCATTCCAGTGTTGGGCCCATTTCTCATTATCATCTACCTTCATCAGCATTGCAAACCCAATTGGAGGTAGTAAGAGCCCAAATATCGGTTAGTACTTCTTCTATGACTTTCTATGGGAATTTGTCTCATGGGAATCTCTCTTTTAAAAAAAAAAAAAAAAAGCTCTTTTCAGCAGCCTGAACTTACTGCAAAACAAACCTCTGGGACCTCTTACAAGTGTCTCTTAGTGGAGTTAAGGTTGGTATAAGAGAAAGCAAGAAACGCTGGGCCGGCAGAGGGCCAACTGTGCCGTTCCTCCTTGGCAAGAACTACACACTCCAATCCCTCATTGCTCAAGCAAACCAGCCGGGGTTCCAATGATCCACCGGCTTTCCTCCCACAGCTGTTTTGAATCTCCCGCCCTTCAGGCTCCACATAGGTGTGCACCTCTGTAACTGTTGTTTGAAAGGGGTCACAACCATCTGCCCACCCAGGATGAGACTTACTACTAGTTGTTAAAATGGGGCAGACATGAAACTGACCACCGGATGGTACAGGATGCCTCCTCCCCCTGGGGAGTTAGCAAAAACCAGTGCACCATCCAGGTAACTGTCCCTGGACCTACTTGCAAAGACGAAGTCTGCAGCCCCCTCCTCAATTCTTCTTCACTAATGGGCAATAGAGTGAAGGACTATTTGGCATTTGATTGCCATACAAGTTGGGTAATAAGGTTTGCTGCTGACTCTCATGGACTTCCCATTAATTGGCTTGCAAGGCCCTCATTCGTCTTCCAGAAAACTGTCTCTGTGAGCATCTCCTTGGTGCCAGGACCGTCAAGAACCATGAAGGGCCTTCTTTTCAGGTTGGCCTGTCACAGTTTCATGGGTGCTAGTCGAAGACAACATTCCTGGATCAGAGCAAAGGACAGTTTATTACAGCAATAGCAGTGGCCAGAGTACCTCATTTTCTTGCAGATTCTCCCAAGTCCCAGTTCCCAAGAGAGCCAGGGACACTTGCACGTGCAATAGGTTGTGTTCTAGGAGAGGAACCCTGGGTTGAAAGAACCCTAATCTTTTATAATGGGCAATATATCTGCCTGTCTGTGGCTTTGAAGGGAGACACTTCACATCTTCCGCTTGCTATACAAACATTCCTGAAAAGCTGATTCAGAATAAATAGCCAGTGCCTCTGCTCATGAGACGTGCAGAAATGTAGTCCCCGGGGGGGGGGGGTGTTCCTCCTCCCACTCATCCTCGTAAGAGAGAGTGTCTGCTAAATTCTGCATGACATCATAGGTTCAAAGGCAACCTTCCCCTGAATGGTGACCTCTGATTCTGAAAAGTACAAGAAAGCCACTAAAACAGGCATCGTTAAAGATCTGCCCTTGACCAGTCATTCATGAACTTTATCAAGCATCTACTAGGTGTCAAGGGCCAGGGGCTACAGTAGTGGAGACAGGTAGACAGGACCATGTGGCTAAGGGGTGCAGAAAAAGATACTCCTTTAAAAGGGGTGACATCGAGCAGAGCCTTGAGGAAAGAAAGGGCTTTGGCAGGTGAGAGGTATAGAGGGTCTGTGAGCTGGGGACATCAAACCCTTGTAAGTCAAGGGGCTCCGAACAGCTTGGGGAGACTGACTCACCAGATCCCCCAGGGCTGGGGGCAACCCAGGGGCTGGGGGGAAGATCCTCAGGAAGCAGTATTCAGAATGCATGTTGGGGCAGGCAGCCAGGGAGAGACACAGAGGAGGGAGACGGGTGGGGACGGCGGGTGGAGAGGATGGAGAAGTCACTGGAGAGGCCACTATGCTGGGCCTGTGGGAGTCTCAGCCTCCATTTCCTGGCACTGAAGTTTTCCCATGAATACTTAAGTCCATGCTGGTCTCATCTCTTGGCCCCTGGGACTAGCAGCCCAGCAGGATGATGTTTCCATATCTTCCTGATTTTCTCAATTCTGTTCTGACGCTGGAGGGTGGGGGCAAGTCCATGATGTGCGCTCTTGGATATTGTAGCTTGAGGCAAGGCAGCAAGGAGTGCAGGGTTTGTGCTCTTCCAGAATATTGGGGCCACACGCCAGGCTTTCTATCTGGAGGCAGAACCCCAGGGGCCTGTGGCAGCCAATCTCTAGCTCCAGAACTCGGGGTCTACTTCCTGGCTCTTCTGGCATGGGCTGGCTCCCCACAGGGCCACCAGGATCACTTCTGACTATGGTCTGGGCTGATGGTTGGGAAAGTAGCAATGGTGGGTCGGGGTCTAGCTCTGTCTGTAGCTCACTGAGTGATGACCTTGGGCCAGTTGCCACCCTCTCTGGGCTGCACTCTCCCCCTTGGACTAGAGCAATGGTTACCCCAGTGTCAGCATATTTCACGGAATTACAGTGCTATACAAGAACAGCTATGGCTAAGGAATTTGAGGAAACCCTAAATGAAGGGAGTTCCCTTGCTACAGGATTACACAGAGCCTTTTTTGCACATCTTAAATCCCCCGGAGGGGACTGTGACATGCAGTGTTTGCCCAACTGACCTGACATTCATTCATTCATTCATTCATTCATTCATTCGAGAGAGAATGTGAGAGAGAAAGTATGAGAGGGGAGAGGTCAGAGGGAGAAGCAGACTCCCCACCAATCAGGGAGCCCAACGTGGGACTCGATGCCGGGACACTAGGATCACAACCCGAGCCGAAGGCAGTCGCTTAACCAACTGAGCCACCCAGTTGCCCCATTCTGAAGGTATTCTGAAGGGCATGCCTTGGGATGTGCTAGACGAGATGTCTCCAGGGGTGTTCCCAGCTCTCTTCTGAGATTTCAAAAACTCTGAAATTTAAAAAACATAACCACCAGATGTCCAGTGATCCTTGCCTCCTGGTGTGTCCTGTGTAGAATCCCCAGTGTATTTTAGATGCATTCTAACCATATAAATAGAGTATTGCAGAAATGATAGGATTATGAGATCCTGAGATTAGTTTATTAAATAAAGGCTGTGGCTTCCATACTGGGTGCTTGTTTTCTCCCTCTTTCTCTCTCTCAATCTCTCTGCCTCCCTTCCTCCCTCACTGCCTCCCTTTTTCTCCCTCCTTTTATGTCATTACCACCTGCTCTATCATGACACCAGGCCAGCAGCCCTGTCAGTGAGCTTGACCCTTGAGGTGACTGCAGCCCTGGCCAACAGCTTGAGACCCCAGGCCAAAGGCATTCATCTGGCTGCACCCAGCTCTCCCTTCTGCCCTGGGCCCGTGGCTTGCAGTGGGGCCCCTCCCAGGGATCCTCAGCCTGTCCTCCGCTATCCTTACCCTGCATGCTCTAGGCAGCCAACTCTACCCAGCACTCACGACCTCACTCACATTTGGCCCTCCTATTTCAACACCCCCCTCATCGTCATTTTTCTCCCATAATTATGTTCAATATATAATTTGGGGCCGCTCAGAGGCCCCAAACCCATCTTTCCCATGCCTATCCCAATGATGGTATGCCCATTCAGAATGGGGGCCTCTTCCCCTAGGAGGGGCAGAAGGCTCCCGATGAGGTGCAGACAGGGGCAAGCGTTGCTGGTTAGGCACGTAGCTACGACACCTGCCATGCTGCCTGGCACACTCTAGCTGGGGAGCCTCAGCCTCAGCTGGCCAACGCCCCGATTGAAGGCATGTCTGCAGGGCTGCTCGCCAGCTTGGAGGGGGGTCCAAGATCTCAGTCGCAACTCCAAATATATCCCCATGATGTGGGGCTCGGGGAGGGGCAGAGCAGCAGTCAGTCAATGAGAACAGAGGCCAGAGACTGGGACCCTACCCAGAAAGCCAGCTCTGGCTCTGTCAGCTCCTTGTGGGACCTGGAGCAGGTCTGAGGCTGCCGGATAAGGCAGGATTTCCAAATACTTCCTCTTTCAGAAATAGAATTCTTATCAAATATAACATTAGAAGAGCCCAATAGCTAGCAAATAAAGGGAGCTGCTGGTTGGGGGTGGAAGGTACAGGGAGGGCTGGAGTTCTGCCTGCAGGGCTCCCCACTCTTTTGCTTCCTGTGGGCCCCTCTTCGATTCCACCTCCTCCCAGCCCAAGGCTGTGTGCCCTCCATGCCCTCTTCAAGAACCACCATCGAGCTCAGCTCTGAGGCCCTTCCATCTCTAGCACTGCCTACCTCAGCCCCCGCACAAGCATGAAGGAGGCAGAACTGAAAAGCAGTAAACAGGATTCTAGTCCCAGCTGAAACCAGGTCTGGCAGGTCAAGGACCTGGAGTGGCATGTGCTCAAGCTGAGAATTTGGGAGGGAAACAAGAATTCACAAAGGCGGACCAGGGGCTGCCATGATTTTGCACTGAGAATGTTTATTGAGAATGGCTCATTACAAACAAAATATGTGTGTGTGTGTGTGTGTGTGTAGAAAATCTCTGCAATGCAAAAGATCCCTTTTGTCCCTGTGTGGCTGGAGTGAACAAAACCAATTGTCCAGTGTGGCTTCGCTGGGCCCCCAGCATGTGGACTGGGGTCACGGGTGCCACATGCTATGGGCATTGGTTCCTGAAGTCTGGGCTCTCTCTAGCCTTGTTTCCACGACGTGCGTGACCTTGCTGTTTGTGTCCCACCCCCATGACCCTCCCAGGCATAGGTAGCTTTCTTGTTCATCTTCCAGACGGGTGACCTCTAACTTGTGGCCTGCCAGGGACTGAGTCTTTCCACACATCGTGTGAAGGACTGAGGTGCCGTGACGGCTCTCTGGGCCGGCTGCTCTCCATGACAGCCCCGCCCGTCATCCGAAGCTTCACTTCCTCATTGCTTTTTCCTTGATGGGTCTATTCTCACCGCGATTTTAGCCAGATCCTTCCTGAGGAGGCCCAAACCCCACAGCTGCCACACGTAGCATTCCTGGGTGTGCAACTGGAGCTCCCTGGGATCCTGGGCCACCCGACGTTAAGGCAAAAGACAGAAGGCCGGTCTGAAGACACCGCTAGTCTCTGAAACCAGGGTGGCTAACCTATTGGCTGAGCGGCTAACAGCGCCTCCCTCGGGGCCAAAGGCTGCCTCCGGTGTTGAGGAGCTATACGGCTGGGTGGCCTGATCGCCCTCGTGAGCAGAGCCCACCGCCGCCCCTCCGAGCAGCCATGGTGGGGAGGGGTCAGCCGGCTGGTGGGAACAGATGCTGAGCAGGGTTTGCAGGCCAGAGGGGTAGCAGCCGCCAGCATGTCACGTCTTGGGCAATAGAGGACCAAGACACAGGGGGACAGGGGCAGTGTGGCCGCTGGGGCAGCCCTGCTCCTTTGCCAGGGACCACTCACAAGGGGCAGGTGTCCTTGGCCCCTTTGGGAGTGAGCCAGTTCCCTTAGTTTTTAGGTGCAGACCTGGGTTCGAGACCCAACCCCACCACTGTCCTGGGCAAACTGTCCCCAGACTGATGGCCAGATTTTGTCTGTAAGGTGGGGGGCCCTGGCGCTCAGCCCGCCGGCCGTGAGTCCCTTTCTCTTTGAAAGAGAACTTGGGCTGGTTTATCTGCTCTGTGCAGAGAGGTGTCAGTGGTTCCAAAGTACCTGCAATCTCACTATTATTGTCTTACTTGAGAGGGACTCTCACTCCCCACAAGTGAAAAACTTAAATCTCAAAAAAAACACAAAAAAACAAAAAACCCTACCCCCACAAGAAAGAAAAAAAAAAAGAAAAGAAAGAAAGAAAGAAAAAGAAGGAAACAGTTCTAGTCCGTGCTTCGTGCAGTGCTGTGTGACCCTAGGCAGGTACCACCCTTCTCTGTGAGGACAGAAGAGACCCAACATTCTGTGCAAAAGGTCCTGGCATGAATATCAGGATGGGTGGGAGGCCATGGGCATTGCCTCAGGAGTGCAGGCCCAGCACACCCCAGCACCCAGGCCTATGAGGCTTGGGACTCCCCACACCCAGAGAATGGGCCCCGCTGTCGGGGCTTAGGCTAGTGTCAGGAGGGCTCACGGGTTGGGGGGGTCCTTTGGGACCCAGGCAGCTGCGCCTGGCCCTCTGGGTCAGGCATTCTTGGAGTACGCTCAGCACTGCCAGCTAGCAAGAGCTGGGGCCCCATTTATGCCCCTGAGGGTTCTCCAAACCACAGTGCTATAGTACCTGGAGGCTGAGGGGTGGGGGGCTCAGGGTCCTTTCAGCCTGAGGCCTAGCCCTCCCCAGAGCCCGGAGGCCTCGCCAGCAGCCACTGGGAGGCGGGAGGGAGTGGTGGCATCCACCAAAGGGCACAGAGAGGTCTAGAGCACTTTTGGGGGGCAGGGGGGAGGGCAGCTCCCAGCAAGGCCTGGAGCAGTCCACAGCCCTGGGGGCTGGGGTTGGCTACATGGTCTTCAAACACACGGACACCATCCTGACAAGTGACTTCTTCAGGGCTCAGCCCCAAGGTGTGTGGGGAGACGAGCTCAGGCTTCTCCCCTGGCCTGGGTCTGGTTTGCAGGCAACAAGGGCACCCACAGGGCTGGAAGTTCCCCGGGCACGGTTCGAGTCAGGCTTGGGATCCTAGGGGAGGCTCTGTTCAGATGCTCTGGGGATGCCTCCAGCAACCAGCAGGTGCGCAGGGTAAGTGGCGTGACGACACGCACGGCGCTGGTGGACAAAACATGCACACCTCGGGCTCCAAGAACTCCCTGGGGCTTTGTCACATGGGCTGAGGCTGCAGTTCCACATCCAAGCCCCAGCAGCTCGGGGCCTGCGCCAAGGCCTCCTGAGTTGGCCCAGCTAGGGTGGGGCAGGTTGTGTGAGGGCCTGGGCACACCAGGCTCCCGCTGTCAGCTGTCCAAGTAGACAAAGAGGATATCCTCATCTGTGCCATAACTGGTTCTGGCTTCCTCGAAGTTACTAATGCTGGTGCTGCACATTCCTGCTGGGGGCAGGAAGGGCAGAGTGGGGTCAGAGGGTGGGGGGGTATAACTGCCTCGCTGACACCCAGGGTTGCTGGGGGAGGTCTGACCGTGTCCCATCTGCCTGGCCACCGTTTGCCACTCATCTTCCACCCACAGGAAGCCTTCCTTGCCTATTTTAGCCTTCATGAACTCATTCTCTGATCCTCCCCCAGTTTGGCAGATGGAGAAGGCGAGGCCCAGAGGGGAAAAAACATGCTTGAGGACACATGGAGTACGTGTGCAAGAGTCAAGGCAGTCCTCCCCAGTCCTCAAGGCAGTGGGGAGCCCTTGCTGCCTCTGGAGCCAGAGCTGGGACTGGGCAGACTTCCCTTTCTGATGAGTATGCTTGCTGGCTGTCCTGGGAGGGCTGGAGGGAGGGAGATGGGTGGGGGGGAACCGCAGAATAAGAGTGAGGGAGGCCCTGGGCAGTGGTGCAGAGCACGTGGTGTGGGAGGGACAGATGGCCTGACCTGGTGTGACAATGACCAGGGTGTGGAGGCCGGCACGGCCTCAGGTCTGTGGTTGGTTTGTGCATGGCCAGAGGAGCAGCACAGATGACTGGGCGCAGATGCCCAGGAGGAGCAGAGGCTTTGCAGGGAAAGCAGCGAGGGAATGAGGAGGAGTCACGGGGACCTGACTTCACGGGAAAGGCGAATGCAGCCTGTCCCGCCCCCCAACCCTGCTGACCCTGCCCGCCCAGCACTCACGGTCGGCGTAGGCTGGATTGTTGTAGAAGATGCAGCCGGTGGCCCGGTTGTAGCCACGCAGCACGATGAAGTGGCCCTGGTAGTCGGGGCTCCGGCAGAAGCAGCGGTGGCCGCTGGGGGCGAAGCAGCAATACTTGACCGGACTGGAGCAGAGGTCGCAGTGCAGTACCCCAGAGTTCACCAGCACGATGGCCACGTGGCCCTGTGCCAGGTGCTCCTGGATGTCCTGCACGCTCACTGTGCTGTGGGCGGGAGGACGGTCAGCTGGCGCCACTGGGCCCCATTCCCCGCCTCTCAAGTGGACCCCCGCTTGGATCACAAGGCTTGGGGACACGGTTCATCTTCCCTCCTTCCTGAGCTCCTTGCAAGGGGGAACATCCTGCTTTGTCCCCGTGGCCTGGGCTCAGCCCAGGATTAAGCATGAGACCAGTGCCGAGGGGGTAGGAGGGCTCTGACTGTGCCCAAGGACAAGCCGGCCCAGTCAGGTCCTTCCAGGGGTGGCAGGAAGGGTCCACTGAAGCAGCACATGGGACCCCACCTCCCGGCCTGGTTAGTGGATTTTTTTTTTCTGCTGAGCACCTTCCTTGGTCATTTACCCTAAATCACGTGCAGTTTGCATTGGAAGCTGTGGGTCCAACTTAATCCCCCAAATCTGAGCCAAGTGTGACTTCGTCAGTTTCAAAACCACATGTTTCTCTGAAAAGACTGGTTTTCTTTTTTTTTTTTTTCTCAAAGGCTCCTAAGCCCGAAGGGGTTGTCCAGGAAGGGGCGGGTCAGCAGTGCTCCCAGCAGATCCCCAGTTCAGCAGAGCTGGCTGCTCCCTGAGGCAGACTCTTAGGCACTGCCCCATTCAATGCCTCACAGAAGGCAGCACCCTAAAAATTCTTCAAACTAAGAATCTAGAATGGGCGAGGGGCTGTGGGGGGGGTCCCCTAGGCTAGGGGCCTCCGTCCTCCGCAGTCTCCTCAGGAGTGGCGGCACGAGCACCACATGGCCTGGCCCAACTCCAGCCCACGGCCGAGTCTTGTAGCAGTTTGATTTGGTTGCCTCAGCCCGGGGAAACATGCCTTTTTTCCATTTGGTCTTTGAAATGAAATAGCTGGCTAAGCTCCCAACAGTATGTACCAGCGCGGGATTTCAACTATAGGGAAAAAGCGGGGGCTGGGCCCTGGGGCGGAAGGAAAAGCCCCGAGCTCCATGGAATTAACTGGGTGCGGAGTGCCAGGTTTGGATCACAGCGTGGCCGAGTGGCCGGCTGTGACCATGGCAGCTCTCACTATTCTTCCCATCCTCGGTTTCTTTGCCAGAGGAACAGGGACAGCACCAGTTTCCCGCTCAACAAGCCAGCACGTGGCATGTGCCACTAAATGGACACTTGGTGCCTTCCCTCCCAATGTGTGCTCGTGTGGTGGATGCGTGATTTCTCCCGTTTTCCTATTGTGCAGTAACATTATGTTAACAATGAAAACAGAAGTCATTCAAGAACAGGGAGACCTGAGAAGAGTGGTCTAAGGTAGCCCAATAGGGATCTAAGCTGATGTGCCTGAGCCTGGAGAAGAAAGTCATCAGCATCTGGGAAAGTTACTCCCAGGATCTGCCCGAATCCTGCCCTCATGTATAGATGAGAAGAGGGGAGGCCCACATGAGGTCATGACAGCCTGTGGGGAGATCTGAGGGCCAGGCCTCCCCAGAGAGCCCACGTGCAGGGCTGTCCTCTGTCATCTGAGGCCACAGTTTTGTGTACAGTAGGTCATGTGGTCCCACTTGTCCCCATTTTATGGATGGAAGCAGTAAGGCAATGGAGGGCAAGTCCATGCCCTTGGCCACCTGGGTAGGACACCCCAGTTCTGCCCGACAGTAAGTTCGTGGGTGAGCAGGCACACAAGGAAGAGTGAGGGGAGGCTCACCATTTCTCCACGAGCACCTTGCAGGCCTTGGCTTGTGCAAACAGCTGGTTCACTCGGGTCTCCTCTGTGTCAAAGTGCTTCCTGTAGAAGGACTGAAGAGAGTAGGGCCGGTTGGGGGGGCCACCTGTCCTGGCTGCCCTCACCCCCCTTTGGATGAAGTACAGGGCACGTGATGGAGTTAAAGATGGTGAAAGAGGGGAGGAGCCTAGCCTGCTAGGGGAGATGGCATGTGTAGCATGCTTGGGCAGAATGCTGCATGTGTCCTGAACCGGCAGGGTGGCTGGCCAGAGTGCTCAGGACCACACAGAGGCACGAGGAGGACACTCAGGAGATGGGTCGGCATCAGAGCTCAGGTCAGCTCCCCAGCAAGACTAGTCATCCCAGGGTTGTGTTCCCTGCGGGCGCGAGCAGGAGTCTGTGATAAATGAGCAAAGGGGCATGGCTAAGCCCACCCGGATGCTCCTCCACTGTTCAGCTTAGCAAGGTGAGGTCCAGGGAACATACTTTTTTGTGTAGGGGACTATGGAGAGCTAGAGCCCCTGCCTGTTGGGGAGGCAGGAGAGACCCTGTTCTTGAGCTCTTTTCTCTGCCTCGCAGCTACAGTAATCAAGCCAGATCCATTAGCCTTCCTCCCCTGGCCTGGAAGGTTCAAAGGAAAGTTAGGTTGACTAGCGCCAGCCACCATGTGAGAACCCTCTTGCCACCGAGGCCAGCAGAGACCCTGCTCTGCCAAGTTTTGGAGCCTGGGCTAACATGTGCCTCTGCAGCGGGCAAGACTGGCTCTAACTACATTGGTCGGCAGGGGTTGGGGATGGGGGAGTGGGTTGTGCACTGGTATAATGGTGGATTATACCATTATAAAGAGAAAAAAAGAAAAAAATTTTCTTTTTTTTCAAAAAGAAAAAAAATTAGGGAAGATGGCATTTCAGTTTTTCTTCTGGAATACCAAATATCCAGCTTGGAGCCATCTGTCCCTGTGACAAGGAAGAACATGGGCAAGTGGTGGCAGGGTAAGGTCAGAGTGACATGCTCTGAGGCCCTGGGCCCTGAGCGACAGGAGGGAAGGATGCAGGAAGGCAGCCTGAGATGCTCGTCTGCATACCATCCAGTGCTCTCAAAGGCAGGCAACAGGAATCTCACCGCTCAGATGCACTGAGCAGGCTGGACCTCAAGGTCACCTAGTCTGGCTAGATCGAAAGTCCTGCCCGTTGCGTCTCTGCACACCTGTGTGTCCACTCGAGCGTCCGGGCCTTGACCATACCCCTTTTCGATTACTGGACCCGGGTGAAGGCCTGGTGACTGGCTGCCCACCTGGTTCTTGTAGCCCTTGTCGACGCCCAGGGTCTGAGTGCAGAAGCGGTGCCTCACGCCAAAGTGGCGCATCAGGTAGGCCAGGTCAATGGTCCAGATGCTCCTGGTGAGTCGCAGCTCCTGCAGGGCACTCTCAAACTCACCGTCGTCCAGCAGGCCCAGGTACCTGTGGGCGGACGGGCTGCTGAGGTTGGCATGCTTACGCGGGGAAGCTGGCTGGGGCCACCCTCCTCCCAGGGGCCCACCAGCCACTATCAAGAGCTCCCACTCCCCAAAAGGTTCCATCCTTCGTCATGAAATCCTGTATCTTGCCTACTTCTTGGGCATGACCTGAGGCTGCCTCGGGCACCATGCTGGCTCCGGAGTCAAGGATTCTGCTTCTTAAATCTCCTGAAGGTTGCGTAACTTTGGGTAAATTGCCAACCGCTCTGGCCTCACTAGCTTCATTTCTAGGATGAGATGCTTGGACCACATCAGTGGTTTTCTAAGTTTTAGGCGCAGAACCCTTTTGTTGAACACTATCTTGCCTGGAATTCCAGGATACAAAACAGGTAAGGGACAGGTTGCTCTGGGGTTCCTGGCAGTTGTCTGAAAAGTCTCCTTCAAGGAGATGACTATGGCACTCTATGCTCTGATGGTCAAGGTTCCTGTGATATTCACACAGCCAGCTCCCTAGTGACACAGTCTTGCAGGAGCCTGAGGTTGGACAGTCCCATGTCCCAGTGATGGGGTCACTCTGTGGACCAGGCCCAGGCACCTGGGACTTCCCTGGCTATCCCCAGAGCCACTATGTGGAAGGCCTTGTCCACTTTTTGCTTGCTCTTGCAGATGTGACCGAGCCTGGATGGAAGCTGGGCCTCCTGTAAGGCCCAACCAGGAAAAGCCTTCCGGATGATGAATACCACCCAGGTCTCTCCCTGTTTCTCCTTCCAGCCAGAGCAAATGGTGTGGATGGGGAGGGCCTAGGCCTGCCCACTCACCGCAGCACCATCTTGGAGCAGGCCAGGCCGCAGTCCCAGTGGTACAGCTGCTGGATGATGGGCACGGGAAGCTGCACGAAGTCTCCTGCATGGAAACACAGGGAGGTCACAGACCCTTGACATTGTGCCTGTCACTGCCACCCCCATGATGCCACTGTCATTGGCTCCTGCCCAGATCCTATAGGGGCTGTTCAGGGGCCAGTAAACAGCCTTTTGGGTGCACCAACCCATTCTCCTTACAATAGCAGTAATCTCCCCCCAAACACCAGTCAAAGTAGGTCAGCCCTACACAAAATCCTCCAATGGGTTGGTTCCTATATCTCTTAGGACAGTGCCTTCATGGCTGCTGCCCCAGCACCCTCCGCCTTCTCACCTCCCCTCGTCCTCACTGGGCCGACCTCTAGGCAGAACCTTTTCACCTGCTGTGATCCCTTATGGCCCAGGGCCCTTGCACACCTTTTCCCTCTGCCTGAACTCTCCTGGCCTCCCAGGTGCCTGACCTAACTCCTGCCTTTGAGTGGTTTTTCCAACCCCAAAGCCCCCCAGGGCCACCAAAGTGTGAAGTCCACGGTTAGAAGGAAGGGAGACTGTCACGTAATCTGTGTATGTGCGATGCTACCCTAGGTGGCCTCTCAGTCTGTTCTTGCCAAACAGTGTGGAGGAGCAGAAAGGGCCTGACCTCGGCATTTGAGCCCCAGCTCTGTCACAGCCTGGCTGTGGGCTGAGCAACTGACCTCCTCGTGCTAGACTGAGTCCGGCTATTTCTAAAGTGGGGAACTTTGGTCTGATTCAGTCATTCAATCAACAAATATTTCCCAAGAGCCTAGTACCTGGCATGTGAGCTGGAGATGTGGTGGTGAGTGACACAAACAGATTCCTGTCCTGGTGGTCAGGAAAAACAAGCAAGGGTAAGAGAAAAACAGAGGGTTAGGCTGGGAAAATGGCGGGGGGTGTGCCTTAAAGAGTGAGAGTCAGAGAACACAAGACAAAGGGGAACAGCATACGATAAGGTGCTAACGTGGGGGCCAGATGGAACGTGGCCTACTGGAACCTCCTATTCTGGGATCCCACAAATCTGGACAAAGTTCAGAGTTTGAAGAAATGGGAGGGACTGCCCTTCAGCAATCATCACTCACTCACGCTCGTTCGTGACACTCACTCAGCATGTGAAAACCCAGCCCATGTTATTTCCTCATCTCGGGGGGGGGGGGGGGGGGGG